>CM034151.1:83710710-84095290 GCA_019776745.2 Taxus chinensis
CAATATGGCTGGAACAAATGATCTACGCACGCATTTGTGTGTTGATGGATCTTAGCAAACCCTTGACAACAACAATTTCTCTCCAGGTGGAGGAGGATCAATGGGAGCAGGTGGTAGATTATGAAAATATCCCCTTCCGTTGTCGGATTTGTCATGAATATGGGCATTTGCTGAAAGACTGCCCGATTAAAGCCCCAAAACCTCAAGCGGATGAGAAAACCGGCGACGACTTTATTATGCCAAAGAAAAAGCAAGCAGCAAATCTGTTTCAGAAAATGTGGATGGGAGCAATAGTAATAGGTTTTCTAGTCTCCAATAGGAAAATGATGACCACGATAATGAAGACAACATGGAGTCTCAAGTTCCAGAGACACAAATGACCAAACTAGACACAATGGTTGTTCAGCCTGTAATGGAAGAGTAAAATCAGCTTATAATTTTTCAGGCCCCACATAAGCAGGAAGAAGGATGTGCCACAATGAAAAGTTATCAACGTAAAACCAAGTTTCAAGAACAGATGGATAACCAGAATCAGCAAGTAGGTGGCATTGAGAGGAAGGAACAAATGCTTATGTTGATGGCTAATCCTATGGAACAACAACATTCAGATCTCCCTCTAGGCATAACGCAGAAAAAAGCAAAAAACTGAAAATGGATACAAATATTAAGGTTGGGCATAAATCAAATCAGACCAAACTCTTGAAAGAAGGTCAGAAATTGAGTTATACAGGTACAGTCAAGGATTTGTCCCAAAACTTTGCTCAATCTTCCCAATGAAAGTGGTCACATGGAACATAACGGGGTTGAAAGGAAGCCCCTCTAAGCTCCTAGAACTTAAAAGAATGATTCAAACTCATCATCCTCTGATGTTGTTTATTCAAGAAACTAAAGTCTCGATCGAGCTTATGAATGTTTTATCGGAGAGGATCTGGTCAAAAGCCCAGTCATCTCTTGGCTCTCAAGGAGCCTCTAGAGGAGTTATGTGTTTATGGGATCCAACAATGCTTACAGTGCGAAGTTCATGTGCCTCCAAGGATGTTCTCCTTTTGCAGGCTTACTCTTGAATGGATGATTGCCAATTTTTATTTATTAATGTCTATGCTCCTAATGCTATGGAAGAAAAGTTGTTGCAATGGCAGCAGATAGTTTCTATGGTTGGCTCTTATCCGGATATTAATGTCATCCTTGGAGGAGATTTCAATACCATCCTCAACTTATAGGAAAAAAAGGGAGGTATCTCAAACCTGGATTCTATTTCAACAAATATGGCTAGATACATTCAATCTCTCGATTTAGTAGATGTTCATATTGATAATGGGACAATGACATGGTCCAATAAAAGACAAGGATCAAAATGCATCCTGGAACGTCTAGATCGCTTCTTGTTGTCTGAAGATTGATGGCTAAAGGAATACATTCCCAAGGCTCATGTTCTAAATAACGTTGGGGTATGCATATTAAAGAAACGAAGCATATTTAAGAGAAACAAACACCAAGTAGTTACAAATGACAAAGCTAATCTAATAGAAACATCATGAGAAGGCTATGCAAAAACAAAAGCTAAATTAATGCATCCAAATGGAACTTTGAAAACATCAAGCCATTCCTTTATAAGTAGGATATGTCTTCTAGATTATAAGTTGCTCCTAAAATTAAAAATAAATCAAAGGATGGCTATCTTCCAAGAGAGGAAAGGATCTCTCCAATAAGACTAAATTGCATGTATGGATCTTCCTTTACTACTCTATGCAAAGAGTGGATGAATGGAATGCAAGATCAATAAGCTTCTTCAATGGTGGAGAATGCTCTTATCATATGCTCATTATAACACTAGCAAAAGTGTGGTGTAAGTTGTGAAGGAAGGAGGTAGGTTCTTTATATAGCTTTCCAATTTGGGAGAAGCTAGAAACCTAGTGAATGTGAGATCAAGGTAAAGTAGAATTAGAAGGGATAAACATGATTAGAAGAGTTTAATTAGTAATTAGCAACTCATGCGAGTTGGAGATGATTTAATTAATCAACTAGGATTAATTAATAAGTCAAGATAAACTTAGAAAACCATTTGGAGGTGATTTAGAGGGAAATAGGTAGGATTTAGAAGATTTAAAAGAGGGATTTAATTAATAAGAAGGTTTATTAATTAAATACAAGGTTAAACAGATTTAATTAACTAATAATAGTTAATTAATTGATTGGAGGATTATAACTAAAGAAGAACCGTTAATTGGCATCCGGAATGAAAGAAATGCTAATTAACGAAGTGTCGTTAATTGACCGAAATGGAGGGGAATGTTAGTTAATTAGCGGGAAATCACTAATTATAACGGAAATGGCGGGAAAGAGGACAATTAGTGGAATTTTAGTATTAAAACTGCGTAGGCAGATTTTAGGTGCCTACAATTTATCCTTTTTGGGGTGGTGTAACGCAAGCAACGCCACTTCAAAGATAGTAGACAGTTAAATTTTGAGGGAGTGGAAGAAAAATTAGTAGAATGAAGGATGCCTCCTCGAGTGTCGATGGGGTGATGAAAGAGGTCGATCGACGATCGAAAAGAAGGAAAACGAAGAGTCGACACAAGCCTAGTAGGTGAGTGTGCAATGTGAGTGATTAAGAAAGAACATGTGTTTCAACGGATAGAAGAAACAAGGGGGAGGGGGAATAAATATAATCCCTATTGCCCCAGGTGGTGCTGAAGACAAATTGTGATAAAATAAAATGGTGATGAAGAAAGTGAAGGTGAAGAAAATGGAGATAGCTTTCAACCCAGCTGGCTTAAGAGCCGCTTGTTATCATCATTTCTCAATGTAATAAACGAACCCATGATTCGGGAGCAACTTTATATAACGTGACGACTAACTCAAAGCAACATACAGAACGTAATGCAATACGAAAAAGTAAACAAGCAAACCAACAAAGAAACAAGCAGAAACAAACGTACCCAAACAAACAACGTTCAAGATAGTTGTACCCATGTTTTTGTGATCAAGCTTAAGTTCCCAAATATTCAAGGTAACAAGGGTTAAAAATGGCACCCCAAACAAGGATACATGCGAGGTGAATAAACGGAGGACATAGAAGTCCTATGAAAAAGCAATTGTGCACTATGAAACTATCCCAAACAACTAAATGTGCAAAGTAATACAGACATAACAAGCAAACCAACTTTGTTAATGGACGTAGATCAAAACGATCCGCATGTCACGCGCAAGAATAGGCGAGAACCCAAGAAAGATGTTTTATAGGATAATTTTAGATGTTTGAGGACGTTGTGTCCTGTAAATGATTTAGATGTATGAATGTTTTTTTACCAATTTTTGGATTTTTGAAAATGTTAACCATTTTTTGTTTTTTATTTTTATTTTTGAAATTTTACCAATGTTTTGGATTTTTTTGAATGTTAGCAATTTTTTGGATTTTTGACGATTTTTTTTATTTTTTGAAATTTTGGGAAGAATGTGATATAGAAGAATGGCGATGTGCATGGTACATTGACAAAAATCGCCAAGACCTAAGGAGAAGAAAAGGTCGTGGGGAAGCAAAAATATGCCACAGGGATGTGAAAACATTAATAAAATGACCATTGAATAAATTTAATCATCGCGACGGAACGTTAGCATGTGGTAGGAAGAAAATAGAAGAACAAGGTAGGTATTTAGCCCTCAGGGGGGCAAGAAAAATAAAGAATTAGGCCTTTTAGGGTATAAATAGCAAGGTGGGAGGGGTAAAATCCATCGCGACCCATTTGTGCTAGTTGACCCTATTGCTTTTTATTGACATTTTCGCTTTGACTTTGGAGGGAAATGGCATGAATTCTGGACCGCAAGCATCGTGCTGACTGAGCTCAAGCTTTTGGGAGGCATGTCAGGGACGGTTCCCTAGTAAGTAACACAATTTTTTTGAATTTTTAGTGCATTTAATGCCTATTTTTAGACATTAGAAGTTAGAGGGTTAGTGCAAGCGCAGGCCTTGGGGTGTGCTAGCGTGTCATCAGATACGCTAGTGTGAAGGCCACGCACTAGCGTTAAAATGAGAGCGTTAGCGTTAAACTAGGTTTGAATTAGCGTAGCTCGTGCACTAGTGTGAAAATAGTAGCATGTGCGTGAAAACACGCGCACTAGCTTGGCATGCGTCAGCATTAAAATGAGAGCGTAAGCGTTAGAATGCGTGCGCTAGCGTAGAATGTAGTAGTGTGCAAAGTCATGCGCTAGCATCATAGGGGATGCGCTAACGTCATAGGAGATGCGCTAGCGCAAACTTCGACTTTTGGAAGGTTTTTCGAGGAATGTTGAAGATGTTAAGAAGTGATTAGAAGAACTTAAGAGTGATTAGAACACCTTAGAAATATGCTATTAGAAGAAATGATGTTAATTGTTTGCGTTTAGGGTGATCTCCAAGAGAGATTACTCAATTTGGATGTGCCCAAGCGTCATGGATGCCTACGAGCATTCGAGATGAACTTTACCCAACGCAAGCAATGGGGATTGATTGTTGTGTTGGAGGTGACAAGTTTATCTTACATTGCAAAACTTCTGCATATTATGTTGTATCATAGCCTCCTGATTGCCTTAGCAGAGAGGTGGCATAGTGAAAGTCAGACATTTCGACTACCTACTGGCGAGATGACAGTGACCCTAGAGGACGTGTACCAAATTCTAAGAGTACCTATCAAAGGCAACTTGGTTACATATGATGGGCACCGCGGCTGGATTCTAGAGCACATATGGGATCTTTTTCAACTAGAGGATATACCTCGACAGAGTATGGTCGTACATTTGTACAGGTGCTTTAAGAGCAGGAGGATTGCACACATAACCAATTTATCTAATGGTTCTTGTCAGTGGTTACCTTTTGCCTGACAAGACGGGTACACAATTCCCACTTGGTTTGATAGGAGTAGTTCACAGATTGATGGATTGGGAGATTTTTGCTTGGGGTCTGTGCATACTGGCCCATTTGCACAGGGATCTTGTTGGCTAGATTTTCTGCACAGCTGAAAACCTAGGCAGTCATGAGATAAATCTCCCTCATTTACCGGTGAGGCTCCCGTGTCAAATTTGTCGATAAAAATATGCTAATATCTATATGAAGGTTTTACTTTAACTATTCAGCTCATGAACCATAGCTGTATAGCTCTGCAGCAAGTAAGCAGCTGTTTACGAAAGGAAATATTTATAGAAGGAAATAATAAAACACAGGGAAGAAATGGGGAATATGTGCAACCCAATCAATAGATAACAAAGTTGATTGCATGCACATAGAAGAAACCAATAGATATCAACACACATAATTATAACCAAAGGCAACTCCAGATCTAGATATAAAATAACACAAAGTTTATTAGAAGATCTAAGATAGAAAGCTAGAAACAAAATGCACCATGACACAAAGTTCTTTGGAAATCTGCTCCTTTATATTCCTTTGCTTCAAGTGATTATCAGGGATTTCAGCACAAAGTCTGGAACATAAGAATGTTGTTTACAAATTCTGATTCCTTTAACCCGTAGGTTCTTCCTCTACTTATAGAATGTAGAGGGGCAATTACAAGTCGGAAGCTTTTAGTTGAACTGACACATGTGGAAGTCGGAAAGGAAACAACTGACAATCTACCTCATGGAATTCCTCTTTGCATGACATGCATGATTTGCAACTGAAATAGAACCTTCTATTTTGCACGTTTGCCACCTATCTCCAAGTAGTTGACTTCTTCAAGTAATGGCTTTTAAATCAATCACCTAAGTTGTATAATTTAATTGATTGCTCAATTATTTTGTTAGAGAAAATAAGAGAAAGAAGAAGAAAGAGGAAAGCTAAAGTCTTGTCCTTTTTCATATTTTGCATGCAACTGATTCTTTTGCCTTTGATTCTCACCAAACTGGATCTGGAAGCGGATGGATCTAGAAACGTCCTTACGGGTGTTGCCTTTGCCTTGTCTTCCCTCTTATCCTTGAAGCTTTTGCAGTTCTTTTCTAGTACATGCATCAGTGCAATGTTTCAATTAAAAATTCTGGAAAGCACTCCGAGTGAATGCAAATTCAATGAAGGCTTCAACTGGAAGATTGGGAGCACATGCACAAGATCCTAGAAGAAATTTTCCACAGACTGGCTTCTACACAGGCCGCATCAGAAACAAGAGGATGAATTTTTGCCAGAAATTTTTGCAATTATGAGATCTGGATCTAGATTTGTGTCTCCGATGTCAGCAAACTTAGAAGTGATGCATGACTCTATTGTGCTTTCTTTTTAATCCCGCTTTGCCATGGTTGAATCTGTCTTTGTCTGAGCAATTCTTTTTCTCTTTATTCGGCCGAAATTCTTCACAACCGGTGCAGATCTGGATATTTTTTCAGATTCGGAGGATATGTTCAATGTATTGGACATTGATTTAAGCTCCCTTTCTCTTATAAAAGCACATTTAATGAATTCCTGCAAATAATTCAGACAAAGATAGCAACCGGAACATGAACACTTGATTTTTTGTTTGCTTGCAAAGCAAGTATGAACTTTACCAACTCCACCTGAGCACCTGTACCACTATGTAGACAATTAATCAGACACAATTCAAGCTCCTTTAATCCTAGGCGCCAAACTTCGAAGCTTCCTAGTAGTGGAAAATAAACTTCAATGCAAAAATCCTCCTTCTTTGGGCATCAAAACTGTCTGGGCTGCACTTCCTTGCAATTGAATTAATTAATTCATCCTTATGGCAGCCCATGCTTATATAATTCTTATCATTCTATAATTAATTATTGCCCCTCCTATTCCTGGCAATTAATTAATTAATTAATTAACTTTTCTCTTCAAATGGGGCGCCTATTTTGTGTATGCTCATGGCTGCCATTAAATAAATTAAATTTATTTAATTTTAGCTTTCTACTTCCAGTTAACTTAAACCTCACAGTATGCTTTGACCTTAGCCACTGAAAATCGGAATTAATTAAATCAATTAATACTTAAAAAAATATTATCTCTCCCAAATGGGGCGCACTTTTTGACATGAAGGGGCTGCATTAAATAAATAATATTTATTTAATTTTAGAATGTCTAATTCCAACTTCCTTTATCCACTTTTCCCTTGTTGACTTTTCCTCGTGCTTGGGCACCAAAATTGGGTGAATAAATATTATTTAATGTATTATTATTCACCCAAGGTGGGCCGCACTTTTTGGCACGAGTGAATTCTATTTTTAAAAGCCAATTAACAATGGGATTATTTACCCTGCTAGGCAGCTATGAAAATCCCATGATCCACTTAAGTTGTTTTGACTTTCATCATGGGAATTTTTACCCTGCAAGGCAGGTAATAAAATCCCATCAATGCCTTACGTGATTTTTCTTTTATTTCACAATGGGAATTTTTACCCTACAAGGCAGGTAAGAAATTCCCACCTGCCTGCTACCTCTGATTTTCCCATTGTGACTTAAGTGGCGTTGCTTCCATGGGAAAAAGTACCCTACCAGGCAGGTACAAAATTCCCACCTGCCTGCTGCTTCCAAAAATCTCATTGTAGCTTAAAATCTTCTTTTTCCAAAAATGCGGCCTGCCCAGAAGAAGTTTTTTGGTGCATGACTGTCTTTTTCGAGAGAACCAAACCTCCGATGGCGAATTCCTTCTAGCACAACGTGCATAGGTTATCTCCAGATACTCCAGGCAGAGAATCAGGCCAAACCGGCAAAGGAATTGATCCAAAGAAATTTCACAGAAAACGAAACGGGAAAACACAAAAAAAACACAAAACATTGCCAGAAGTCACAAATAAAGCCCAGGATTCATTCCTGGTTAAAACCCTACTGGTATATGGGAATAATGACATGTACGATCACAACAAGGTTAAATCGGAGCACAAATTGCCTCAAACGGGGCTCAAAATAATTAAATACAAATTTCCCGCAAGCAAACCCCAGTGAGAGAATAAAACAATCTTGGTCATCTGAGTATTTGTCGAAAATGGCTTATATGGCTCCTTAGGAATATCATGACACATTACAGGAACTTTCTGGCAATAAAAACACAAAACGACCCATTATTTTAAAAGTACGATTTTTTTTTTAAATAGGGTAGTCCCAGATTTCAAGGTGAAATCTGGGGACACCAGTCGGCTTCGTCTGTGGACATCTATTCCTCTGTCAGAATGACGAGGAAAAAGATGAGATCCCAGCATCTCTGGTTTCGTATTTTGTCTTTTGGGCACGGGGTCAAGCAAACAAAAACAACACAATATAGAAACAAAACAAGGAAAAACAAACAAGGTTTTATTTATATAAATACAAGTGTTACCCTGCTTTTTTATGTCTGGAAAAGCTTCAAATGCTACCCGTTGAAAGGAAATGGTAACTCAATTCCATCCCCACAGGTAAGGAAGAAAGTGTCCATTTTGGCAGCTCTTTTGATCACGAAGGGCCCTTTCCAGAGTGAATCAGATTGTCGTGTATGCCCTTCGGTTCATGTCTCTTGTCCGACCAGAGTACCTAGTCTCTGATCTTGAACTTCCTTTCTTTGGCCTTATTGTCAAATACTCTGGGCAAGTCCTTATCAACTTCATCTGGGGGTGGTTCATCCTTTCTTCTCTCCGTGACAGATAAGTTTGCATCAACTTGCTCCATTCCCAGATTTATTTGCTGCATTTTTGGAAGAACTATCACCATATTCTTTGTTCTTCAGGTACTGATCATGCTTGTTGAAAGTCTCCACTAAAGAAACTAGACCCTTGCGGATTTTGTTACCTTTTGGTTGGACTATTCCACTGTTGTCATCATAACCTAGATCAGTTATGCTTGTGACTGTTTGTCGTGGTAGTGACTTACTCCCTTCAACATACAACTTGTCAAAGTTTCCTTGTTCCAGAAATGCAGATGTTTGTTTGTCCCCATTGAAAGTTTGCCACTGTTCAACATTATCAGGGACTTTGGGGCAGTAGACCATCTCCACTTTATAGTTTCCTTGTCTTAATATGGACGGTGGTCTATCCGGATTCAATAGTGCAATTGTGACTGCCAAGGAATCTGCCTTGGAATTCTGATTGGTTGGAATGAAGTTGATAGAGAAGGTTGCAAAATCCAGTGTGGAAGAAAACATTATCTCTGTAATGCTTCAACTCATCTCTTTTGACTTGATTTTGCCCTCGAACTTGCTTTACTAGAAGTTCAACATCTCCTTGGACTTTGAGGAGTTTTACTCCTTTCTTACTAGCTTGCTCCATTCCGAGAAGCAATGCTTCATACTCCGCCGTATCGTTGGTGTTCTCGAACATCAGCTTGTGGAAGTATGGGAATATCTCATGATCTGGAGATATTAGTAGAACGCCGACTCTTGATCCAAAAGAACAGGTGCCTTTAAACTCCGGAGTCCAAACTTTTTATTCATCTTTTGCTGGCTCTGACTCTGGTCAAAGTTCTGGCTCTGGAATGTCTTTATCTGTTTCCAAGAAATAGACCCCATGGTTAGATTTCTGAAAAAGAATCTAAGATCTAGGATCCTCAGATTTTGTAACCGTGTACTTGGACTTCTTTTCCGGCTCTAGCTTTTGATTAATTCCTTTGATAGGAATATGAGCACAGGACCAATCTATCTTTACTTCTCCCATCTCTTTGCAAAAGTTTCTACTCAGCAACATCCCGTAGGAGACAGGAATATCTGCAACTAGAATTGTCATCTTTAATCTTTTATCAGGAAAAGCTGCCAGAACAACTTGTGCATCTTTGATTTGTCCGATTAAAGGAACTTGTCTCTCCATGGAGTAGCACCTTTTTATGGTCTTTGTCAAGGTAAGCCCAAGAACATCTGCAACTTTAGCTGGCATAACATTGTCAGAAGCACCCGAATCTAAAATGCAGTTGCTTAACTTGAAACCATTAAGCAATAGGGAAACATACAACGGTTCCACTCTTTCAGAAGATGGTGAGAATTTAACAGCTGCAGTGTTGTTCTATGGAGGAGTATCTTTGGGCTTAGGCAAAAGGCCTTTTGATGTATTGGATTGTCCTGGTGATTGTACATATTTGACTAGCCTATTTAACTGCTCAGGAAAGGCTCTCAAGTATTCAACTTCTAACATTTAAACTCTAGTTTTCTTGGCATGATCAATAATGTTAAAAGAAGGTATAGATACCTGAGCTTCTTTCTGTGGTTGAAATGAAGAACTCGCATGCTTACTTCCGGAAGCTAAGGAAGAAGGCAAAGGGATGCCCCTTCTTTGCTTGTCTGCTAATGCTTCAGCTTGGCGAGTTTGTGATCTTGTAAGTACTACATATGCATGACCATGATCGTCTTCAAGAAGCTCCTCATACTCATGTTCAAATTTGTAATTTAGGCAATTAATGTTGGAGTCACCAGCAGGACCTATTAAATCATCATTCTTGAGCTGATCAGTGTCAGCTTCCTGGTCTTCTTCATTCATCTCCATGTTGTTTCTGGGAGCAGCTTCAATTGCTAATTTTTGGGAACCAGCAATGCGGTTTCGGTTGTTGTTGAAATTCCGAGCAGGGGCAGTGTTGTTGCCCTGAGCCATTTGAGCCATTTGTTTCTTCATCTGCATCATCTCATTTGCTAACTTTTGCAATAGTGAATCAGATGTAGTAGCAGAAGATGAACTTTTAGCTCTAGAAGTGTTGCTCTTTATTTTTCCAGCAATGATGAGGTCGTCTTCAATTTCAACCGCCATGTTTTGGGCTGCTAACAAATCAACAGGACGTGCTCTTCGCAGTTGATAGCTTACTTAGGAAGCAAAGCATTAATGAAGAATACTTTTTGATTCTCGTCATTCAGAGAAGCAAAATTCAGAATTTTGTACAGTAATCTTTGGAATTTTGCAATAAAATCAAGCATGTGCTAATGTGGTTCCTTCTTTAGCTGAGTCAGTTGGGTTATCAAGGTGCTGGAATCTTCGGCTGCCTTGAATCTTTTCAAGAATGCATCCCACATAGTAGCCCAGTTGGTTATGGTGCCAGGAGCAAGCCGGTAGAACCATTCTTGAGCCAAGTCATTCAAAGTCTCTATGAAGAGTCTAATAGATACATCTTCATGTTTGACTGCAAGCACTCCACAGGATATGAAAAACGCAGCCAAGTGGTCATCTGGATTCTGCTTGCCATCTCCAAAGAATTTCGGAAAAGTCTTTCTCGTCCCTTTAGGTAGATCATGCATAGGAGTCAGATTCAAAGGTCCAAAGGCTGCACCCCATGGAACAGGTGCTGAAGGGGCAAGTGGTTGATTCTACATCATGAAAGGAGCACGCCTTCTTTGAGAATAGACTTGACGAATAATTTCAGCTGCCGGATTATGTTGAAAATGATCCGGATCTGGATGTGTTTGCACTCTTCTTCCTGGTGAAAGACTGGATCTACGGCTTCTAACTTAAGAAAGCTCTCGTCTGCTAATTTGTGTTGTTCCCAAGCGGAGTCGCAAAAACTGTTAGCTAGATTTTCTCCATAGCTGAAAACTTAGGCAGTCATGAGATAAATCTCTCTCATTTACCGGTGAGGCTCCCGTGTCAGATTTGTCAATAAAAATATGCTAGTATCAATATGGGGGTTTTACTTTAAATATTCAGCACATGAACCATAGCTGTATAGCTCTGCAGCAAGTAAGCAGTTGTTTACGAAAGGAAATATTTATAAAAGAAGGAAATAATAAAACACAGGGAAGAAATGGGGAAGATGTGCAACCCAATCAATAGATAACGGAGTTGATTGCATGCACATAGAAGAAACCAATAGATATCAACACAAAGAATTATAAGCAAAGGCAACTCCAGATCTAGATCTAAAATAACACAGTTTATTAGAAGATCTAAGATAGAAAGCTAGAAACAAAATGTACTGTGACACGAAGTTCTCCGGAAATCTGCTCCTTTATATTCCTTTGCTTCAAGTGGCTATCAGGGATTTCAGCACAAAGTCTGGAACACAAGAATGCTACTTACAAATTCTGATTCCTTTAACCCGTAGGTTCTTCCTCTACTTATAGAATGTAGAAGGGCAATTACAAGTCGAAAGCTTTTAGTTGAACTAACACATGTGGAAGTCGGAAATGAAACAACTGACAATCTCCCTCCTGGAATTCCTCTTTGCATGACATGCATGATTTGCAACTGAAGATAAAACCTTCTATTTTGTATGTCTGCCACCTATCTCCAAGTAGTTGACTTCTTCAAGTAATAGCTTTTAAACCAATCACTTAAGTTGTATAATTTAATTGATCGCTCAATTATTTTGTCGGAGGAAATAAGAGAAAGAAGAAAGAGGAAAGTTGCAGTCTTGTCCTTTTTCATATTCTGCATGCAGTTGATTCTTTTGCCTTTGATTTTCACCAAACTGAATCTAGGAGCAGCTGGATCTGGAAGCAGATGGATCTGAAAACTTGCTTATGGGTGTTGACTTTGCCTTGTCTTCCCTCTTATCCTTGAAGCTTTTTCAGTTCTTCTCCAGTACGTGCATCAGAACAATGTTTCAATTAAAAATTCTGGGAAGCACTTCGGGTGAATGCAAATTCAATGAAGGTTTCAACTAGAAGATTGGGAGCACATGCACAAGATCCTGGAAGAAATTTTCCACGCATTGGCTTCTACATAGGCTGCATCAGAAACAAGAGGATGAATTTTTGCCAGAAGCTTTTGCAATTATGAGATCTGGATCTGGATCTGGATCTGTGTCTCCGATGTAAGCAAACTTAGAAGTGATGCATGCGTCTGTTGTGCTTTCTTTTTCATCCCGCTTTGCCATGGCTGAATCTATCTTTGTCTGAGCAATTCTTTTCTCTTTATTCGGCCGGAATTCTTCACAACCAGTGTTGATCTGGATATTTCTTCAGATTCGGCGGATATGTTCAATGTATTGGACATTGATTTAAGCTCCGTTTCTCTTATAAAAGCACATTTAATGAATTCCTGCAAATAATTCAGACAAAGATAGCAACCGGAACATGAACACTTGATTTTAAGTATAAAAATCTGCATATATCAAGCCTGCTGCCCCAAAATTTGATGTTTTGTTTGCATGCAAAGCAAGCATGAACTTTACCAACTCCACCTGAGCACCTGTACCACTATGCAGACAATTAATCAGACACAATTCAAGCACCTTCAATCCTAGGCGCCAAACTTTGAAGCTTCCCAGCAGTGGAAAATAAACTTCAATGCAAAAATCCTCCTTCCTTGGGCGCCAAAACTGTCTGGGCTGCACTTCCTTGCAATTGAATTAATTAATTCATCCTTATGGCAGCCCATGCTTATATAATTCTTATCATTCTATAATTAATTATTGCCCCTCCTATTCCTGACAATTAATTAATTAATAAGCTTTTCTCTTCAAATGGGGCGCCTATTTTGTGCATGCTCATGGCTGCCATTAAATAAATTAAATTTATTTAATTTTAGTTTTCTACTTCCAGTTAACTTAAACCTCACAGTATGCTTTGACCTTAGCGACTGAAAATAGGAATTAATTAAATCAATTAATACTTAAAAAAATATTATTTCTCAACCAAATGGGGCGCACTTTTTGACATGAAGGGGTTGCATTAAATAAATAATATTTATTTAATTTTAGAATGTCTAATTCCAACTTCCTTTATCCACTTTTCCCTTGTTGACTTTTCCTCATGCTTGGGCACCAAAATTGGGTGAATAAATATTATTTAATGCATTATTATTCACCCAAGGTGGGTCTCACTTTTTGGCACGGGTGAATTCTATTTTTAAAAGTCAATTAACAATGGGATTATTTACCCTGCAAGGCAGCTCCGAAAATCCCATGATCCACTTAAGCTATTTTGACTTTCATCATAGGAATTTTTACCTTGCAAGGCAAATAATAAAATCCCATCAATGCATTAAGTGATTTTTCTTTTATTTCACAATGGGAATTTTTACCCTGCAAGGCAGGTAAGAAATTCTTGCCTACCTGCTACCTCTGATTTTCCCATTGTGACTTAAGTGGCGTTGCTTCCATGGGAAAAAGTACCCTACCAAGTAGGTACAAAATTCCCACCTGCTTGCTGCTTCCAAAAATACCATTGTAGCTTAAAACCTTCTTTTTCCAAAAATGCGGCCTGCCCAAAAGAAGCTTTTTGGTGCACGACTGTGTCTTTTCCGAGAGAACCAGACCTCCGATGGCGAATTCCTTCTGGCACAACGTGCATAGGTGATCTCCAGATACTCCAGGCCAAGAATCAAGCCAAACCGACAAAGGAATTGATCCAGAGAAATTTCACAGAAAATGAAACGGGAAAACACAAAACGTTGTCAGAAGTTGCAAATAAAGCCCAGGATTCATTCCTGGTTAACGCCCTACTGGTATATGGGAATAATGACATGTACGATCACAACAGGGTTAAATCGGAGCACAAATTGCGTCAAACGGGGCTCAAAATATTTAAATACAAATTTTCCATAGGCAAACCCCAGAGACAGAATAAAACAATTTTGGGCATCTGGGTATTTGTCGAAAATGGCTTATATGGCTCCTTGGGAATATCATGACACATTACAGGAACTTTCTGGCAATAAAAACACAAAACGACCCATTATTTTAAAAGTAGAATTTGTTTTTTAAATAGGGTAGTCCCAAATTTCAAGGTGAAATCTGGGGACACCAGATCTACATCTGATTGCATTCAGAGAGATGAGGAGCCTAAGGCCTATGACTCTGCTACAGGTTTGGGTCTAGGATCATATCGCCATAGGACGCCGACTTGGAGTACTGCGATTTAGAGCGCCAAATAAGCCATCTTGCATGGGATGGGAGCAAGTAGGCTAGGACATCTAATCCCATCTAGGAGGCACTGCTTATTATAGGCGAGCCTTTGATGACTTACAGCTACGGATGGTGACCTGGCAACCATACCATTTATACCAGTGGCATGGAGACACTATTGAGCTGAGTATTTCCGAGGTTGAGCACTTTCTGATTGGCAACCGCTGACACATTTTAGAGTAGCACCGAGTAGACCGAGTATAGCGGAAGCTTGGAGTCGTCCAGGATATACCTGGGGATGAGAGATGGTACGCGCGGGTAGCATGCGAGACTTTTGATTTTGGACCCCGCATTAGACCACGGAGAGCATTAGACAATTATCAGGGTGTCGTCCTACAGCTATGGGATAGGCGAGCACAAATAATGGATCCAGGTACCACTGCCGATTATGGACCTTGGTATGCAACAATGGTGCCTCGACGGATCATGTTCCTAGCAGCAGTAATAGAAGTTGGCATAGCTATAGCAGCAGCAGGTCTCTAGGGCAGAGCATTCCAGGATAGGGCCTGATTGGGCCAGCTAGAGGCTATGGCCGAGCTACATGCAGCTCAAGGACAAGGACAGGGACAGGGATAGGGACCAATACAACCACAGGGGCCCACACAGCAAGGTCCACAGGTGCAATCTCAGGTACATGCACAGCATGCACTAGTTATTCAGCAAATCCCAGTACAGGGTCCACAGGTGCAGGCACAATAGGGGTTCGTTATATAGGTTCCACCTTCACTACCCCGAGTAGCTAGTCCACATATTACAGGGGGTAACGCAAATGGAGATGGATTGGGGGTGCACAGGGGCCACCGCAAATACAAGTCCCAAGATACAGGCTCATTCCAGGAGCAAGTGGGCCATCAATGGTCATTTTACAGGTGCAGAGGGATATGACCATGTTACGAGGCGATGTGGCCTTTATTACAGTTCAGACTCTGTAGAGACAAGTTGAGCAGGGTTCTGCAAATCGGGCGGCTTTAAGGCAACAGGTACAGCAGGTCACTGCAGAGAGAGATCAGGTCGCCACTACGCGAGATCAGCTCGTGACAGAGAGAACACAATGGGGAGCTGAGAGGACTCAACTACAAGCGGATGTTACCAGACTTATAGTAGAGCGTGATGCTCTTCATCATGTAGCATTAGCAAGGGAGCCCCAGATTTAGTATATGTTTTTGCCTCAGCTAGAAGTGACGTTGGACATTATAGGGCTCTCTATTATGCGGTTGTTCTGGAGGCACAGAGCGTCATTCTGTATAGTCAGATTGTTGGCAGCCGATCTAGGTCCAAATCGCACAAACCATCGAGATCTACTAGGTCAGTTCAGATGCCTCCCCCCAGTCAGATGTCTCCAACTGGTCATAGGCGAGGCAGTCCTGTTACCAGTGAGAGTCAGGGTTGACTCTACTTATGTATCCATGCATTTATTTTTTATGTATGCCTCGTGATGAAGGACTAGTTTTGTACTTGATGTATATGTACTATTTTTTATTATGCCTCAAGATGAAGGCACACATTTTTTATCCATGCCCATTAGTGGATTGTTTTTGTATCTAATGTATATAGATATATACTTATGTATATGGACATTTATTATTTGACTTTGATATGATGATGATGGACTTTGATTATTTATCATATTTTATGCTTTATGAGATAGCATGTTTATCCCATGTTTTTATTATGGTCTATGGTGAGGGGGGATAAAAATAATCCCTATTTCCCTAATGATGATGTTATATGATGTTATCTTAGCATACATGTTTGATGTTCATTTTATGATGATGTAGCTTAGAATTTTTATTTATGATATATGATACTTTGATGTTAGATGTGATGATATATATGTGGATGATAACAAATAATGTATAAGAAAACAACACAAGAATAAACAAAATTTAATCAAATATAATATGTACACATGCTAAATAACAACACAAGTAAGTATAAGTATGAGAAAACATACAAGTAGAATTAATCTAATGAACTTCACAATAGATTAAACCAAAATTTAATCTAAGAAAGAAAAGAACAAGTTAATCTAAGGAAATCATGTAAGACAACGCATAGTATGTACAAGTATATGAAAACACACAAATAGAATTATTCTAATGAATTTCACAATAGATTAAAGAAAGACTTAATCCATGCGAGAAAAGAACAAGTTAATCTAAAGAAAACATGTAAGGCAACACATGGTATGTACAAATAATCCAACAAAACTTATGTACAAGTAAACAACTAAGTAAGAAAAACACTACTTTGTTTTTGTGGGATAGTTTTGAAATGTTTAATGTTGTTTTCAATATTTTCGTAAGACGCTATCATATTTTTCGGGTTATTTTTGGATAAAAATTATTTGAATGTTTTTGAAATTTCCTAAAAGTGTATTTGAATGTTTAGGGTTTTTCAAAGTGTTTATTTAAATTTTTTGGTATTTTCTAAAAGTTTTTAAAATTTATGTACAAGAAAGTGAAGATGCAAAGACATGTGAATTCTCCCACTGTTAGATGGGGAATGTACAATGGAAAACATAATCCTTACGCAAACTCCTCACATACAAGAATAAGCTAGGATCAACTGGCCATCGAAGGACAAGCACGAAGGAAATACCTCAGACAGAGGAAAAAACTATCCTAGGATAAAGAAAATGTACCCCCAAGTGTGATATTCTTGTGAAAAGCGGAACCTCCTGATGATGTTGGAAACCATAGTTTTCAGTAAAATACTTTTCTAAAGTACCAGAGTTACATGTGGTTTTCACTCTTAGATGAATTAATTTACTCTTTAGGTTTTTTTTTATCTTTTTCTAATTTTTTTAACTTTTTAAGATTTTCATAGGACCTCCATTCTTAAACATAGACACTGCTTGAGGTGCATGGCAATTAATAGGATCCTTAATTTCATCACCATCATAATTAGTAATTTTATATGCTCTTGAACCTAAATTTAGCAACCATAGTATATTGACCCAACCTGTTAGGTTCAAACTTGCCATTTATTTTCTTGATCTTTCGTAGTGTTGAAATCATTGTCTTTCAAGAATAAGATGTATCCTATTTTGAAGGTGTGTGGTATGATCTGTTTTTTATATCTTCATGGAATACTCCATTCTAGATATAATTTTAAATAGTCAATTGTGTGAAAGCACTTCTCATCTAGTAGCTCTAGTTATATGAATTCAGGCCACTCTACATTCTTCCTCTTTGTGTAAGATAATCTCTCAAATATATGTAAAAAGATGGTATCTCAATCTCAAGGGGTAAGATAGCGATTCTCTGCCGAAAACTAGGGAATATAGAGTAGCAATCAATAGGGATACATGATTAGATGTTCGATAATTCTAAAGAGAGGGACTGAATTTGCAAGGTGCTCCAACTATGGCACAAAATTTACAAACCATATTCTCCGTGATCTAAACAAGGGTATTATTTTAGGCTTCCAGCATGTCTATTACCTTGATGGTAATAGGGAGTCGACCATTTAATTTTTATTTGGAAGCATTGGAATAGTTCAGCTTAACTTTTTTATTCTTAAAAGACTATACCGTTATCATATACAATGGAAGTTAGAATGCTAGAGTGATAGATAATGTGGTTCATTATGAATTTGGAAATTCATCCACCAATGGACATAGGTAAGAAAAAAAAAGCCTTTTCTTATTTCAATGAAATACTTAGTGGTAGTTATTATGTTGAGGGTCGCTGTGATAGGAAGTGGGAATAAATTTCAGCAATGAGGTCACGTATCCACTTTGACAAAAGGCCATTGTGTTGAAATGGGTTGTAATTATTGTGCTAGAGCATATATTCAAATTTCTATATTTTTGACATAGCAATAATTTTTTTATATACTGATAACAATCATTTTACTTGATAGGCCAATAAATAGCCTACTCTAAAAAGATTCATAGAAATAAGAATTCAACTTATGTGGGCCCCACAGATGTCTTTGTGCAACTCTTTGATCTCGCTAAGATAGATTCTTCTTGAGTTAAAGGAAACGTAATAGGTTCCCTTCATATCCTTTAGTGTATAGAGTGTACCCCCAAGTAGGTTGTAGTGGGGTATATGCTATATTAGGTTTCATTTCTCATAGTGGGAAATTTTAGGAGGAAAGGTTCTATAATGTAGGTAATTATAATTTTCATCAGGTACCAAGGGGATAAAGGACCAACAAGATTCACATACCAAAAAAATATTCCAACATGTCATATGTTGGTGTTGTTAAGTATCTCCATGAAGAAAGGCATGTCATTTTCCCCTGGTAGAATGTTCACAAAAAATATCCAATCGTTTCCATGGCATCTCCCACAGTGATTTTTTTCCTCTAGGTATCTTTTGGACAGGGAAAATTTTAGTGGCGAACTCCTTCGTAAGTATCAACGAATATTCCATTTTAAGGGGTGAAATTCTGAAAAGGCTTAACCTTATCTGGCATCGGGTTAGTGACCTGATAATCGCCTAAGAATATCCTATAACACTTTAATATGTCTAATTTCCCAGTGTATAGTAACTTTATGTCCTAAAATTAGGGGTTCATATTCGGCTATGTTATTAGTATATGGGAAACCAAGTCTGAGTGCCCGAGGAATCAAACACATCTTATAGGAGTGATAAGGACAACTCCTACTCCTGAACCATGAAATGTAAATGATCCATCAAAGTACATCTACCATGTGATGGATTCCTCAATATACATCATAGAAGAATCTAGAAGTTCCAGACTCAAAGGTTCATTTCCTATAAAAGGGTCCTCAGCTAGTTGATCTTCAAAGTACCAGCCTTTGACTAATTTTTGATTAAATTACGCAATAGTAAGACACACTAAAAAATATGATCCAATTGGCCATCCTCTGAGTACGTACAGGTTTAGACAATAGGTATTTTTTTTGATGCACAAGCTAGAGGGTGGAATCTTGGTCTTATTACGTAACAGACAATGGCAGATTTGTTGTCGTACGTCAAAAACAATGTATTGACACGCGTGGGAGAATTCTCAATTTTTGACGTAGTGACAGAAAATAATCCTGTCAATGCGTCTACTAACCTTCTAGATCACACCACTTGAAAATCAGGTGAATTTTTTTCATAGTAAGCTAAAAGCGTGCCTATAGCACATTTTGAGTTGCTGAAATATACAATAGAAGGAGATCTTTCAAAGTTTCACCTAGGGTAGGTGGCATAAGAATAGGTGATTTGGCCAAATACTCCTTGAGTAAGGTGAATTTTTTTATTGTTTAGGACCCAATTTGGAAATCAAAATATTTCTTGAGAAGATGTGTAAAGTAACGACACTTGTCTATGAGTTGAGAAATGAATCGGCTGAACAACCTAAATTTTATCCTTATAAGCTACGTACTTGTTTGAGGTTTTTAGGTGGAGGCATTTCAGTAATGGAAGTCACCTTTGCTGGGTCAACTTCAATTCCTCTTCTTGACGTACCATGAACCCTAGTAAAATTTTGGATAGCACACCAAAGACACATTTCTTTGGATTCAATCCAACCTTGTAATTTCTTAGACACTAGAATATTTGTCGTAATTTTTCTGGAATGCTCTTCCCTGGTTTGGGACTTTAGTCTAAGATGTCATCAACAGTAATCTTCGGTTATATCATTAATCATGCCATAGAAGATGACATTCATATCCCTTTGATTGGTTACACTTACATTCTTAAGGCCGAAGGGCATGATATGGTAACAAAATGTCCCCCAAGGGGTTGTGAAGGAAGTTTTATGTTGATCCTTCTCTACAATTTTGATCTATTTATAACTTAAAAATTCATCCATGAGGGATAGTATTTCATAACCTACAATTGAGTCAAAAATCATGTCAATGTTTGGCAAAGGAAATTCATCCTTGGGTCACACCTTATTTAATCGATAATGTCAAAGTTTCTGGATATAGATTCTAATGACCAATGAAAGCTTTCTCAATTTGTACAGGTACTATGTTAGAAATCTCATTCTGAACAACTCAATAGGCATGAATGAATCCTAGTAGCCAGAACTTTTTCCAACTTTTATTTATATCATACTGAGATAGAAGAAAAATAATTGAAAATGTGTGTGTCTAAAATATATAATAGATGGGATTTTCTTCTTCATACCAAGGTAGGTTAAGCACTAAGAATAGAGCGGTTCGAAGCTCGACATGTACTCATAGGAGTAAGGAAATTATTTGTAAAATTGTATCTTAGAACCCCAACAAAGGTCTAAAGAAATATGTTCTTGTGCTGAGAGTGAATCTCCCAACTTAACATTTCTAGGTTGAAATCCTCTGTTCCAATAGATTCAGATCTATAGTTTCCTATAAACTACGTAGCTATTTGAGGTTATTAGGAGGAGGCATTTAATTAATATCTGATATATTTTATAGGTCCACCTCAATTCTTCTCACTGAAATAATAAAACCTAACAATTTTCCTAATAGTACAACATTGACACATTTCTTTGGGTTAAGCCTAACCTTGTAGTATTTGAGACTTTGGAAGATGAATCATTTGATTTCCAAATGGTCTTCTCTGATCCTAGACTTTCCCAAGATGTATTCAACATAGTCCTCCATAATTTAATTTAACATGTCGTGGAAGATGATAGTAATATACCTTTGATAGGTTGGGATTTCGTTCTTGAGACCGAAGGGCATGAATTGATAACAGAATGTCCCTTAATGGGTTGTGAAGGTATTTTTATATTGATCCTCTTCTATAATTTTAATTTGATTGTACCATGGAAATCCATCCATGAGGGATAACATCTCCTATCCTACAGTTGAATCAATAATCATGTCGATGTTTGAAAGAGGAAAGTCATCCTTAGGACATAATTTATTAATATCTCTAAAATCTATACAGATTGTGATGCCAATGGGTTTATTTTACATAGGAACTATATTGGAGATCTAATCTGAATAATTAATAGGCCTAATGAATCATACTACCAATAATTTCTCAAGTTATTATTTAACTAGGAGGGAAACATGAGGATATATATTTCTAATTTGTTTGTTGATTGGATTCACTTCTTCGTGCACAAATTGGTTATGCACTACCAACGAGGGATGTAATCCTGGCATGTCCACATAGGAAGAAGAAAATATGTCTGAAAACTTCTCATAGAATGATGACAAAGGTCTTATGTTCTTGTGTTGAGAGGGAAGCTCCTACTTTAACCATTCTAGTCTGATCCTCTGTTCCAATATTCAAATCTATTGTCTGATCCACGAGTCTGTTCCAATATTCAAATCTATTGTCTCCTCCACGAGAAATTTGGATTCATCTTCCATACGTGTATGATCGGTTTGGGGGGGGGGGGGGAGATGAGATTTTCATCTAAGGGTGTCTCAGTGATATTTTCACCTTGAAAGTGGTCACTTTTTATGTCCGTCGATGTTTCAATTTGTTTATCCTCAAGTGCCTCATAGAGTTTTTCACTGTGGGAATAGGAATTTATATTTTTACAAGGATTTTAAAATGATCTCTTTCCTTGTTATCTTTTAGATTTTTCTGAACACGTATTTCAGCCATCTCCCCAAAGTACATGTATGTGGCAAGATTAATGGAGAATCCTTTTTTGTGGTCACGAACAAGAATGTCATCACAGAGACCCATACACTGAGTAATTGTTTTGTGAATCTCAAAGAAATAGATTGGTAGATGTTGTTGGTTATCCCAGCTAAAAAGGGAAGGATACAAAAGATTTAATTCAGGAATGGTAGGGGATATGGTTAGGATAGTCACATCAGAAACATGTTTGTAGAGGCAATGTATTCAAGGAGACTAAACTGGGAATATTTTTCGATTTCATAATTAGAAAAAAATATCCTCATGCTCAGAAGAGATAGGACCCATATGGATGGATACCAATAAAATATTTTTTCACTTCGTGATGTGGTGTTAAAATATGTTTTTGTACACTCTTATCATTGGTGCCACATCGATATCCTTGATATCCCATGGCATACATCATTTTACTCTAAATATCATACTTGGGTGCTTGATAATATGAATCCATATCATCATTAGGTGATTGTTATATGGTAGTGTGTAACATTCTCTCATTTGCCAAAAATCCACTAGGAGTAAAAGTTTCAATGTTATAGTGCTCCCGAGATCGTTGATAGTTGTAAGAGGGGCCTACCATGTGTTCTGGGTGATAGGGGAAGGTTGGAGATGAGGAGGGCTTGTTGGAGGATATATTCTCTACAGTCAATTGTAAGTACCTTCATCTACAAAGAACCAAAGGGATATGTGGACGTGAAAGCATCATTATCACATGAGAAAAATGTATCTAGATCAAAGTGAGAGGTAAGAGCCTTAGAATGAACCTAAATAGTTATCTCTATTGAAGGAAATTCGTATGTGGAGGTAAAATTACCAGATAATGCTCTATAATGGAACCACCTCGGGTATCATTGGTAACTGGAATAATTTATTGTAAGGTAGTTCCAAGTCTAAGACATGGAACAGGGTATCGTGACTAGTAGGCCCAACCTCTAGAGTCAAAGTAATCATACCAGCTTATTGTCATTTTGTGTTATCATAATCCTTGATCGTGATGACTTTTGGTTCTAGTTCAAAATCAATATGTCCCAACTGTATAACAAGCTTCAATGTACGAATATTCAGGGAGTATCTATTGTCCACAAGCATCTGTTTTATCTTTTTATGGTGAACAATGACTTTAATGTATAAGGGTAGGTTGTCTATATGATCATCACTAGCAATATCATGTTTGCTGAAAGTAATGTCTTCAGAAGGAGTAATCTGTATGATTAAGGATTGGAAGCACGTAGGATCAATATAGGTTGAAACTCCTGATCCTTGTAATGTTTTGTTAGGGATGTCCTTATGAACATTAGATATTTTAAGAAGATCTAATACTAAAATCTTAGCAGTGGTCTTCTCAAGCTATTCTAAAATATCATAGTGACAATCTTGAGGGGTGGGTGGAGGAGGTTATGGAATTAATATTAATAGTATTTACATGCTCAATAAGTGGATGGGAATAAGCAATAAAGGAATCAATGGGATTAGTAGAGTAAACAACATGATTCACACTTTTATTGTATAAAAGCTAACCTTGATCTAACATTTTTATCCTCTTGTTTATGTTTGGGTAATGACTCTTTGTAAATTCCCAAATATTGATTAGAATGTTTTTTGGGTGTTGGTGAATCCATTTCAACTTCTCCGCTATTAATAAGGTCTTGAATGCAGTGTTTAACCCTCAAATATTTTTCTTTTTTATGACCTTTAACATGATGATACTCATATTATTCATGGTATCTATAACATGTTGGTTTAACAACATCATCTGCAAAGGGTTTAGTCTTAGGGAATTTGATCTTGTTCACTGTGTGTAACTATTTCAATATAGATGAAAAATAAACTGTGAGAGAATTGAACACACAATTTTTGACTGCTGGTGCAACTGGTCCTTTGTTAAGATTCAAAGAAAAGAAATTTTGGACTTCTTGCACACATTTTCAATCCAGTTATACGATCACCTTCAACATTTTTGTTCTTTTTTCGAATAAATTTAGGTTTTTCTACAAGTTTTGACTTGTAATTTTCTCAAAAAAAGATTTTTAATTTCCATTTAGCCAATAAATCCTTTTTGATTTAGCTTCCTCTTTCTATAACCTCGTAAAAATTATTAACAAGTTGTTTCTCTGGTATTAAGAAACATAACCGACTAGATAAGCCTCTCTATATTTGTAAGGAACCAAAAAACTTCTTATGGTTTCATTGTTTGGCATTGCATAAATATAACATTGTAATGTCTCTTTCCAGATTAAATGAAAAGGGGCATATAAAAAATTTGTGGACTCAGTGAATGTAAATATAGACCCTTTAGGAATATGGAGGAACCATTCAAGTGTTTGGCGCCCAAGACTCCGTGGGAATAGGCATATAACGTAATTGTCACTATAGGCAACTTCTTGGCAAGACATGAAGAAGTCTTTAATATGATCGCGTGGATCACCTTTACCCCTATATTTGTCAAAATTTAAGGTAGTCGAAGTGAGGAGGAAAGGGCATTCTTAACATCACTCTATCAGAAGGATAAACGCACAATTCTTCAAATTGGTACTTTTTACTGTGTCCTACATTGTTTTCTTGTAAATTGGTGAGGGCATTCTTCATAGACTGCCATTCTTAATCAAAGATTTGTCCACGTGTAGGTGAAGCAAGCATAATGTAATGTCCCGACTCCAGGACCAATAGAAAATATGCAAATCCTCAACCCTTCAATACACCAATCAACTGGAAATAGCAACAATTCAATCAACACTACTTGAACCAATTGTGTAGATGACTCACTAAACCCAAAGATGGGGGTTTAATGGCCTTTATCACACAAATAGTCTTCAGCTGAATTTAAAAATCAGACCTAACCTCCTAATGCAACCACTGTATGGCACATCAAACAAGCAGTGACACAACTGTAATGAATACTGAAATTACTCTTTGTAAAAGATATGCAAACATGCTACGAATCATTGCCAAAATGATGAAGAAAACACACTTCAAACTCAACTCAGTTCATCTATACCATTCACTGCTAAACAGAGGCTTAAAACACCATTGAAACATGCACTAGATCAGATCGCCATTCCCAGTATTGAATAGTTTAAATAAGACCCGAAATATATGGAATTGATGTCCAAAGGGTAGACAATATAGAACTTCAGCACCTTCACCCAGATCGCTGCTTTATGGAGTCCCAAAATACATCTAGATACCAGTTAGAAACAATAGATATCAACAGCAAATGATATCACCCAGGTCGCTGATTTTAGGAAGGTCAGAACAGGCATTTAAGCATTAACAAACACCCCAAATGGAATCGCTGACTTAGGAAGTAAAACAGATCTATTAATCAACAAATGTGAATCTCCAAAGAGATCGCTGGACAAGGGAATAACAGCAGTCAAGCAAGATGAAATTCAGATTTGTAAACACATGGATCTCATACCAGATCTGCCCCTAAACATCACAAAATAAGTCGCTAAATCTGGGAGGAACTTCATACAACAATCACACCAAAATATGCACAGATCTAGTCGATTCACACCAAGAAATAAACTAGAACTCAGCTGGTCGATTTTACCTTAATTATCACATACAATATAGCTCACCCATATCAATAACACTTTGATTTAATCATAAAACCCTAACAGCTACAGTGACAACGCTACAGTGATTCGCTACAGTAGAAAAAGGCAGATTTTCGCTTGCGAGTTTAACCAAAATGTGTGCCAAAACCACAAACATGGATCTCACAAATAAATACTTCAATTGAATCTCAAAAACCAGCTCAATACCACCTCCCATGCAAGAGAGAGAGAAAGAGAGCATAAATGGGCATGCATCCCAACTCCAAGCATGGAGTGTCAAATAGATATAATCATAACATGAAAATAATAATGACCCTAGCACTCCTTTTATAAGCAAGGAGGCACAAAATTCAAAATCCCTAGGAGAGGGAAATTATTAAATAAGAGTAGTTTGTTTTCCTTAGGTGTGGCGTCCCCTTTTCTAAGGGTGATTTTATCAATAAAAACCACCTAAATATTTATTTAATTAATTCCCCATTTAATTTTATATTTTGGGAATTAAATTAAATAGTCTTCATAATTAAATAATTAAATAATTATTGTTTTCTAATAGAAATCGCTCTCTAAGCAGTAATATTTAATTATTTAATAAAATTTTCCCCTTGCAACATCCCAAAGCCTACGGGGAAAGATAGGCTAAGGGTCTTCAAAAAATGGGGGACATTACACATAAATACACAGTTAGATTTTGGTGTTTCATCACCGTGGTTTTCAGTATAAAGCTCCTGATATTTAGCCTCGGGTTTTTCTTTACGCGGAGTCTTAGTGTAAAACTCTTGATATGTAGCCCTATGTTTCTCAATGCATGGAGTTCTAGCATTTATTCTTGTTTCTTTATGGACATGGGAAGCCAAACTCGCCAATTGACAACTAAGAGTTTGCAATTGTTGTTGAACTGTTACCTCATCATTTTGGGTTTCTTCGTGAGTTTCACATGGAGGTGGTTGTTCACGATTTTCATGTTCTTCGTTTCCATCATGGGTAATTCGAACAATGGGTATGCGATAACTGCTGATGTTTTTAGAAGGCACGTCTTCTTCATTCATTGGGCTAGAAGTAGAAGCATGTCTTGGATTTAATATTTCATCCATAGATTGAAGGGGTCGTTCCTCCTCTTCTTCTCCGTGAACCATGTTTGTGAGGAGAGTATGGTCAAATTTAGGTGGCAGTTTAGCCCCTAATTCTACGACACGCACCAAGACTTTGTTTTTGTTCTGGAATAGAAAGTTATCCATGTGAGCGGGATTAAATTTGAAGTCCTCTCGAGGAGAGTTCCCCTCGTCGCCACTATGGTCAATCATGTTTTCTTCTTCAAATAAGGGGTTTAATTTGTCGCTGATGAAAGGATTTCACCCTAATTTTTTGTGTCCCATTCTTGTAAGAATTGGCATAATGGGAAATGTTTAGCTAGGGTTTGATAATTGTGTACAAAGACTACAAGGACCTAGGAAAAATCAAGCAGTGTGACGGATGTAAATGTCACAATGAATGTCAAATAATCAAAGGCAAAGAATCCCAAAGAATCAAGGCAATTCGAATCAAGGAATCAAAGAATCAAAGAATATCCCAAGGATATGAAACTATACGATGAGAAGCACCAAGGACAATCAACAATGTCCGAACAAGCAACCAATCGCAAAAGAATCTACTCTCTAAATCTCAAAGATGGTTTGGTTCAAGATGACAACACAAATTTCAACACTTAATCAAGTTTGGAATAAACAAGGTTTAAGTATTAAAATGAGGTTGAAGTGCTTTCGATTCAATGTATATTCAAACGAGTTTAAGACAAACAAAGTCCAAGTTTTGAAAATGGAGGCTACAAATGCGAGTAGCGCAACAATACAACTTGGATACTTTAATCAAGATTTTAGGAAAAACAAGATGTTAGCATCAAAATGGTATTGATACGATACAAGCAGCATAACGACAACACCTTCCAAAACTCAAGGCAATGTTTGGACAAAAAACAAGGTCGACGTATAACAAGGAGTTGATATTATGCGAGCAGCGTAACAATACAACTTAAAACTTATATCAAGTTTTTACAAAAACAAGACGCAATTATCAAAAATGTATTGATATGATGCGAGCAGCGTAACAACTCAAGGGGAAATCAATGATGAGATAACCTAACTACAATGAGATAATCTTGACGTGGGTGTCAAGATTAAGGCTTACCAAAACACAAGGACGTACCAACACACTTTCAACACTTAACATTTTTGCTGCAACATGGTCATGTAAGTGAATACAAAAGTGGTGGACACTGTTGGAAATATTGTCATTGATGTCAAAGGCTTAATCATTGATGTATTTGGTTAATGGAATCATGTAATGGAAGCTAATGGAACTACTGACGCATGTTAACTGAAATGGTAGAAAGTAACAAAAATAACCAGCAGTATAGAAGGGTAGAAAACGAAAGTTTAAATACATGAAAATAAGCGTTTTTGCATAAGGATTATCATGGTATAAGTGAGATATACATAGCTATACATAGGAGAAAGATATCAGCATTTTAAGGTGTTCATATGCCATGTTTTATGGTGAAAAAGAAGATTTAATGATGGTTGGAAGCGATTTAATGTTGACAACGATTTGTCTAAGGAGGGGCAGCGCTCCTATCAAGGGGTTAATTGCATTGTTTAAATGTGCATTTAATAATTGTTATGGGCTGCATTAATTACTTTTGGTTTTAGCCAACTAATGCACTTAATTATGTTGTGTTAATTAAATAATGGAAAGGTTGTGTTGGTTGGAATGATGTGTCTTTTCGAAAGGATGTGAGAAGGATATATAAGGAGATAGAATCATTTGTTTTAGACAAGCACACATTTGAATATTTTGAGTGAAGAGAGAAGAGTAATAAGACGAAGAGCAAGTTCAAATGTGTAAAGATGAAAAATTGCAGCGAATTATATATGTGAAGGTGCTGGAATAATTAGACTTAGTATTCTGAGCATCAGTTTTGTAATAAAGTATAGCAGATCCCGAAAATAAAAGTGTGAAGTGCAGATCCAAATAAGAAAACTATCACTCGTTGTATAAGCAACAATTCCACGGTGGTAAGAGGAATTTTTGATAAGGGGTTGGTGCTCCTGTGACTGGGTGCTCACGAATTCGAAGGGGTTGGTGCTCCTGTAGGTTGGTGCCTACAAAATTGTAATTTGGGGATTGGTGTCTCTTGTAGGTTGGTGCCTACAAACATTTGAGAAATATAATAAAGAAGATTTTCTCTGTGGTTTTCTCCCGAAAGGGTTTCCACGTAAATTTGTGTCTATTTGCATTGTGTTGGTTTGTTTTGCATTTATTGATTGCTTTGATATATTCATTGTGAAATTGATTAATTGTGATTACGGTTCTGAGATTAAGTGTTAAATTTAAAAATATCATAATACCGATTCAGCCCCCCTCTCAGTATTATCTTGTGCTTAACAGACACGATTATTTTTGGCAGTTCCATGTATGTTGTTCTCTTTTGACCAAAAATGTCAACAAGAAAACAAAGGAGATAGAACAAGTGGTGATGAAAAATACTTACCTAACTTTAGCAGAGTTTCGCCTGGTTTAAAAACAAGGTAGAAACTAAGACAAAGTTATGCCTTATAAGTTTCGTGATGAATATCACACAACGCAAACTTCAATGAATTGTCCCCTTGTTCGACTAACAAGGTTTTGACTCCGAAGAAGTTTTTGCTTTGTGAGAGCTCTTTAGAGCACGATGGATAAACTCAAGTTGGCCCCAATGCCAAAGGTTGACTAAGTTTTTGTTCTCAACACTCGCCAATATTTGCCTAAGAGAGGTACGCTTTTCTAGAATAAATCCTAGACAAAGGACCATCAACCCACAATCAAATTAATGAACGGGGCATCATTCGGGCAACTTGAAGCATTCCTCACGGGTTTTTGTTCTAGTCAAGTAGGTAGTGGGGCAATTCACGTTTCGTCCACCAGTTCCCTCAAGGTGTAGACCACTGTCGCGTTCCTGTGGTAATCCTCATAATGAGTTTTATGGCTTATGCCAAAATACTTCCCACAGTTCAACACGAACGGGTTTTGACCCTTATCTGAACCTGCAAATACA
Source organism: Taxus chinensis (assembly GCA_019776745.2). Classification (NCBI taxonomy): domain Eukaryota; kingdom Viridiplantae; phylum Streptophyta; class Pinopsida; order Cupressales; family Taxaceae; genus Taxus; species Taxus chinensis. The sequence goes on from CM034151.1 coordinate 83,740,660, forward strand.
ATATTTTGAATAAATGGTGTGTTTTTTTATCTTGAATTAGAAATGTGGATTAGTACACCATTGGCAACCTGCAACACACTGTAATTAGTATTTGTTTCGATCTTGATTCTTTGACAAACGAATTAGGTTTTGCACTTAAGAGTTAGTAGTTTTCCGAGAAATCCACAATTTTATGAAAGAGGATTAAAATTTGTTTTTGATTCTCAAAATCGTCCAAAGACGCAAGAGAAGTGCATACATAATAATTAATCCAACTAGATGGAAACGAAAAAAATTTAATTCAAAGGACCATTAAAATGCTTTGTAAAAAGATTCATTCCCTTAAGCAACAAATGATGAAATTTCCAAGTTAATTTAAATGTTAGAAAAGAAAAATAAAGCTTCTTTTGATTCTCAAGATCACCAAAAGGTGCAAGAGAAGAGCATACACAAACTTTAGCCTAACTCAAATAAAGCATGAAAATACAACATTCATCAAAGCATTAGCCATGTTAGAAAATTGATTCAAATCAAAACCTGCAAAATAGAAGTCAAAAAAACTTGCAAAATAACAACAAACATCAAAAATCAGATTGTGGAATTTCTTGAAATCCGAGCCAAAAATTTGACACATAACGCTAATGCAAGGGTTTTAATGGTAACGCAGGGCTATCAACAATAGTGTAGTGTAAGGATATCAACGCAAATGCAGGCTATGAACGGTAACGCAAGGCAATTCTCTGTGCAGACAGAGAAGAAAAAACAGTCAACGCTAACGCATAGGTTTTAACATAGATGCAAGGGTTTCAGAACACTAGCGTGTGAGCTACACATAGGTGTAAATTCCAGAAAACGGTAACACACAGGAGAGCAATGATAACGCAGTTGGTTTAACAGTAGCACACGAGTTTCGACGCAGACGCAAAGGTTTTAACGATAACACAGGGCACCTGTGCAACTTCAAAAACACGGGATTTGACAAAAAGAATGTCAAAAAGATCATCTTTGCCAATTAGCTTCAATTTTGGCAACACCTCACCTCCCCTATTTCTGCAAAAAGCATTAAAATCTTGCAAACTCAATAAAACAAGTTAAAAAATACAAGATTTATCTAAAAAATGCTAAAAGAGGGTTAGTAAAGCAAAAATGAAACTAAACTACAAAAACTTGAAAATAAGTGCATGAGACAATGGAGTATGTCCCACCAGGTGTGCCAAATGCATGCATATTAAAGAAACTAAGTATAGTTAAGAGAAACTAACACCAAGTAGTTTCAAATGACAAAGCTAATCTAATAAAAACATCATGATAAGGCTATACAAGAACAAAAGCTAAATTAATGCATCCAAATGGAACTTTGAAAACATCAAGCCATTCCTTGCTAAGTTAGATATGCCTTTTAGATTGTAAGTTGCTCCTAAGATTACAAAGAAATCAAAGGATGGTTATCTCCCACAAGAGGAAAGGATCTCTCCAATATGGCTAAATTGCCATGTATGGATCTTCCTTTACTACTCTATGCAAAGAGTGGATGAATGGAATGCAAGATCAATAAGCTTCTTCAATGGTGGAGAATGCTCTTATCATATTCTCATTATAACACTAGCAAAAGTGTGGTGTAAGTTTGGAAAGGAGGTAGGTTCTTTATATAGCTTTCCAATTTGGAAGAAGCTAGAAACCTAGTGAATGTGGGATAAAGGTAAAGTAGAATTAGAAGGGATAAGCACGATTAGAAGGGTTTAATTAGCAATAAGCAACTCATGGGAGTTGGAGATGATTTAATTAATCAACTAGGATTAATTAATAGACCAAGATAAGCTTAGAAAGCCATTCGGAGGTGATTTAGAGGGAAATAGATGGGATTTAAAAGATTTAAAAGGGGGATTTGATTAATAAGAAGGTTTATTAATTAAATACAAGGTTAAAAAGGTTTAATTAACTAATAATAGTTAATTAATTGATTAGAGGATTAAAACTAACGAAGTGTCGTTGATTGGCATCCGGAATGAAAGAAAGGTTAGTTAATTAACGAAGTGTCGTTAATTGACCAAAATGGAGGGGAATGTTAGTTAATTAGCAGGAAATCACTAATTATAATGGAATTGGTGGGAAGGAGGACAATTAGTGCAATTTTAGTATTAAAACTGCGTAGGCGGATTTTAGGTGTCTACAGTTAGCTCTGATCATTGGCCAAAGTGTTTAGAAATGGGTAAATCAATTTCATGTCATGCCCCTTTTAGATTCCAGTTAATGTGGCTAAGGCACGAAAATATCGGTCATCTCATTCAACAATGGTGGGTACAAGGAAAGCCCAAGTATGGAACATACATGTATTCCTTTGCCAAACATTTGAGTTATCTAAAGGTCAAACTAAAAAACTAGAATTGGACAGAATTTGGAAATGTCATGGAAAAAAATAAAAAATCCTTGAACAGTTGGAAGAACTCAGTGGGACCCTTAGAATTTCGGGAAGTAATGCTAGCTTGCTTAAAAAAGAACTCACTTTGAAAGTTGCTCTTTAGGAATGGGAAACTCGAGAAGAAATTATGTGGAGGCAAATATCTAGAATTCAATGGTTAAAAGAAGGTGATAAAAACTCGACTTTCTTTTATACATCCTTGTTGGCTAGACGAGCTCATAACCACATCCCCACTCTAACTATAGAAGATGGGAAGGAGTATTCTAAGAAAGGTATGCAACAAATTGCCGCGCAATATTTTCACTAGTTATTTACAGCTCAACCTCTGGACAAGATGGCTCAACAGATAGTATTAGATATTCTTCCTAGACTTATCTCATATTAGGATAATGAAAATTTAACCACTTCAGTTATGGAAAGTGAGTTGAAGAATGTGGTGTTCAATATGAAGAAAGGAAAAACTCCAGGAACGGATGGCTTTTTGATTGAATTCTATCAAACGTTCTAGGACATTATTAAAGACGAGCTCCTGAAAGTGGTAGAAGAGGTAAGGACAGAAAATACAATGCTAAGAGAAATTAATAAAACCTTCATATCCGTTATTCCTATATCTACTGAAGTGGAGGACATTTCAGGCTTTAGACCTATAGCTTTATGTAATGTTCTATATAAAATAGTCACTAAAGTTATGGCATAACGGTTGAAAACTCTTCTTCACAAGATCATCTCTCCAGAACAAGGAGGAATTCTTTCAGGACGTCAAATCCAGGATAACATTGTGCTAGCACAAGAAGCCTTACACTCCATGGATATCCAAAAATCTCTATCTATGTTTATTAGACTTGACGTTGTCCAAAGCCTATGATACATGGATTGGGATTTTCTATTTAAAGTTTTGGCACAATTGGGCTTTTCAGTGGAATGTATTGAGTGGGTTAGAACATGTTTGTCTTTAGTCTCCCATTTTGTCCTTGTTAATCGTACTCCATCTCAGATTTTCTCGACTTCTAGAGGAATCCGTCAAGGGGATCCTTTATCCCTCTTTCTTTTCATCATTTTGGCGGAATGCCTTGGCAAACTAATTACTAAAGCATATCAAGAAAAGAAGATCAGTGGTTTTAGATTGGCTTAAGAAGCTCGTCCTCTAACCCATCTATAGTTTGTGAATGATTCTACGCTTCTAGGAAAAGCTACTTGCTTGAAGGTAAAAATTCTGAGCAAGTTTTAATCAGCAGAGAGCTGAACACAGAAGAAATAAACCAAATATAATAGACAACATTAATCACTTCATAATTTACAATACATAGGCACCCATACATATAGGGAGAGGATTTCCTATTATTAAGGAAACCTCTTTTGTTTCTACGTGAGTTTGGTTACAACCACCAAACCTCACGATATAATAAAATAATATAGGTTATAACCATATAACCAAATAACCAAATAATATAGGTTACTACTAATAATGTACAACACGTAACTTATTAATCACCATGAGAGAACTAACCATAGATTTCCGAACATTCCCCCCTTAGTTCGAACATGGCGAAAACATCAATTCAATACCTGCAACTGCTTTTGTGACTGTGTGATTTTCTATTGGTTGATCACAAACCAAGACAAAGATGGTTTTCTATCAGATAACCAAAAGCCGATAGTTGTGTGATTTTCTATTGGATTATCACAATCTAAGACAAAGATATGGTTTTCTATCAGTTGACCAAAAACCGAGACAAAAGAGGTTTTCAAATGGTTTACCCCAAACCATATCACGATGTGTGGTACTACTTCAGCTCTCATCATATCTTTCCTCAGGAGATGACATAGGAAAACAAGCTCAGCTTCTCACAGGAACAACAAGAACTCTGAAAAATAGCAACTCAGAAAACACAGATGAAAAAAACTGAAATCACACTGCAAACATACATATCTGTAATGTCCCCAAATGGACCCACTGGAAAGAGCAATAGAGAAATCTAATACCCAGCTGAAAATAAAGCCCAAATCTAATATATATATATATATATATATATATATATATATATACGCTACAAAAAAATATAACTGGGAAATGCGATTTGCCAAGTAGAAATAAGCACCACGAACCAAGCAAAAATAACTTTTTTTGTAGTTTTTACTATAGAGATATATTGATAGAAAAAAAAAGGGCATAAATTAATACCAAAATGGAGATTCCAGAAATTGTTTGTATTCATAAAATATCTCAGATCTGACCTAGATAATGCAGCAGCAGAATAAGGGTTTGAAACCCCACCAAAACACTTCAAAAACACTAAATAAAATTCTGGAAATGCTCCTTACAAATCTGATTGTAAATGTGATATTTTTTGTTCCCCAAACACTTGCAAAAACCCACAAAATGGGTCGCACCAACTGTAGAAAATAGTTCCCAAAACCTGAATATTATTTCTGAGTTTCCTCTAGCAAAATAGTAATATTTGGAAGAGTTTCGTTCTCCCAAAACCAGATTTTCTGAGGGTTTTCGTCCCCAGAAAATTACAGCAACAAGCTCCAAGCTCTCATGCACCAAATGGAAAAATGTGAAGTGAAGAATAATCCCCTAAGCAAGTCGATTTTCCTCATAAGAGAAAGATATGACCCAAAGAGCACCACCCCACTCCTCCAATCACCATGCAGCAATTTTTTAATGTCATTTGCTCCTCCCATATCTCCTTAACCAAGTTGCATTTTTACTTGGGGGTCTATAAAAATTATAAAGGGTCTTTTAATAACTCATGCCCCCCCCCCCCCCCCCCCACAAGGTGACCCAAGTCGTATTTCCCCATTAGGAGCATCAAAACATATGTTAACTCCCCTTTATGATTTATCATGGCATAATATTAAGCTACTAATATTATTATAAGTGCTTGTATAGTTTTATTTTTATTTTTATTTTTTTAATAGCACCTTATAATAATAATAGCAAACTTAAATCACCCTTATGTTTCTCTTTGGTCGTCGGGTGGACAAAATGGGCCAAAGGTCTTCACTGTGGTTATTTTAGAAGAAGGGACATTTCAGTCCTCCCTTCCTCAAATTGCTTGCCCACAAGCAATTTCAAATTTAGGCGCCCTAAAATTTATGCACCTTCCCAAGTTGCATCCTCAAAGGGCAACCCCTTCCATTGTACCAAATATTCCTTAATAGTTCTATTATGTAGCTTCCTTTCCCGCTCTTCTATAATGACTTTCGGTTCCAACACAAGCTTCCCTTCATTATCAAGAGGAGGCAATTCCATGGAGGGAGGAATATGTTGCCCCAACGCTTTCTTTAAACATGAAACATGGAACACATTATGAATTTTGCTTTGAGTTGGCAATTCAAGCTCGTAGGCAACATTCCCCACCCTTCTTACAATCTTATAAGGGCCATAAAACCTTGGCTTCAGCTTTTCCGATCCTTTCCCTTTGAGGGAAGATTGCCTATATGGTTGTGGCCTCAAGAAAACCGTGTCCCCCACTTCAAATGACATCTCTACCCTTCGATGGTCCGCATATAATTTCTGCTGATTTTGTGCATGTGAAAGGTTATATTTGAGTGCTTTTAATATATCTTGGTCTACTGCACCAAGTCCTTAGCACCCAGCACTCTACTATCAGGTAAAACAACTTCTACAAAGGAACATGTGTAGTAACCATATAAAGCTTTGAAGGGAGACATACCAATAGACATATGGCAAGTCGGGTTGTAGCAAAACTCTCCCAAATACAACCATTTTATCCATGCAGTCTGTTGTCGCATAACATAACTCCTTAGATACCCTTCTATCCACTTATTAGCAATCTCGGTTTGCCCATCCGTTTGCGGATGGTAACTAGTGATAGGGGTTAACTCAATACCTGCAAGATGGAAGAGTTCTTGCCAAAAAGAACTCTGAAATCTGTTATCCCTGTCACTCACAATATTCTTAGGTAGCCCATGTAGTTTGAAGACTTCTCTAAAGAAAATTCCAGCCACAAGGGGACCATCAAATTTAGTTGGTAATGGAAAGAAATGTGCATACTTGGTTAATTTATACACTACAACATAAAGAACACTTTTACCTTGACCTGGTGGAAGTCCCACAATGAAGTTCATGGAAACACTCTCCCATTTCTGAGTTGGAATAAGTAGGGGCTGCAAAAGGCCTGCTGGAAATTCATGCTCCACCTTACACCATTGAAGTGTGAGACACTCCCTTATGTGTTTGAGCACCTCCCCTTTGAAACATTTCCAAACAAATTTTTCTCTAATTTGTTTGTACGTTTTAAAATAACTTGGATGTCCTGCCAAAGGTGAATCATGCATTGTTTCCAATATCTTGCGCTTAACCTTGGATTCCGGCACCAAAAAGACCTCGTTCTTGAACAAAATTAAACCATTCACAACCTTGTATTTTTCATCTTCAATCTCACCTTCAAGAATCTTGCTAGCAAGCTGATTTTTTGCATATTCAGCTGTTATAACAACCCTCCACTCCGCTGCAATTTTTGTCATAGAGCAACAATATGGCTTCCTAGATAGAGCATCCGCTACTATATTATTTTTGCCTTTAACAAATTCAATTTCAAAGTCAAAAGACTGAATTTTTCTCACCCATTTTTGTTGCCTATCATTCAAATCAGATTGGCTGAGAAAATACCTTAAGCTATTGTGGTCCGTCTTCACTACGAATTTGCCACAAACAAGGTATTGCCGAAACTTGACCAACGCATGCATGATGGCTAGCATTTTCTTGTCATAGATGGAGTATTTCTTCTCAATCTCTTTTAATTTCCTACTCTCAAAAGCGATGGGATGTTTGTTTTGCATTAAAACATCCCCAATTCCTTCCTCAAATGCGTCACATTCCACCACAAAAGGAATAGTGAAATCTGGAACAGCGAGTACGGGGCATGTACTCATCACTTTTTTTAAATTATCAAAGGCCTCTTGGGCTGTCCTAGACCAGCTGAAAGCTCCCTTCTTTGTCAAATCCGTTAAAGGGGCTGCAAGTTGAGAGAAACCCTAAACAAATCTCCTATAATACTTACATAATCTCAGGAATCCTCTCAAATGTGTAGTGGTGGGTAGAGGCCAATCCATGATAGTCACAATATTTTGTTGATCCACATGGACACCTTGAGCATTAATGACGTGTCCCAAGTAAAGAAATTCCATTACTCTAAGTTCACATTTTGATTCCTTTGCAAAGAGTGACTGCTGCCCCAAAATACCCAACACAATGTCCAAGTGTTGAAGGTGATCATCCCATGATTTACTATATACCAAAATGTCATCAAAAAAGACCAATACAAACTTCCTCAAGTGCTCCCTAAAAACATGATTCGTGCAAGATTGAAATGTAGCTGGAGCATTTGTCAATCCAAAAGGCATCACAAGAAATTCGAAGTGACCAAAATGACATTTGAATGCAATCTTGTAGAAATCCTCGTTCCTTACTTGAATTTGCTGGTACCCCGAGCTCAAATCAATCTTGGAAAAGTAGATAGCCCCATGTAGCTCATCAATTAACTCATCAATCCTAGGTATGGGGTACCTATTCTTGATGGTTTTCTTGTTCAATAGACGGTAATCAATACACATCCTTATTGTCCCATCTTTCTTTTTCACAAGTACCACTGAAGATGCAAAGGAGCTTGAGTTTGGTCTTATGTGCCCCATTTTCAACAACTCCTTAATAGTTTTTTCAATCTCCTCTTTGTATGCTCTAGGATGGCAATAAGGAGTGGTGATAATGGCCTTAGTACCTGGTTCTAACTCAATAGTGTGCTCAAAACCTCTTTCTGGAGGTAAGTCATGAGGGAGATTATCAAATACCTTGGCATGTTTGTCACGAATTGCTTCAATATCCTTATGGTACTGCTGCTGCTCCAAAATCTGATCTCCAGATGTAATAAAACACTTTGCTGCCCACGAAACCTGCCCTCTATGGAAAGATCTTTCCATCCTCTTTGCAGTCACTACCGTAAGAACACCATTTGCCATGCCACGTAGCACTATTTCCTTTCCTGCTGATCTGAATTTCAGCTCCATTGTCTGATAGTTTTGAGTAAATTCCCCAAGTGAATGCAACCATTGTACCTCCAACACCACATCCATTTCACCTATACCAACCACATAAAAGTCATCCGTCACCATGTGCCTGACAAGTGTGATTTTCAGTTGAGATATTTTCTTAGTGCAAGGGATTGTGAAACCATCTGCTACCGTAACATTAAATCCCTTGAAGTCTTCTAATGGCAGCCCCATTTTTGCAACTAACTCAGGATCAATAAAGTTATGTGTAGCACCACTATCAATTAAAACAATGACTCTTTTACCTTTTAGTTCCCCTCTAACTCGAAAAGGGTGATACCATGGTGCCCCAGATAGAGTAGCAAGAGTACTATCCAATTGGTTGTCTTCTTCTTTGCCCTTTTGTTCTTCATCTTCGTGACTTTCTTCCTTGTCTATTTCTTCTTCCTCTCCATCAGAAACAACTTCAACGTAGTGCACTTGACCTGTGCCTAAACAACAGTGTCCTAGAAACAAAGATTCTTCCTTCTCAACTCATTCCTTGAATTCTCACCTTCCTTGCTCCGAGGAGGCTCTCTTTGGTTGCTTGTATATTGTTGGAATGGCCTTTTTGCTTGATTAATCGGGGCTGTTCTTGACTTCCCTTGAAAAGTGTGCCTTGTCTGCCCCATATAGCTTGGATTTGATTGTCCAAGGGGCTAGTTTTTAACCCTAATTGTCGTAGATTCTAGATTTAGAGATCTTTTTATTGCATCCTGAAGAGAAGAAGTTTCAAATGCCTTCACCAACCCCTTAAAAGGTTCGGTTAGTCCTTCCATGAATAGCATAAGTCTCCACTCACTAACATCGGTCACCATGATTGCCAATTTCTGAAAATCAGCCACATATTGCTCAACGGTAGACTCTTGTTTCAGTTGTGCTAGTTCACGGAAGTGTACTTCTGGGTCTTTTCTATCAAACCTTTACACCAACCTTTGACTAAACTCTTCAAGTGTAGTGATGGAGCCATGCCCTTGGGTCACAATTCCATGATACCACCATTCGTGGGCTACACCATCCAAGTGAAGAGTGACAAACTTGAGAGCTTCCTCTTCATACATGGGGTTCAATGAAAGGTTAGTATCTAATTTTTGCAGCCATGCCCTTGCAGAGTATTTGTCAGTCCCATCATATGTAGGAAGAGTGATCTTCCCAAAACGGTACTGGATGTCTCTTCTAGTTTCCGGCTGTTGGTTCACCCTCCTTCTTGGTCCTTCAATCTTCCTTAGTTGGCAAAAATCTCTAAATGAAAGGACTCTTGTATGAGGGTTGAAAGATGCATACTCATCTCCATATAAATTAATTTCCTCCGCGAATCAATGAACCTATGGCTGCTCCCTCTCTTCTTGCGGTTCTTCTCTCTCAAGGAAACTTACACGAAAGTATTTAGAGGATTTTTTTTGAGAATCCCTTTCAACATGAAGTGTGGAAGAGTTGCCCTCACCTTGGTTGCCCCGACCCCCTTGAGGATTTCGCCTATTAAAATTTGTTCCTTGTAGAGACCATCCCAAGAACATGTTCATCATGGCTCCAACCTCCTGGAGTCCCGAAGATCATCTTTGGAAATACCTATTAATCTGCCAGGTTATCGTCTCTAGTTACAACTAGGTCCAAGCCCTCACTTGTCAATGTAGCAAGTTTGGATTCGCATCATACAAAAGGAACAACCAAAAGTTGTGAAACAAACTCATACCAAAGGCAAAACCTAAAGCTTCGTGTTCTCCTCTGATATTGGTTCCCAATAAATACTCCTCGTCCGGGAGGCATATAAAACTGAGATCCTTATGAATCTGAGATTCTCACCACTACAAATTGGGGTGGGCATACACCTAGGCTCTGATACCACTTTGTATATGTCCCCAAATGCCGCCACCCACTGAAAAGATCCACTTTTTAGATCAAGAGTGATCATACCCAACTGAAAAGAACGCCCTTAAAGCGTAATATATAGACGTTGCCAAACCGGTAAAATATAACTGGGAAGTATCAAGTTGCCGACTGAGTTATAATCACCAAGACCCTTTTGACAAAGCCACTGCTATAGGTACCTTTCCCAAAACATTTTGATTTTCCAAAATTTGATAAATATAAGGGAAAAGGTGACCCTAAGTGATCATATAAAAGACTTTTATATGGAGATGCCAGAGAGTGGCATTTAGCGATTCATTATTTTATGTGCTTGATCTGACCATGAAGTTTAGGATGCAACGGCAGCTAGAATAAGGTTTATGCATATCCCTACCAGGGATCCACATCAACATGGCACTAGAACTAGCAGAGATTCTGGAAATGCTCCTTACAAATCTGATTGTAAATGTGATATTTTTTGTTCCCCAAACACTTGCAAAAACCCACAAAATGGGTCGCACCAACTGTAGAAAATAGTTCCCAAAACCTGAATATTATTTCTGAGTTTCCTCTAGCAAAATAGTAATATTTGGAAGAGTTTCATTCTCCCAAAACCAGATTTTCTGAGGGTTTTCATCCCCATAAAATTACAGCAGCAAGTTCCAAGTTCTCATGCACCAAATGGAAAATGTGAAGTGAAGAATAATCCCCGAAGCAAGTCGATTTTCCTCATAAGAGAAAGATATGACCCAAAGAGCACCACCCCACTCCTCCAATCACCATGCAACAATTTTTTAATGTCATTTGCTCCTCCCATATCTCCTTAACCAAGTCGCATTTTTACTTGGGGGTCTATAAAAATTATAAAGGGTCTTTTAATAATTCATGCCCCCCCCCCCACAAGGTGACCCAAGTCGTATTTCCCCATTAGGAGCATTAAAACATAAGTTAACTCCCCTTTATGATTTATCATGGCATAATATTAAGTTACTAATATTATTATAAGTGCTTGTATAGTTTTATTTTTATTTTTATTTTTTTAATAGCACCTTATAATAATAATAGCTAACTTAAGTCACCCTTATGTTTCTCTTTGGCCGTCAAGTGGACAAAATGGGCCAAAGGTCTTCACCATGGTTATTTTAGAAGAGGGGACATTTCAATGTCACCAAACCATAGTGTGCGGCCCCGTCATTGATGACTAACAAGAGGACGTTGATTGTCCTCCATCCTCATGTGCCTCTGTCACCCTTATGTTTCTCTTTGGCCATCAGGTGGACAAAATGGGCCAAAGATCTTCACCATGGTTATTTTAGAAGAGGGGACATTTCAATGTCACCAAACCATAGTGTGCGGACCCGTCATTGATGACTGACGAGAGGACATTGATTGTCCTCCATCCTCATGTGCCTCCGTCCTCCAGTAGATGGCTGCTAACTCAGTCGGATGTGATAATGAGACTCAATAACATGCCTTGAACATCGGATTCCACCAAAAATGCGTTCATAAGGCAAAAAAAATATTTTTACAACTTTTGACAACTCACAAAATTGTGACACTAAATGACCTTGATGACATGACAATTTATAAAACTATTTATAAACTTAAAAATACCATGACATACTTTATTGACATAAAAACGAATCACAAATAACCACTTTGACGGACACTAATTTTGACAACTTTTTGATATAGACTCAACACGGATAATTGATTATTTGAACAATAGACCACTTATGCCTCATGATAAAGTTGCATTTCTAAATAATAAAGAACCATATAATAACTTCAACCATTGACAAATGACTATTAAAAAACTATGAAACTTCCTAAAAAGACTCAAGTGCAGGTGCGGGATCCTATTTGAACACTTAAAATGACCATAACAAACTATAGACACTTCAAAGCATACTAAACCTAAATAAAACTTACACGATCAAACAAATACACTTGTTTGTTGAAACAGCGTGCCAGTTTGGAAGTGGTTTCGGTAATCCAACAATCCACCTGTGAATATTCTACAATATATATCAATTCAAATCTGTATATCAAGGCGCACAACTCCGTCTGTTAGAACATGCAAACGTTTGGGAGATCTGACGCAAGTGAAAATTGTGGATGTGTTTTCGGTAGCGGTGGTGGAGAACTTTGAGGCGTCGATGTTGTGAGCTTTGAGGAGAAGCATTGACTTTGTTGCAGAGCCCAAACATTAATTGATGCCACTAATTTCACTATGCCAAAACAAATGATATCTTACAAGATCGATGCAACTAGGTTAAGAAAAAATACCAATGCCCAAAAAACCTTCTTATATCTAAATCAATGCAGAGCCACAAAAAATACACGGTGTTTAATTGGGTAACAGTTATGAGCTACAGATGGGATCGACTTCCAATGTTAAAAAGATGATTTTAAAAAGTTTGTCTCCTACGCATATAAGGAATACCTCTCGTTCAACTGCTCCAAACGCCTTAGGGGTGCTTCCACTACAAAGAACAAATCGACTGATCCAACTGTGAGATCAAGGGTGAAAGAAAATGGATTGAGTTGAGCCAAATTCAGCAATACTCGCAAACAATTATTTTATCTCTCATCTACAGGGGTGAGGCAAATTACATCTCCCCCTTAATAAATTACTATGCTTCCATGGAATATATTATCCGCTCTGATACCAGATAAAAAGTCTAAGCAAGTCTTAATCAGCAGAGAGCCGAACATAGAAGAAATAAATCAAATATAATAGACAATATATTAATCACTTCATAATTTACAATACATAGACAGCCATATATATAGGGAGAGGATTTCCTATTATTAAGGAAACCTCTTTTGTTTCTACGTGAGTTTGGTTACAACCACCAAACCTCACGATATAATAAAATAATATAGGTTATAACCAAATAACCAATCTTTTACATTTTACTAAAAATAATTTACCACACGCAAATTATTAATCACCATGAGAGAACTAACCATAGATTTCCTAACATGAGGCTCAACAGTTGCAAAAGCATCCTCAGATTTTTCTAGAGCCACTGGTCAGTTGATTAATGAGACCAAATATAGCATCTGTAGTGTCCCTTTTAGGGCTGAAAATGGAGAAAAAAGGTTTACCAGCTATCACCACAAGATCTGATCTGAAAATACCTTCAAGCACACACATAACAAACTGAAAATAGCTGAGAATATCTTAGAATGATCAACCAATACAAAATCTGCAGTTTCCTAGGGCAGCAAACTGTCTATGAGATTCGAATCCACTTTTCAATATGTAAATCAATGTAAAATGCCAGGAAATAATTTATCTTGGCCACAACAATATTTATGTATCAAAAATACATCAATTATTGAAGAAATATCTGACAAACACAACTGGAATTAAATATTTATGACAGCAGCAGTTGAGCCCAAACCGAGGGCTAGAAAAAATAGCAAATCCTCATATAAATTTTCCAAAGTTCAAATTATGGCCTTATAAATTATGCCGAACAAGAATATCAAACCAAAAAAGTGAAATCATCCCTAGAACATACAAAACCCTCCACCCATGCAAGTCGCCTAGGGTAAGAAGTGGGAAAAAACCATAGTTACCTAAGACTCCGAGACGGCGGGACGTCGGGACGGGGTTTCCGAGACAGCAAATTTTTTTGAAAATTTCGGGACGGCGGGGGGACAGCAAGGGGATGGCTAATAAAAAATATATATATTTTATTAATTTTACAAATATAACATGAATAAAGAATAATTCAATAACCTAAGACTTAAAATTGAAAGTTTGAAGATTGAAACCATTAATGATTAATCCAATTATTCATCACATAAGCCAAGGCCCAAAATGCTACAGCTATATATATTATATTCAATGTTCAAAACTTCAACATGGCAATGAAAGACTAAATAGTAAATAGTAAATAGTAAAGCTGAAAATTAAAAACAAGTCTTACTCTTACTCTTCAATAATCAACATGAGAAGAGTACAACTACACCCACATTACATATGCTATGAAATATTATGTCATGTCTCATAACCAAAATGACATTACATAACCAAAATGACAAGTGACAAGTACAACTCAAAAATCGCTATCAGAGCCCTCCGAAGGAACAGTTGCGAACCGCTCCTCACTAGGAGTATCTGTATCAACGTCATCTGCATCTGCAAAGGAGATATCAACCAGTCCTCGCTGCTCCTGATCTTCATCAATCTGCCTTGCATCCTCAGGATCCACATCCCACCGCAATGTTGGGCTCTCCTTGTACGTAGGTGTCTTGCGATCCATGAGACGCAAGGCACTATGTACAACAACAAGTTTCTCTGCTCTCTTAGAGGTAAGTTTGTTCCTCTTAAGAGAGTGGATCCTCCCATATGTTGACCAATTCCTCTCAGAAGCAGAGGAATTAGAAACCTGAGAAAGAAGACAAATAGCAGGTGTACGTAGCAATCTTACATATCCATACAATCGCCACCAACTAACTGGACTCTCATGTGCCAATTTGGTCCTGTCTATCTTTGATGATTTTTTGTAGCCATCTAGATAAGCAAACTTGAGCCAATCAGTTCTGACTCGTAAAGAATCCTCTGCATTATACATTTTTTTAGGGCTTTCAAGAAACCCTTCCTCACCTCCTCATCATCTACTAGGAGAACTCTGTCGGGCCTCTCAACATACCACTTCGGATTTAGTGCATATGCAGCCATGTGTAAAGGAGTGTTCAACTTCTCCCATCTCCGCTCAATGATAGGCTAAATATGGTGATGGTAGAACTCCAAGGTGGGGTCCCTTGCTCGAACAACAACCTTCATCTGGCCAAACATACTATTAATACATTCGTATATCTCACCAAGGCTAGGGCTCTCAGAATCCCCATATTTTATCACACTGAAAACTGGAGATATTATGGATGTGATATATCTCACATCTATCCAAAATGTTTCATTCACCACAATTGCTTTCACCTTCTTCCCCTGCTCTGTCTTCGACCCATCCCACCTAGACCACTCTGATGTCATGACCATACACTGTAATGATTCCTGCAACTCAGCCATCCTATCCAGCAAAATAAAATATGATGCAAAACGTGTGTCCACTGGCTTGAGGAATTCCTTCCTCGAAAAGCTACGGAAGAGTGTCAATGACATATGGTGGTTGCTGATGAACATCTGCACATCTCTAGCATCAACCACTACATTTTTGACCCAATCAATTTTTCCAATATCTTTTAGTGCATTGTTCATGGCATGCACACAACATGGGGTCCAATATATATGTCGGTAATGAACCTCGACAAGCTTACCCGCTGCCCTGCACACATATGTTGCATCTGTAATAACCTGCACAACGTTGGCAGGGCCAACCTCCTCAATAGCATCTCGCAAAATGGTGAATTAGAACTCTGCATCCTTCTTCTACCCTGAACAATCAACTACCCTAAAAAAGTAAGGACCCTCTCTGCATGAAACAATGATATTTATGAGTGGGTGGTGTCTGATATCTGTCCACCCATCCATGATGATGCTGCAACCGTGAGAGACCCATGTGCACCTCATTTCCTCCATCAGTAAATTAACCTTGGAATAGTTCTTATCCAAGATTGTGGTTCTCAACTTCGTGTCTCCTGGGGGCACATAACTCACACCTGCTTTGGCTACCTTAGCCATAGCCTCCTTGAAATAAGGAGAGCGAGCAGCATGAAATGGAATGCCAGTAGCAAAAAAGAATTTTCCAATGGCATCATCAGCCTCTTCTCTAGCCTTTGTATCATACATTTCAACAACTGGATTGGAGGCCACAACCTTCCTCTTCCCCCTACTACTACCAAAAGCATCCAATTCAGACACCTCATAAGATGCACCTATAACACTACCAGTATTAATTCTCACAGAACTAGAAGGGGTGCCAGTGCCACTAACATGACGGCCACGAACTTCTGGAACCTTTTCCACCATATCTCCATTATACAACCTCACCATTTCTGACCTCTCTTCAAGTGATAGTTGTCCACACATGCCTACACCTTTCCCCGCAATGTGCAATAAATGTGCATTCAACCTAGTAATGTTGCCTGACCAAGATAATGAGCAAATGTTGCATTTCCATATTTTAGTGCCCCCTGAAATGTTTGATCTAGGACCCTGCATAATTTGACCAAATTGTTTCAAAGGTTTTTTCTTATCAAAAGGCCCCCTAGCATACTTTTTCAACATTTCGGAGGGGCAACTGAACTTGTCCACACTCCCTTGTGAACTAGTAGCAGTATTAGGTGTTTCTGATTGTGTTCCTTCTCCTTGCACACCCATTTCAACCTCATATTCAGCTTGATAATCACTATCGGAACTCATTTTGAAGCTGCAATAATTAAAATACAAAACAATATAACTATACAATACAATAAAACAATGAATACAATAAAAAAAAAACAGCGATGAATACATTTAAAAATTTAAAAAAAAACAACGATGAATACATTTACAAAAAAAACAGCGATGAATACATTTAAAAATTAAAAAAAACAAACAATAAAAATGCCCTCCCGTTATGCTTTATCTCATTCCATCACTTGCTCATCCAAATAGGAAAAAAAATACAAGCAAATGCAATGCCTTCACTTTCAACTTTGCATTTGGAAATTAAAAAAAACAAAACAAAGAATGGTAGTAAATTAGTAATGTATGTACATACCTCTTGCTCTTGCTCTTGCTCTTGCTCTTGCTCTTTGCACCTTGCTCCTTGCTCTTGCCTTCTCTTTTTTTACTCTTGCTCCTCTTTTTTTTTGCTCTTGCTTGGTGTGATTAGAATGAGTATGAAATGCTCTTTTTATAAGTTTTTTTGTTGCTTTTAGGGTT
This sequence comes from Taxus chinensis, assembly GCA_019776745.2. NCBI lineage: Eukaryota > Viridiplantae > Streptophyta > Pinopsida > Cupressales > Taxaceae > Taxus > Taxus chinensis. Next base: position 83,757,807 of record CM034151.1, read on the forward strand.
AGGTCATGTTAGTTTTAATTAGAAAGCATTAAAAGTTTTAAAAAATATTTAAAAAAACATAAAAATGATTAAAAAAAGGTAGTTTTGTCTTAGCTGCCGCGTGAAAGACGTTGGGGATGTCGTGACGTCCCCAACGAAGCACGTCCAATCAGGGATTTGCACCCGGGACGTCCCGGGTGAAGTTCCTAAAGTTGTTCAGGGGACGTCCCCGGGATGTCCCCCTTAATTTTTGGAAAATGGCGATGGCAGGGAAATGTCCCGTCCCTGTCCCCAAGTCCCCGAGACGTCCCGGAAGTGCTGAAAACCCCCGGGACTCGTCCCCACGTAACACTGGAAAAAACAACAATAAACCCCTTTGAAGCACTTTGGAAACCCCTGTATGGGATTCCCCTCAAGCTTGAGGAGTTTTTCATTCTTCAATCTTCCAACAATAGAGGTTTTCATCCCCAAAGTTGAGTCACACTAAAGGTTTCGTCTTTAGTGGAGAGTAAGGTACATCGTGCACCAACCCAAGATATCAAATCTTGAATTAAACATGCATAACCCTTCAAATGAACCTTCGTGTCCTCATATATCCTCAAGTGATGCCAACATCAAAATAGCCCAATGCAAAGGCCGATCTTCAAGTAATTCTATTTTTTCATTAACCTCTATGTAGGCTCTCCAATCAAGACCGGCCCATAATGATTGGAAGTCTTTGAACCAAATAAGAGACCTTCATGCCCAACTCGTCATTAAAAGTATTTAAAAATACTTTTACGCCATTACAACGAGTAGAATTCATCATCCATTGAGCCAATATTGACTCAAACAAGGACATAATGGGAACTAGAAGAAATATGAACGCAATTCTCATTATGTCTCATTTGGGGGACATTACACCATCATTTTCTTTCATTGTTCTACTAGACAGAGGATCAAATTCTTAAAATCTTCCACTTTAAAAAAGGATCTCTTCCACTCCAATATCTGGGGGTCCCTATTGCCCCTAAACCAATCAGAGATTGACACTGGATCATAAATAAAGTTGAGATGAAATTGCAGAAATGGACTAATAAATGGATTTCCTCAAGAGGGAGAATGACATTGGTTCACGCAATCCTTCAAGCCTTGTCTACATATGTCTCCTCTATCTTGAATATTCCAGGTACAATTTTGAAACAATTGGATTCCCTTTTCCAAAAAGTTATGTGGAGTGGTTTGCAAGAAAAAAGGAAGTGGTCTCCTGTCAAATGGGAAACTCTATGTCAACCTAAGTAGGAAGGCAGTTTAGGATTTAAATCCTCCACCAAGCATAATAAGGCTATGGTAGTTGAACTATATTGGAGAATACTTAAGGATCCAAATGAGTTATGGGCTAGCAATATTCAAGCCAAGTATGGGGAAAACATGTCCCCTGACAGAATCATGAGGTTGTCTCTTCCATCCAAGGGATCATCCATTATTGTTGTTCTGAAAGTGGGGGAACTTATCATCAAAAAACATTTGTTTTGGGTTATCCATGATGGTCAAAATGGTAACTTTTGGACAGATTCTTGGCATGGGCATCCGCCAATTATTACTCAGTTTCCAGAGTTAAAGCATACCATGGATGATTTACAAGTAATAGGATGGACTAAAGTTGTGCATTATTGTCAGCCTAATACTCATCCTTGGGAGATTGGATAGTGTTGGATTCCTTCTCTGGAATGGCCAATCCAAGTTGGGAAAGAGCAGCAAACACAGATAAATAAAATTCTCTTGGGTAGTCCTCTAACGACCTCCCCTATGTCTGACCCCTTAGCTTGAGGGAAGAGTCCTACAGGTGAATATACAATTTCATCAGGCTATGCTTCTCTAAACAGGAATAATCCTCATCCACTGAAGGATATTTTTAAACGTTTATGGCAGCCTGCTTTATGGCCCAAGGTGAGCTTCTTTGTGTGGCTATTGTTAAGGGGGAGACTCTTAACTAGAGATAGACTTATGAAACGAGGCTTTCATAGACCCTTTCGTTGTGTTTTATGTTTGGATAATGAGGAAACTATCATACATCTGTTTTTTCATTGTTCATGTGTGGTCTCCTTATGGCAGCATTTATCCCAAGTATTTAGCCTGTCATGGGTTAGCATTCAATCCTTTGAACAGCTGATTAGAGCATGGCAAAACCAAATACCTAAGGGTCAGAACCTTCTCCCAGCATTGTAGTCAAGCATCTCCCTTACGCTCTAGAACATTTGGAAGGAGAGAAACAGCAGAATTTTCCATCAGAAAAGCAGGGAAATCACTTATGTTTGGGCGAAGATCAAAATTAATATAGTTGAATCTATCAAGCATAAGATATGCCTACCTCAGATTCTTACCCCGAATTGGGAACACTTATGTAATCAGCTCTCTTTGCAGCCCAGGACTTCAACAATGTCTGCCTTTCGACCAAAATGGAAAAGTCAGATGGAGAGTCATTGGATAGCCCCTCCTTTTGGGTACAGTAAGTCGAACACGGATGGTGCCTCAAGGGGTAATCCAGGTTAGGCGAATATGGGAGGCATTGGTAGATATTATAATAAATCAATAGCTTTCTTCTTTGCTGAGAAATTGGGATATATAACTAATAACTTAGGGGAGATCAAAGCGGTTTATAAAGGTATGCAAGTGTTGAGCACAAGATAATACTGAGAGGGGGGGTGAATCAGTATTATGAAATTATTTCAAACTTTAATACTTGAACTTAGATCTATAATCACGAGCAATGTGAATATATCAAATCAATCAAAGAACACAAAACTTAATGCAAGTAGACACAGATATACGTGGAAACCCTTTCGGCAGAAAACCACGGAGAAACTTCTTTCTTTATATATATTTCTCAAAAATTTGTAGGCACCAACCTACTGGAGACACCAATCCCCAAATTACAGTTTTTATAGGCACCAACCTACAAGAGCACCCACCCCTTTTGCTAAGCACCAACTCAGCAAGAGACACCGATCTCTTCGAATATGAAGGCACCAACCTTCCTTACAAAATTTGCTTTCCACTTTTGAACTTGTTGCTTCCTCAACGAATAATGGAAAATTCTTCTTCTTGCTTTCAAATTTGTTGTTCTAAAAGTCTGTCCTTATGCTTCCTCTTCTTCTTCTTTTTCCTTGAGATATTCAACTTGAATCCATGCTTTATAAGTCTCATATGAATCTTCTTATATAGCCTTTCGTACCTTTTTCGAAAGGGCATTACACCTTAAACCATCACACCCTTTCATTAACATTAGTCAGCCTTTATTTATTAATTTTATTCTTTCTAAACAAATTGCTGCCCCCTTTGAATTAATTAATGCACACATAAAGACTGCCCCAAATAATTTAATTATCACCTAAACATTCAATGTAGCCCCTTAAGACATGAGTGCTGCTCTCTAAGCAAGTCGTGGGCACTCTCTTGTGCAAATCGTGGGCCTCCAAGGATAAATCACGGTCTTCATGAAAAAGCGCTGCTTTCTTCTCATCACGGTTGTCAAGATCTTTCTCTTTCTTGAATGTTGTTCGCTTTACATAGATACTACTGTATTTCTCCTATAAAGGCGACCCTTTTCATATATATAAATATCTGATTTCTGCTCTTTTTGCTACTCTATATGTTGCTGGTTATTTCCGTTGACATACTCACAATTCCGTTAATAATTCTGTTACTTTCTGACAGATTTCCGTTTACCAGTTCAGCACCTCTTTTGACAATATTTCCAACAGCAAGAGGCTTTCAAACTTGGATGGCAAAAAATCGAAATTGAATCTCATTTTAAGGTAATTGTTAGCTTGTTATCTGATCCAAAAGATACTCATAGCAAAAATTTGAAAATAGCAAGAGAGTTGGGGAAGCTTCAAAGCTTGCAGGATAAGTTCCAGGAGGTTCAATTCAAACATGTACCTAGAGAATGCCACAAAGCAGCAGATGGGTTAGCTAACTGGGCTCTTGACAACTACAACATTACTACTTATGGTTTGCCTCCTCAAGGTTGGTCAATCAAGCTTCAAGAAGATCTTACGAAAATTCTGGATTCAGATTTGTCCTAATGAATTATAACATGTATCCTTGTCGGCATAATGCTAGGCTTGGACTAATAGCTTTCAGGTCTGGCATAGTAGAATATATAAATTTTGATTTCTATCTAATATGATGGGGTTCTTTTTAAAAATAAAAAATAAATGTATTTCCACCATATCTTCATCTATAAAGCATAAAGTTAGATAAGGACCTTGGGTCAGCCTTCTTGACAGATGGAGTGGCAGCATCAATACCAACACATCGAAGCTGTTTTGCAAGACCTTCAACCTGCGTAACATATACATGAGCTCTTCCAAAATTCTCTATCACATTCTTTAGAACTAAGAAGGAAATTTTCAAATAGCAAATAGAAAACAATCAAGATACTAAAGCTTCAAGATTGCCAGTTATTATTCCATTTAACTGAAACATAAAATCGCAAAGTTGTTAATCTAAATTGTACAAACTACATGCTAAGCTAACCTAGAATATTTTTTCAAAATTATGTTTCGGCTGTCCTAGAGTAACATCCTTTCAAAATATGTTTGAACAGAAAATTAGAAGATCATCAGCAACTCACCATAACATCGCAAAGAAATCTAGGAATTTTGTCACCACCAAGTGATGGGTCCCATGGTGGAGGTCCTTGCCACTCACTAAATCTTTCCATCCTTTCTACATTGTTATTGTCACATGTTCGTAATCTCCGACGACTCCTCTTCCGGGTACCAAATTTTGCTTTGCTCTCACATTCACTCAACAATATTCTTTCCCCGATAATTTGTGCAATTTTTGAAATAGGCTTATAGAAAGGCATTAATTTTCTTCTTTTATAATTTGCAGCATAAACTGAAGCCATTGATAAGGATCCTTTTAGAGTTTCCTTAACTATATCTACCGCAAGTCCAAATTTTGCTCTCAAAACATTTTGATTTCCATCATGTTTTGGTGACGAGAGTAATTCTCTCAACCCAATAATTTCAGTAGAAAAGCTTGAATTTGTGATCTCGTTTCCAGCTGTACCTGCAAACTAAAGAAATGGAGTCATTATGCTCTTTCCTTCAATATGTTTATGTTTAATCAAAGAAAAACCTAATTGATAATGATGTGCAACAATAAAAGAATCATGTAGAATCCTTACTACTTTTTATCTAATTCGTAGTTGTAACCCAGCATATGTTTAATATATATCATCATCAGCATGTTTACAGATCACACTACCACTGCATGCATCCGGCGTGCCAGCTTTCATAACATACTTCTTTCAATATGCATGCCTGCCCCAGATAAGGGTAAATATAAACAAGTGACGTAGAGAGTTGTGTACAATTTTTGAAATTGCAAAATGTGAAATTCAAGGTACGATATTAAAAATTTAGGAAATGTTAATGGCAAGATAAACCAAAGGACCACAATAACTTGAGACCTTCAGAAAAAAAGAATCCTGAAACAAAATCCGAATCAAATCTCAAGAATGAAAGTTAAACCATGGCACTCTTCCAACAATCATTTTCCTCCACAGATTTCAAATGTTAGCAGCCACTGCATGTAAACAGATACTTTCCTGGGGAATAAAATCCTTTGCCCACAAGTTTGGATGATGAAGATTAAAGCAGAACCATACCTTCATTCCTAAGGGTTGCCTTCTCTATATCTTCTCTTCCTAGCTAAACATTGAGCATTATATAATGCTATTTAATAAATAAAATCTTATGTGCATTTGCAATTGTTGGGGTTCATTACTTGCAAACTATGTCACATGGTATTCCGAACTTTATCAAAAAAGTTCGAACTTTGCCGAACTTTATCCTCGTCAAACATGAACTTGAACTTTATCTATTATTTTTACATGGGAAGTTTTTGAGATACTTTTGCATTATATTATAGATATATATATACATGTACTGACTGAAAGCAGCAGACGTAAAGCTCTCTCCACTCTGTCCATCTGACATATTTATGCTTTTTTAAAACAATTTTTTTTTCTTCAAACTTAAATACCCTTTTTTCAAACTTTATCCATTGGCAAACTTGACCCGAACTTTATCCTTATCATCATGAACTCGAACTCGAACCTTGTGACTTAGCTTACAAGTAGGAATTTCTCTGTTGAGATCCTTACTCCATTTCCAAATTTTATGTTCAGTCCAAATCTTTCTATCCATCCTTTACTTTTTTAATTTAATTAAAGATAGACTTCTTAACTGAATCAAATATGATGTGACCAGTCAAGTAAATTACAAGTGTGAAGATATGAGTGCATTCCATTAGCAATTTATGAGTGTTCTAACTTTCATTTGACTCTATGTCCTTATACCAATAAATTGCCATGTACTACTTCCTGTTTGGGAAAACACATAAATGGCAATTAAACATGTCTCTTTTGTAAATTGGATGAGCAAGAGGCATGCAAGTCTTCAAAATCTACATTCTTGGTTATGTGTAAGGTGGGTGACCATGGGCATACATAGGTATTTTTGCCCCTTATAGTAAATTCCTATTTCTAAACCTCCAATTGTGATGGTCCACAGAAATCATTTTCCATAACTATGTGTAACTGTACACAATTCAATAATAGGATTGATGTACAGATTGGATGTAAGAGGAGAGCTGTCATGTCATACTCATCATTTCTAATGAAAATCACAAGTTCTTAAGAGATCAAACATGTTTGACTAGCGCACTCAGATATTGGATATAGCTGGTGACTAAAACTAGCCAGTTCACCGGTCCTGTTAGGGCACGAAAGAGCAAAAGCCCAGTTTGAATGCTAGATGCAAGAGCAATATTGTAGGGCAGCGAGCAATAATGCAGGGCTAAAAAAAAATTAATAAAAAAGTCATCAAAAGGGGCAGAAAACGACCCAGTTTCAGTTTGAGGGCACATACAACGAACATAACCACACCATTGCAAAGGTGTGAATTTTTTTTTAAAACTATGAAAACACCATTCAAGGGCACAATTTTGCCTTTGTTTTTGGACAAATTTTAGGGCATTTCAAAGTGCTAGGGGACAAAAATAGGAATTTGCCATTTTTAAAGAATTATTTGGGGTTGTTCGTACAGTTAGGGCACGAAATAAGACATTTTTAGGACAAAACGTGACAGGCAAAATGCAGTAAAGAAAAATGTGATTTTGGGCACGTTTTTTGTAGAAAACACAATCCAAAATCACAAGAGGAAAAAACATAATTTTTGAAGGTAACTAGTGCAAAACAAAGAAAATACAATCATACATTTCCAGATTTGCAATTTTTCAAGGGTCATTCGCTGCTAGGGCACATAGTCAATTTTCGGTCACGGCCAGTCGTCTAGGGCACAAACCTGCCAGATATAGTTTCCTTTATTTGCTTTTAAAAAAATTAAAAATCAGTTTTTAAAATCTTGCCACATAATTAGAGGGTCATTGTTTATTTTGGGAAAAAGGGGATATTTTCTAAGGTATTTTGTCATAGAATAGAAATTCCATTAGACAAATATTTTGGCCTCAACTTACATACTTGGAAAGTAAAAATCAAGATGAAAGACAAATCAAATGAAGTTAATGTAGCCATTGTTGAAAATCCACTGGATGTTGAAAGTGATGAACTCGCTGATAGAGAATACGTATTTTAAAAGAAGCCTCACACTTTGAAGACAATAAGGGATCCAGTGTAGGTAAAACTCAGCATGGATGGCTACCCTAATAGTTCAGGAGTCTGTGGATCTCAGGAGTTTACCCTTACGAGGGTCATGAGGCAACTTGATGGAGCACTATTGGAGTAGCTCAGTATGGATGGTTGTCCAACAATTCGGGAGATTTTGTAATTCAAGAGTTTGGGGAGGTGGAATCCAGGAACTTGAGAATTCAGCTCGGGAACTACACCTTTACGAGGGTCAGGGAGGCAGCTTGATGGAGTTTTGCCTGGTCAAAGCATTGTTTTCAAAGGGAAAAGCTTCTGGAGAATGCGTGGTCTTATTTGGTTCTGTTACTTCAATGTTTTGTCAGTATGTTCTATAGTGTAAGCTTTAAGAGGGGGTATTAGAATATAACGCTTAAAATAAGGCTTATTTATTAGTGTCAGTTTAATATTAGTTAAATATTAACTAATAAACGGTTGAAACTACTTCAACCACTTTGTAACCATCTACCACATAATAAAATGACGAGCACACAATGATAATGTGAGCATTCAAGTTTCTCTTCATCCGTTCTTTGTACATTCTAAACTTTCTTTATTCTTTTTCTCTTTGCATATTCTAACACAATCCATTACCTTACTGGTTTCTATTTGTATTTTAATTGGCAAGCCTAAGTCTACATGTTCTTCAACCTCAAGAATCGTGTAAATTCTTAACCTTAGACATAAGGCTTGAAGTTAAATGATGATAGGAAACATTTTCCTTGTCGCATCAAAGAATGTGTTAAGGATCCTTGAATATCTTCATCTTGTCCTTGATCTTTGATTCTCAACCTTAGGCCTACATCTTGAGAATGTATGATGATAGGAATCATTTGCCTTGTCATGTCAAAGAGCACGTTAAGGATCTTTGACCATCTCCATCTTGTCAATGATCTTGGTGACGATGAAACAAACACATGTAGGTCATTTACTCAATTTCATAACAAATGATAATTACAGAAAAAACACAATGCATCTCGAAATCACTCCATGCACTTCTTAAAATCAAAATGGAAATCATATGATTATCAACCCGTGTAAAGGACAAATGATTTATAGATATAATGAAGAAGAAAATTTTCAATCTCTATAAATCCTTCGCAATTTTTTTTCTTGGATTCTCTAGCTCCTTTTTACCGAGCACAAGAGGTTGAACCAAAGTAAATGAAGTTGGGACCAATCATCAAGCCAAAGCCATTAAACGTATGAATTGACCAAACCAACGGTCTTGTAATAAAAGAAGAAATGAATCGACAGAACTAATATTCTTGTAAATTGGGGTTGTGTGGCGCTAGTTGGGAAATGAATCGACCAAACTAACGGTCTTATAAAAGGAGTAGAATAGAAATAGATTAATACGAAAATCGGTAAAAGCCAAGGGGGCAGTAAAAGCTGAGCAGCGAGGATGAAGCTCAAAAAAGCAAGATAAAGCTAAGAAGCATGGATAAAACTGTGAAGTAGAGGATATAGCTAAGAAGAAGGGAATATAAGAGTTGATAAAGCTGAGATGCATAGGATAAAGCTAAGAAGCAAAGGGTGTAGTTAAGAAGAAGAGGCTATAAGAGGAAACATAAGATGGTAAAACCGTGTTAGTACATAAAATCATAATCAAATCATGAAAATCTAAAATTATGCTAAACATATCTAGCAAAGTACTATTAGAAGGATGTGGACAAAGAAAGAATAAGCGTTTAGTCTTTTACTCACGTTCTGACTGCAATGGTAGTTTTACAATGACGGTTTTGACCATACTGTATTCACAACTTATTCCTCACACTACTCCACGTGAATCCATAAATGTAATCACCAAGAGCTTCATACTTTTTACATGCCCAAAGGATTTTTATTCTGTCAATCGTAAGTACATTCACCCTCGAATAGAATTGGTGATTTTTATCAACTTTTGTTCATCCTCATTTCATGCCCTATTTTAGGGCTTACTCAAACTTGCACAATCTTGGTTACGTCAAAATTTATGCTCCTTCCAATAGCTTCCTCAGATTGCGAGCCCCTTAGAGCACCAATGGCTCTGATACCAATGGTAGTAGATGTGAACAAAGAAGTATGAAGAGAAACGGGAATGCACACATACTAGTTTGTGAGTCTGTCATTTTATTATGCAAGAGATAGTTACAAAATGGTTGAGGTTATAATCGAACATTAGTTAACACATAACTAATAGTTCATTAGTAGCCGACTAATACATTAAGAATATATTTTAATAAGTACAACAAATGAAAGTAAAGCTATGTAGGAGAGGTTCTGAAGGAAATTCAAGCATAGTGCTTATTTAGGAGCTGCATGTACATCGGTTCCTTGAAGATATGACCTTTGCTCGTCTGTAGTTGATAAACGCTTCCTCCTAAGATATCTTTAACTAGATATGGACCCCATCATTACTTGGCGTATTTTCCCTCCTTATCATGGGTGTAATCCAATTTGATGAACTCGTTCTGTCTGATATCCAATTTCGTGTGTATGTTGTTGCCTTTTATGTGTTTATTATGTTGCTTGGCAAGGTACGGGCTTTGTATTAACAATTATGTTGGTAAACGTATTGAAGTGTATTTCCGTCCAGCAAATCGAGAGTGCATAAAGGTGGAGCTTCACGAAGTTCCTCGTCAAAGATGATCCAATGAAGAGAGATACAAATGAGATGGCAACTCCACCTCTAGTAGCACGGTGGGCTTTAGAGACATAGACTTGAGAGAAAGGAATTTGCCCCACTGGGCTATATGGGTGTTTGGGTGCAGTATGCCCATAGAGAGGGGTATAAGCTGAAGGTGTCAATCAATACGGGAGTCCTAAACAGTCTTTTGTGAAGATTTTTTTGGGTAATCTTATTAGTAAATTTTTCGTGGACTGTTACACTAGAGGATGATTAGGCATGTTGAAAATTTGTGCTGTGATTTTGCATTTAGAACAAAGTTGCTTCATTTCTTTACATTTGAAATTCCCATCGTTGTCGGATAGATGATGATGGTTTGGGGGATTTCCAAATTGGCAAATGATTTGGTTTAAGGATGAATTTTGCAATTGTGGCTCAAGTCAATGTTAGTGAGGGGTATAGCCTCGACGCACTTTGTTACAGTACTTTGTGGACTGTAACAATAAAGGTGTGTACCATCTTGTGAACAAGACAACTTGCCGATGAAATAAAATCTCCACATGACGTAAAGGGCATCATGGAGTTTTAAGTGCTTGGAGCTTGGCTAGAGCATGAGTGAATAAGATCATCATGCTACTAACAAGGATTGTACTTTTTTGGCAGAAGTGATGTGCATTCGTCTCTAAAGTTAGGCCAATAATAACCCATACGTAGGCATTTGTTAGGATGTAGCATGTCCGCTACAATGGCCTCCACAAATTCCCCCATATGCTTGATCAAGGAGATGAGTGACCTCATCCTTGGTGACGCAACAGAGTCATGGTAGCCTTGAAAGCTACGATGGTAAGAGAATAACATCATTATTAAGTACATACTTGTAAAGTTTTTCTTATCATATTCTAGTTTCCTCTCAATAGTCGGCATCCAGAGGTGTAAGCTTGGTGCTCAAGTAATTAAATGATATCCTTGTACCACGGACTTTGCCTCTTTGTGATGGTTTTGATGTGACATATGAGAGAGATATCGGGGGAATCTAAGAGAAGGTTAAAGTCTAGAAGTGGTACCTTGAATTAGTTATCATGTAGGGTTTTATGAGGATGAAAGGGAAATGCCGAAGAGGCTAGGGAATCCGCGATGGAATTTTGCTCTAGAGGGATTGACACTTGATCGTACAATGATGCAAATCCCTTAATGAGTTCAGTGACTACCTCATGATAGGCTTCAAGGTTTTCCTCTTCTACATTAGTACTCACCACATACTGTCATTGCTAGTATAAGTTGTGAATGGGCCAAAGGCATGTAGATAGACGATGTTAGAAACAATGATTGCAGCTCGCATACCAAGTATGAGCAGCTTCATATTCGGCCATGTTATTAATGACGTCAAACTTATGGCGAAAGGAGAGGGAAATGATCTTTCCTCAAGGGTCATTAAGCCCCATCTCCCTACAGACACTTGGCTCCATCAAAGTGGAAGGATCCAAGAGGCTTCATGTGAGTCGACTGGTGAACTCTGCTTCTATCTCTTCTATTTTAAATCTTTTGGCTTTAGGTTTAGGTTTAGTTTCAATTTCAATTTCTTCAAGGACTCTAGCATCGACATTGGCAATGAAGTTATGGAAGTAGTCCGTTAGGATGATGGTTTGTTTTGCACCCTCGATGAAGAGTATGTCTTCATTAGGTAAGATCGCCTGGATGTGTCTATCGGTGAGTATTGAAGCCGAGGCAAGTTATTAGCAATCACTTGCCCCTTGACTGCTTTTCGTGTAATGATCCGTAAGTGCCCCATGTGTAGCGCCATTTATTTTCCAATGCGATTGCTAGGTGCGACCGATGTGGAAAATAAGTGGCAGAGAGGATTGGTATGGATGATAACATAGGTGGTTTGATAGAGCATGTAACGATGAAGCTTAGTTGCAGAGAAATAGATGGTTAATAAAGCGCACTCTACTTGCATATAATGTGTCTCGTAATCAATCATTGCTCAACTAATGTAATAGATTGCATGTTCTTTGTCGTTTTCATCCTCTTGTGCCAACATTGCCCCAATGGATACAGGAGTAGATGAGGTATAGAGAATGAGGGAACGGTTAGAAGGAGAATGTCGTAATGTGGGATCTTAAGTACAGATTTCTTCATGGTCAAATGCTTGTTGACAGTCTTTATTCCATTCCAACTTGGCATCTTGTTAATGGAGTGAGATCGATAAGCTAGTTAAGGAACGAACCGTCAAATTATCCCCAAGTTTTCCTAAGAAATTTTGGATGTCGAGAATGGATGTAGGCCAAGGCATGTAAATGATTGCTTGGATTTTTGTGGGATCCACGTCAATTCCTCATTTGGAGATGAGGAAGCTTAAGTGCTTCCCTTGAGTAACACAAAAGATACATTTTTCGGGATTAACGAAAACCTTGTATTTCTTGAGGCGCTCAAGGGCTTTGTTGAGGTCATGCTCAAGATCTTTTGCTTGTCAAGATTTGACGAGTTGATCATCTACGTAGACTTCAACAGTTTTATGGATCAATTCATGAAAAATGTAGATCGTTGCTCGTTGATAAGTTGCTCCGGTGTTTTTAAGGCCAACGGGAATCTTTACATAGCAATATATGTCCCACTGAATTGTGAAGGTGGTTTTACTTTTATGTGATCTTGGGGAATGATTTGGATTTGATTATAGCCTGATAATTTGTCCGTAAGGAATAACATCTCATATCAATTTGTAGCATTGACTCTGGCACCAACGGACAGTAGAGGAGAGTTATCCTTGGGACAAGCAAGATTAAGGTTATAGAAGTCGATGCAAATGCAGATAGCTAAGATGCCCTTTTAATGAACGGGTACAATGTTGGAGGTCTATTTGGAATAGTCAATTTATTGGATAAATTTGGCATCTAGAAGTTTGATGAGCTCCTTCTGACAAAGTTTACAAAATTTTTAAGGGAATTTTCTATCTTTTGTCAAAAGAGAGCAACACTGGGATAAGAGACAATGTTATGGACAACAATCTTGGGATTGATTCCAGGGAGGTCAGAATAGCCCCAAGCAAAGACAGCCTTGTTTTTCTAAAGGACTGCTTCGTGTTGTGCTTGTAAATGAGGGAAACAATCTCCTAGCATAAATGCATTGGGAGTCATCATCATCATTGAGTTGAATGTTGATAGTATCTTCTATAAGCATAGAATTGTTTTCTTGGAAATGATAAGAAGCATCGGGGAGTTCAGCAATTTCATCTCTTATCAATTTGACATTGGTGACAAAATTGATGAATAGGGTAGGTTTCTTGGTAAAGTTGTCAAGCTTGTAATGATGACAGGGTAATTGGTCTTCTCATGCATGGAGTAGCTTGAGAATGGAATCGCCATTGTCAAATGTCGGCAAAGGACCGTTATACTCGACATCAATTTTGATGTCAACATAATTTTTACTATTGCAATTATGTTTTGATCTAATTTTCTTACCATCTGTCACCTAAGCATCTAGAATGATTTTTGTTGGCTCAGACGAAGATTCAACAAGATTATGAACAGCATTGGCCATGTTGGGATCAAACTAGCCAATGCTTGGTTGGCACAAATTTTTCTAAAACTACATCAAGTTTTTCCAGTCAGTGGCCGACACACTCATCACGGAAAGGAAAAAATGAACAACATCATGCTTCTGGGAAGGATGGCAGATGACTTTAACAAGTATCTTAGTCTGGATTTCTTTCAACTGCATCATGCTTTTTAACAGTAAGGCCGATGCAATCTAACAGGTCTGGGTTTTTCTAAACTACGTGTTGCTTTTCAGCCATTAAACAAAGGTAGTCAAAAGTGCATGATTTTCAGGTTCATGCTTTGTAGAAAATCCTGAAATTTATTCAATTAATAATTGGTGTATCCAGGGGTGGATTAGCTAGAGGACAATAAGGTAAGGTTTCTTCAGCCTCCTAGTCGCTAGTATAAAAATGAGGGGGTTAAAATCATAATAATTGGAAATCATGTTGGCCTCGTGATTGAAGGCATGCATTGTAACCAAGCCTTTTGATAATGGAGAAGATCTAGGTGTCTGGCTTGCACATGGGACATTATTTAATCATGATCATAACAAGGCAGTACAGAACATGTTTGTATATTTATGTGGTTGGAGGTATAGAATTGTATGAACATTATTTGGCAGCAAGCTAAGGTTACTAAAGGACCTACGAGAGAGAGGTGGATGTTCTTGGATCATTTTCGCAATTCCAAATTCGTTGCACTCGTAAAGATTCCCCTCTTGTTTATAAGAGGCTTTGATAGCATTACAAGGAGGGCATTTCTCAATCTCGGCTTCAAGTATGGGACGAAAGTGGTCTCGTGGTAAGAGAGATGGACAGAGCCGATCCGTAATACTTTATGATAACCTATTTTTGTTACATGTATTTTGGATTTCATTAGGCTTGTCATCATCTGATTCATCAAGAGTAATGTTTATATCAAGTTGAGAGTCATAGAATTCTGGAAAGGGTACACTATTGTAATGTCCCCTTTTCCAAGCTAGTTCGATTTGAAGACCTTGGGCCCATTTCTACTTCCCATGGGCTTTAAGGGAGAAACAAAGGGAAGTACATTCATGTTATAATTGTAATTTGCTATTTTCAGCTATGTGATATTTTTGTACAAAGGCAAATTGCCAATTGTAGCACTAGAAATAGTAGGTTGGTGCTAAACTGCAAAGTGTCAACTTCAAAATAGAAAAGAATGTAATAAAGGGGTAGTTGTACCACATTAAGTGGGGAAAATGAATGCAAAAATAGGAATAAAGTATTTTGATTATTCCACATGGAGCGCTCCATAAGGGAAAAGAGGACAAAACGCTATAAAGGTAAATGTGGGGACTCATAATAAAGGTCTTTTGATTAATCTTGGTATTTCTCATTTGAAAATTGGAGCATTGAGCTCACATTTTGAGCCTTACAGGACGAAACCCCATATTGAATTATATTGAGGACGAAACCCCTCAAAAGTCACAACTTGGGGATGAAATCCCTGATTTATTGCTTCAGTGGCTTCATCTGGGAGTAACAAATGAGCTTCATATTCAAAATTTCCGAACAAGTCTTTCCATCCGTGTTAAGGCACAATTTCTGATTAGGGAACACTTTTTCGGGCTATCATACCCATTTCTAGCTTGGGCGACCCCTTTGGGGCTTTTCGAGACAACATTTCAATTCAAAAATGCTTGCAATTTCTTGCAAGGGAGGAATTTTCTAGGTAGGTGGGAAAAACGGGAGTAGAAAATTAGGAGGGAGATTAATATTGCAAGTAGGAAAACTCATATGCTTGCAAAGATTAATCAGAGTATATTAACACACACAATTCAAGAAGAATCACAACTTCCCTAACGATATCAAGACAAGATGGAACATAAACACAAAGTTTCATTTATTCCCTCATCCAGAAAAGCATGAAACTCCTTTCTTCTTTATTGACATTCTCACAAAATTGTACAATGCAATGGAAAGATGAAAACATGTATAGAGACATAGAAGAAGTTTGATCACTTGTTTCTAGAGAGAATATGGGAGCTAATAAACAAGATTAACCATACCCAAAAATGAGGAGGTTCTCTTAATTTATAGCTTTACATTACAACTCTTCGTCTACCACCCGCATGATTATTCATGTCCCTTATTCAAACTTTGACTCTTTTTATTTCTAGGAAAGAAAAAATAAGTCCCATTTTTATCATTACAAAAGTGTTATTTTACATTGCACAAATATTTAATAGTCACCTTAATGAATAAGACAAGATAGTCATGATTTCTTACAAGGAAGAATTAGAAAGGGGGGTAGAGAAGAGGAGAAAAAATGAAGAGAGCACAAGATAAGGAATGCTTCCAAAGCACAAATGAGGATACCTCTATCTTCCATGAAGATATAATCTGAATAATTTAAAGATGAAAACTTGTTCCAATATGGCCCTCTGTAACATTGGTATTCCCCACTGACGAAAATATACTCCTGATGAAGTCACCTTTGAACACTTTGCCCTTTTTGAAAACTCCTTGAAATGATGCACTTCAACAAACTGCCTAGATTCACCGAGAAGAGGGATGATGAACACTTGAGAAGAAGACCGGTGAGAACATTGGAAGATGACTCCCCTTAATTGAGAAAATCTTTCTGATCCTTGAGACACTATGTCACATCTTTATGATCAACCATTCACATGGGAGAAATTATATCTACTTTGTTCATCACAACCATGATCATTGATTCTGCCATTGCGGGAGCACTGATGATGAGTGAAGCATGAGATGAAATCCTTCTAATTATCGGAGTGTGGAAAGGAGAACGATAAAAAAATAAATTTCATCCACCAATTGACCATTCACTCCCATGTGAAATGAACTGAGAGGGCCTTTGGTAAAAAATTGACATTTTTTTCTCGTTTTTAACACTCTTCGCACACCGCATCGGAAAATGCAGGAATTGACTTGAAAATAGAGAGAGGAGATCTCGTGAGTGTTAATACCATTATAATATGAGTGAAGGAATTAAATGTGACCCCTTTTAGCTCATTTCACCCATTTTCTGTTCTTATAATATTCACCATTATGGTCTCAATTTAGCCTATTTTTTCCATTCTTGTCATTCTTGTCAATTTTTGAGTGTCTTGATCATGAGGGAATGGGATGAGGAGTGTGAATGTAAATGTTTCTTAGAATTAATATTTATATTATTTGATCCCATAGAGAATTTATAAAAAATATAAAGTGGTCTTCCCGGTGTTGTATTCGAACGAAACCACTTGCAGAAGTTTACATAAATCATTTTCAAGCTTTGATGCTCTAATTTTCACGTGATTCTGCCCACTGGAACCCTGGGACAGTCAAGAGGTACCCTTACTACCTTTTCACTACTGAGTTAATGGAATCCATTAATGGAGTCCTTAATATTTTTATAAAGTTTTCTTTCCCACATTGGATTGGGAAGAAATCGGCTTCATCGTAACAATAGGTTTTTCATCTAGACTTTGTGCTCAAATTGTTTAGCTCGGTCTGTCCGCCAGAATGATGGGAAACCGAAGAAATTAAATAGCTAGGTCACACAATGAGGGTTTTTTCTCCACTAAAAATCAATGGTATCATTTAATGTGATGTCAATTTCTTCTTGAAGGCATGTTGAAAATAAGAAGATTGCAAAAACTCTCACCTCGGTCCATTTACTAGATTGTGAGATATGAATTTTTCTTTGATTCCGGTAATAAATTTATTTAGAACAAAAACATAGAGCATGAAGTCTTGGAAGAATGTATATTTCCATGGATATTTTACCACTGCAATCATGAGAGCATGAAGGAAAAATTGAAGGAATAAAAATGAGAGAGCAAGATTTCTAGAAAAAAATTCAACATCATTTCTAGAGATTTTTTGTGCATATGGAGGAAGAGACTCTCAAAAAACTATCTTCTGGATTTGAAAATGATTCATTGGGGGAGGGATGAATTTTTTTCTCCCACTTTTCCCCTTATAAAAGTGATGAAAGGGATAGAAAAATTCAAGTTATCCCTATGAGGAAAAATGGCGGTCTATGCATTCATTGACAGGATAAGAGAGACAAAGGCTTGTTTTTTAGCACCTGCGGGGACTGAGTTTGGGTCACGTGAGGAACCAGTGTATAAGTAAGGGGGAGGGGACAAAAAAATGTCCCCCTTTTCCTCTTTGAAAATGGATGAAAGAGAATATAAAAATTCACCTTAGCCTCATTGTGAAAAGTGGCGGACATGTGGTTGCATGAGGAGGGGGCTAGAAAACTTGTGAAAAGATGCTTACTAAGGCTTCCTAGTGATCATAAGATGGGTCCAGGAGCTCAAATAGGGGAGGAGAACATTTTGTGTCCCCCTTATCCACTTGGAAAAGGGACTATGAAGTACACAAAATTATGCCTCATCCTTATGCTAACATGTGGCACTAGAAAAATGTTTACTAATTACGGAAGAGTTTACCTATGAGAGATGACCTTGAAGACGAGGTTGTTGAATCTCCCAAGAGGTCTTTTTTAATGAACTTATTTATATGATTTTGAGTCCTAATAATCATTTTTAGAAGACAATTGGATGGGTATAAATGTATGATTCAGCCTGCAACCTCCTTAAAAATATTCTTCTTTCATTTGAATTACAAGGATGTGCCTTGCCAAGAATGATTTGTGGAAAGCAAGTTCATCAGTCTGTGTGACAAGATATAAATATATCACCATGTAGGAAATTGAATTAGTTTTCCAATAGCTATCTAGTTTTACCTCAAAATCATTTCTGAATATCTTGGAATCATCTTCTTGAAGTTCAGGTGCTATTTTGAAGTGCAAGCTCCTTCCCCTTCAAAAACCTACTTTTGCTAAACTTGCTCCTAAACCTCCAAATGTTCCCTAAATCTTCTTAAATCACCTGAAATATGATCTTATCTCCTTGATACCACTTCTTGATGAATTTAGGACTCTCAACTATTTTCTCTGAAGGATGCACACCTACCTTAGAAAGGCTTAAAATAGCCATTTCTAAGTCCTACTGAAAAATCCACCCTAAGAGGTATTGTCTCGGAAGAATCTCGTGAGCTTGTTTTCATCTATTCCAACATATGGGAAATGTTGTTACAATAAGGCATATGAGCACTAGAAGGATTGGGATATGTGCCTAACATAAGGTATGAACTGATCTAGAATGATTTCTCGGGAGGGTTTACATGTAAATATTATCGACACTAAGATATAGTTGACATGTTATCAAGTTGAACTTTTGCCCTAGCAAAAACACATGACAACAGTTGGCTCTTACTTGGGGAATCATTTTAGATCAAACAAAGTGAGGACAGGATGAGAATGAACTCTAGAATCTCAGTTTACAATTGGGACCAGTGCCTTATCCATTGGGCTTTACAGAGTCTCAACAGAAAGAAGGATAGACAGGACGAACACACACACAACAAAAAGGAAGCACACCACGCACGGAAAGGGAAAACACACAAAGCAGGAAAGGGAAACACACAAACCTATATTCACCTATGGTACATGCGGGGGAAACCCACTTTCACTGTAGCACTTTTCTTTTTAGAAGTTACCTCCGAAGGGGTAACACTAAGTGATGATGTTCCATGAAGCCATTGACCGATTCAAGAAAGTAGCCTCCTTTCCTCAACTGCTTATGAAAGCCAAGTGCTTTCATGACTGCCTGTATACTTGGGAGGAGTGAGCCTACATGAGATTTTTGATGCTCAAAGCTTCGCTCAGAAAGTCCATCGCTCTTAGTTTCAAGGTGTAAATTGCCTCCCGTGTTCACCCACATTGTTGGTTTCTCATTTAGCATCTCATCATTGCCCCAGGGCTGATTT
This sequence comes from Taxus chinensis, assembly GCA_019776745.2. NCBI lineage: Eukaryota > Viridiplantae > Streptophyta > Pinopsida > Cupressales > Taxaceae > Taxus > Taxus chinensis. Next base: position 83,777,442 of record CM034151.1, read on the forward strand.
TTATTTGAATTGCTTGAATATCCTGAGTTTTCTTCTTTCCCACACTCATGTTTATTGAAAACTTTTTCATCAAAGGCCTTGAATTCATCTTTTTGTTCTATTTCGTTATGAGGTGTTTGGAAATTGAGTGAAGAATCAGACATAACCTCATACCTATCTTGCATGGTCATAGCATGAGTCAAGAGGTTAAGGCTTAGCTCGAGATCTTCTATACCTTCTGCAGCTTTCAAGATTTCTTACACGGACTCCTTTGAAATTGCCAAAATCTCACCTTTACATTCATTCGAAGAGTCTTCATTCTAAAATTCAAGGCAACCATTTGGAGAAATTGACTCATCGTCTCGAAGCTCATTGAATTCCACTACTTCTTGGTGGTGGGAGGATTCATCATCAAAGGACTCAAAAGGCTTTTGTTTCAATCTTTTCCACATAAAAAGAATCCTCTTCTTCGAATGGGAAAGAGAACGCCTTGCTTTCATCAACACATCCATCAATCATTTGCTCAGGAGGGACATCCGATTCTTCATCCTGCTTTATATCATCATGACCAATTTTCAAATTGTTGAGAAATCGGAATTAGATTCACACCTATCTTGCAAATCAATGGCTTGCATTAGGAGTTCAATACTGAGATAAGGATCTTATGTTTCTTTTGCAATTCTTAGTGTTTCTTGCATAGAGTCTTCTTTCAAACCTTTCAAAAGCTCGTCACAAGTTGGTTTTTCTTCTTCATGGATGACATGATCAAAGGAATCTTCATCTTCAAACGGGAACGAGAACACCTCTTCATCATAGGTAAGCACATTAGCTGATTTCTCAGCTTGGAACTCAACAAGAACTACTTCATCTTCTTTCTGTCTTACATCATCCATCAACTTGAGGCGGTCTTCTTACAACTCAACACTTCTCCACACTTCTTCAAGATCAATACTCCCTCGGAAAGGAAAGCTTGGTCCCATCAAGATTGGAATCTCATCCTCCTCTTTGGATGTTATGAAATAATTTATCCTCCTGCTATCTTGGTACAAGATGTTAGCTCCTAGATTTCTTGACTTTTGCACCGTATATTTCATATTTTTCATAGGAAGCAACTTCTCCATATCTCCCTTAACCAAAATGGTTGCGGAAGACCAATTCATCTAGATTTTTCCTCCCAAGTTTTGACAGAAGCTTCTACTTAACAACATTTCAAATGAAGTCGGAATGTTTGCCACCAAGATAATCATTGACACCTTATCTTGAAATTCGGCTAGAGCCACCCGTGCATCATTGATCTTTCCCACAAGTGGGACTTCTTTTGACTCCGTGGGGTAACACGAGCTAGTTGCTCGTGTCAAGGTAAGACCTAGGGCATTAGCAACTTTGATGGGCATCACATTATCTGAGGCACCTGAGTCTATAATGCAATTATTCAATTGGTATCTTCCAATAAGAAGGGAGACATGGAAAGGATCAATCTTATCAGTCTTTGATGCACTCATGGCAAGCATGCTCTACAATGGGGGTGTAGGTGGGGTTGGTAGCAGTCCTTTAGAAGGAGGGGTCATAGTATTGGGCTTTGAACTATACCCTTAATATGACGGACAAGCTTCTCAAATTGTTCGGGATGAGTCCGCAAATACTCGTATTCGGAAATATACACTTTAGATTTGTGCACGTGTTCTATGATATCGAAAGGAGCAGATGCGGACAAGGAGGATGAAGACGTTGTTTTTGAAGTTAGGATAGGCTTAGGAGCGGGAGTAGATGTTTGAGTAAAAGAGGTTGATTTGGAAGGTACATTAGAGGCTCTTGAAGGACTAGGTTTTGTAAGAGCAAAGTTAGGTTTAGGAGCATGGGAAGACTTACTTGGAATAGCAGCTGACCTCTTGCTTGTCACGGGGTCAGGTTTCTCAAATGCAGTCTCCATGGAAGATGGAAGAGGGGATCCTTGACTGATTATTTTATTTTGTAGAGTCACCACAGGAGGATCTTCGATCTACTTCCTTTTTGCGACAGGGGAGGAAGACGCTTCTTTTTTAGACTGAGAACGGGTGAATACCAAACATGAGAAACTGGGTACATCTTCGCCATCGTTTTCATCACCTCCAAAATACTCACAAAATCTGATTTGTGCATCATTCTCTATCTCTTCAACCTCTAGGAAATCTTGTCTTCACTGTCTTGTTCTAGTCCTTCTTCGTCTTCTTGAGTTCTGCAAATTACATTGACAGGTAGAGCTTACAAGGCAAGCCTTTGGGGTGCTCCTGCAATCTGATTTCTGTTACGAATTTGATGGAATTCTCATTGGGAAACTTCTTTCTTCAACCTTGTCACTTCCTTTTCCAATTTCTGCAACAATGGATCCGTTCTCTCATCTTTGGGGTGTTGGGCCTTATCCTTCCTTGAAGGGTTCTTGATTTTTCCTGATAGGATGAGGTCATCTTTTACTTTAATGGCAATTCCTTGAGCTTGTGTGAGATCCGTAGGCAAATATCTTTGGAGAATGAATCCAACCTCATGCAATTGAGCATTGACAAAGAATCTCTTCGCATTGTCGCTGGGGGGCAAAGCTTCAAAGGGTATCTTTTGGAGCAACATGTTGTAACGAGCTACGAAATCCATCATAATCTCGTTGGGACGCTTTTTCATTTGAACTAGCTGGACTAGGAGGTCTTTACAGTTTTTGGTAGATTTGAATCTTTCTTCAAAGCTTGTCTTGATGTCATCCCCACTTGTGATGGATCCAGCCGGTAGGAGATAGAACCATTTTGCTGCTTTATCTAGCAAACATTCCACGAACATTCTCACTGACACATCCTCGTGCTCCACTCCTAGTACTCCACATGTTGTGATGAATGTTCCTACATGTTTCTCTAGGAGCTGGGTACCATCGCCTCTGAATTTGGGAAAACTCTTTTGAGATCCGTTTGGCAATTCATGGATAGGTTGAGGGAGGGTGAGTGGACAAGTGTTTCTGCCCCATGGAACAATTCGCGGATGTCCCTCTGCTTCATTTTCCATTTTTGTTTCTTCTTTTGCTTTTGCTTTAGCAAATTCTTCTTCCAATTCTTCTTTTGGTTCTTGTTCTTCTTCACAAGGGAATTCAATGTTCAATGGTGGTTGAGAGAAGGGGGAATCAAGAGGATTTGCAAGGGTGTTGGCTAGATTTTCTAGATAGCACAAAACCTAGGTAGTCATAAAATAAATGTCCCTCATTTACCGGTGAGGCTCCCGTGTCAGATTTGTCAATTAAAGTATGCTAGTATCTATATGGGGTTTTACTTTGATTGTTCAGCTCATGAACCATAGCTGTACAGTTCTGCAGCAGGTAAGCAGCTATTTAAAGAAAGAAAATATTTATAGAAGAAAAGAAAGGGAATTATATAAACACAAAGAAGAAATGGGGAAGAGGTGCATCCCAATCACTAGATAACAGAGTTGATTGCATGCACATAGAAGAAACCAATAGATATAAACACAGAATTATAAGTAAAGGTAGCTCTAGATCTAGATTTGAAATAACACAGTTTATTAAAAGATCTAAGATATAAAAGCTAGAAACACAATACACTGTGACACAAAGTTCTCCAGAAATCTGCTCCTATATATTTCTTTGCTTCAAGTGGCTCTCAAGGGTTTCAGCACAAAGTCTGGAACACAAGGTTGCTGCTTACAAATTCTGATCATTAACCCGAAGGTTCTTCCTCTACTTATAGAATGTAGAGGGGCAATTACAAGTCGTAAGCTTTTAGTTGAATTGGCACATGTGGAAGTGGGAAAAGAAACAACTGGCAATCTCCCTCCTGGAATTCCTCTTTGCATGACATGCATGATTTGCAACTGAAAATAGAACATTCTATTTTACACGCCTGCCACCTATCTCCAAGTAGTTGACTTCTTCAAGTAATGGCTTTTAAACCAATCACTTTAGTTTTATAATTTAATTGATCGCTCAATTACTTTGTCAGAGGAAAGAAGGAAGAAGAAAGAGGAAGGCTACAGTCTTGTCATTTTTCATATTCTGCATGCAGCTGATTCAAACTGGATTTAGAAGCGGCTGGATCTGGCACTGGATCTGGAAGCGGCTGGATCTGGAAGCAAGTGACTGTGATTTGCTTGCAAGTATTACCTTTGACATGTCTTCTTATCCTTGAAGCTTTTGCAGTTCTTCTCCAGTACATGCATCAGTGCAATGTTCATCGTAAATAACTCATCATTTTTATTTTTAATTGCATATGAGCAATTAAAAATTCTGAAAAGCACTCCGAGTGAATGCAACTTCAATGAAGGCTTCAACTGGAAGATTGGAAGCACATGCACAAGATCCTGGAAGGAATTTTTCACGCACTGACTTCTTCACAGGCTGCGTTCGAAACAAGAGGATGAAGCCTTTGTGCCGGAAGCTCTTGCAATTATGAGATTGGTGTCACTCAGATTTCACCCCGAAATCTGTGACTACCCAATTCGAAAAAATTTTGTACTTTTAAAATAGTGGGTCATTTGTTGTTTTTATTGCCTGAAAGTTCCTGTATTGCGCCAAGATAATCCTAAAGAGCCATATTAGCCCTTTTCGCCAAATACCCAGATGCCCAAAATTGTTTTATTCTGTCGTCGGGATTTGTCTGCGGGAAATTTGTATTTAATTATTTTGAGCCCCGTATGAGGCTATTTGCGCTCCGTTTTAACTCCGTTATGAGCGAATATGTTATTATTCCTATATACCAGAAGGATTTTAACTTATTTTAAGTTTTGGGCTTTATTTGTAACTTTTGGCAATTTTTCGTGTTTTTGTGGTGTCCCGTTTTGTTTTCTGTGAAATTTCTCTGGAACAACTCCTTCGCCGGGTAAGCCCGATTTTTGGCCTGGAGCAGCTGGAAAACATACACGCACATTTTGCCCGGAGGAAGTCATCATCGGAAGTCTGGATCACTGGGAAAAAGCGAAGTCGTGCACAGGAAAGCCCCTGCGGGGATGGGCGCATTTTTGGAAAACAAAGGATTTAAGCTGCGATGGGAAAAATATAAGCCGCAGGCAGGATGGGAATTGTATACCTGCCTGGCAGGGTACTTTTTCCCGTGTTATAAAAGTCACTTAAGCTGCAGTGGGAAAAATAGAGGCTGTAGGCAGGTGGGAATTTATTACCTACCTTGCAGGGTGAAAATTCCCATGATATAATAAAAGGAAAGTGACTTAAGTGAAATCATGGGATTTTAGTGCCTACCTTGCAGGGTAAAGAATCCCATTGCAAAAGTCAAATCACTTAAGTGGATCATGGGATTGTGGTGCCTACCTTGCAGGGTAAAGAATCCCATTATGGTGAAAATTCTTAAAAATAGAATTACATGTGCAAAAAAGTGCGCCCCCTTTGGTGATGGATAAAAATAATTAAATTGATTATTTTTTAGTAAATTCTATCCTTGGAAAAAGTGCGCCCAAGCTTGAGGAGGTTGAAAAGTCAAAGGAGGATTAAAATAGAGCAATTAAATTAATTAAATTTAATTTATTTAGTGGCTGCCCCTCTCCTTTGAAAAAGTGCGCCCCATTTGGGCATTATTTAATGATTTTTAAGGCATTAAATCATTGAATTAATTTCTATTTTCAGTGGCTATGGTCAAAGCACACTGTGAGGCTAAAGTTAAGTGCTGTGTGGAGGATTAAATTGGATTAATTTAATTTATTGGATGGCTGTCCTTAAACATGCTAATTTTAAAAGAGGAAAGCATGATTTTTAATTAATTAATTGCCTTTAATTGTTAGGGCAATTATTAATTATAGAATTGTGAAGGTTATATAAGCATGGGCAGCCATATGGATTTATTATTCAACACACAGGTAAAGAATTGCAGCAAGGAGAAAAAGTGCGCCCCCTTTAAAGGAAGAATTTTGCACAGACAAATTGCTAACAAAGGCTAAAAGCTTCCAGATTTGGCGCATGCTTTGGAAAAGGTTCATCTTCGTCTGCACAATTGTTTTCACAGGTGTTAAAGGAGCTCAGGTGTTGATTGAAAGGATTCATGCTCTCTTTATGTGCAAATTAAACACCAATTTTTGGGGCAGCAGGCTTGAAAAGTGCAGATTTTTATAATTTAAATTCACTATTCATGCTCCGGTGGCCATTTTTGTCTGAATAAATTGCAGGAACTCATTACAAGTGCTTTATAAAAGAAAAGGAGTATTTATCAATGTCCAATACATTGCAAATATCCTCCGAATCTGAAGAATTGTCCAGATCTGCACCAGTATTGAAGAAAGCAGGCCAAATTAGAAGAAAAAGAATTATTCAGACAAAGATTGATAAAGCTATGGCAAAAGGAGATGAAAAAGAGAGCACGATGGATTCATGCATTGCTTCTAAACTTTCAGACATAGGAGACACGGATCTAGGCCCAGAACCTCTTTCTGATTTGATTGATAGATCCAGAGTTGGAAAGACTTCACTCATGCGTGCGGTCAAAAGTAGCGGAATTATTCGAGCTGCAGCTTTCCCATGTACAGCCCAATTGCCAGAGTTTGTGATGGAGTGTGCTAGATCCTATCATCCTTCATCTAGATCAGTGCGTGATGTTGCGGGAAAGACAATAATTCGTTTGGATGCAGAATTCTTCGATTATTGTTTGAAGATTCCAGTACGAAAGGTGGTGACTTCTATTAGCATTCAGGATGCTGACAGTAGGTGGGAAAAGCATAGAGCTGACTGTGTGAGCATCATGAATAGCCGGTTCATGAAGAAGCCTAGATCCCCTTCCAGGTTCCCGAGAACTCTTCCACGATCCAATTTGGTGCAGGAGGCGGATGATATTGTCAAATTGCTATGCAGGTTGAATGGTGAAGCGAATGCCTACACTTTCCGGACATGGATGTATGCTTTCATCAGGACCATTGAAATCAACAAGGTTGATTCTATAATCAGTTGGTCAGAAATTATTAGCAGCAACATCGGTGAGCAACTGCGGAACGTAAAGCGTACCTTCAGCTTCAAGATGACTTCATACTTGGTATATGCTGCAGCTTCACAGGGTGTCTTTTCCAAGCTGGATAGATGTGGTATTCTTTCCAAGGATCCCATTTTCGAGTGCTACCCACAGCTTACTGCACCTGCGTGCGAGAAGGACTTCAAAGTGATCAACGATGGTTTCTTCTACGATTTCATCTGCAGGTTAGACAAAGACTTGAAGACTCACAGGGTAAGCAAGGAAGCATGGGAAGCAGTGTCCAAGATTGGCAGTGTATTCATCCAGTTTGCTGATTTCACATACCTCAGGGTTACGAGCTTTTCAGGTGAACCAACAAAGATGCCAAGGTACCCAAGTGACAGATTGATTGCCATGGAGCTAAGCAGGCAACTTGTGGAGTTACACGACCTTCAGTCGAAGCGGCACAAGTCTACGGGCTACTTCCCACTCACTGTGGGATATTACAGTTGCATCAGCATTCACAGAGCTCGAGGAATGGAAGCACAAATGTTGTCCGAGTATGAGCAAGAGTTCTTCCCTGCGCGGCTTAATTTCGATCCATTTGGAATAGCCAGGAAGACAATCTCCCAGGAGTACGCACATGTGCCTTCGTTAGAAGATTTCTGGATGAAGTGCAGAAGTGAGTACGAGGTCAGAAAGAAAGATTTCAGCAGGCTGTCGGCAAAGCAAGTATTTGACTTTGGACTAGCGCGGATACCTGCGGATCTTAAAGATGATGGGAACGTGGTACTTGACACTTACCATCAAATGGGAGGAGATAAAGCTCTACTACAGGATAGCAATGGCAGCTGCAGCACAATAGAAGAAAGATCCGGAGCTGTGTTGGTGAGTACTTCGAGCTGGCTGCTAACGAGGGGATACTGCCTTGATGAAGTATTGATGAATCAAATCACGGGTAACTTCGGCGCAGAAGATTCCCTCAAGCGAAAGCATGAAGGAGAGAGCAGCAGAAGGCCGAGCCGAGAAGATGAAAGTACACAGAAGATCTCAAGAGAAAGAGAAGATCACTTCCACGGCCATAGCTTTGACTCCGACTTCTCCAGTACCTAGTGAATCACCAACTATTGCACCACAGCAGCAGGATGTTTCCATGCCTTCATTAAAACCAGCAACGTTCATCTTCTCTCCGCAGCCACTTCGTTCAGCACCCGTTCCAGAGGAGATGTTGAAGCTGCAGATGACGGAGTTCGAAAGAGCTTTGTCCTTGGATGTTTCAGAGGATGGCAGCCATGATACTGTGGCACTTTCTGATGGAGAGGATGCAGAGCGGGAAATAGTAGCGCACTCAGCAACTTCTCATTCTCCGAGAAGTAATTTCTCGGAATGGTTAGCTTTGCAGTTGGTTCCGGAAGCAAGAATAGAGATGAACTTAGAGGAACATGACTTGCAGCTACTTCAGGATCTGAGCAGAAGAGACAGAAGGCCTAAAGTTGCTAAAGCAACTTCTAGGTTGATCATCGAGGATTCGGGAGATAAGTTTGCTGAGATATCGATCCCGGCGGAAGGAAAGGTAGAAGAGGAACTCACGGCAGAAGATGTGACAGTGACCAAAATACCACTCGGTCAAGCTACCACTGAAGGATTGTAGCAGGACACGCAGACATTGCTGGATGCTTTGTTCCTTAGGCTTGACAATGAAAAGGCGGAGAAAGAAAAGCTACAGAAGCAAATATCTCAATTATGTGAGATCATAGCCAAGGTTGCTAAATCTTCCGTTCAGCCCATTTCAGAGCAGGTGAGTGATCATCTTATGCAGGAAATGGAAGATGCGAGCAATCAAGTAAAGGCTATTGACGAATGGAAGGATCTGATTATTCGTCAAGCTTCTGTGCAACTTGGGGAAGTGCCAGCCCGCCTAAAGGTTATGAACGATGCAGAAAATCAACTAAAGCAACTGATAGAAAGCATAAAAGGAATAATTACAGTTGCAGAGAGTAACCTGAGTGTTTTGGCCGAGATCAACAAGCTACCGGGAGATGTATTGATTGCAGAGCAAATTGTGCCGGATGGATCAGTCGAGAAGGGGAAGCAGCTAGAGTTTGCAGTATCTTTCCGTTTGGAGATCTGCAGAGTTTTGCTGAAGAGGATGCAGGCACTTGAGAGTAGAACATCAGATTTGCCGGACAGTATTATTTCTTTCACTGAGGAAAGAGTGGATGGAGGTATTACTTCATACGCGCGGATTGTTTCTAACGAAGTGCATGATTCTCTGGAGGGTTCTCTTCTGATGGTGCAAAAGAGGATTGATAAAGCCACCAAGCCTTTCACGATGAACTCTATCAGTAGGCTGGTGACACTGCAGGCAGACATTGCGAGATTTGGGCCAAGTTTGGAAGAAGTGGAAGCATGCAGCAAAGTGTTGAATGAGGGATTGCTGCAATTCAGGACAGAAAAGGAAGCAGTAGCTAAAACAGATGGAAAGATGCTGAACTATGTGTTCGACAAGTATATCAGATATCAGAACAAGAAGAAGATGTAGATGTTACAGCTGGCATGACTTCTTCTATTTCTTTCTTCTTCTACTTTCTATGTTCCCGGATGAAATTGTAAACTTCTAAGTTATTGGTTTTGCAACCATTACTTGAAGTCATGTGGAACCTTTCTATTAGTTAAGTGATACATGTGTCACTTAAGAAGAAGTTAGTTGAGGATGATTGCCAAATGTCATCTTTACTTGTTGTTCATACTTTAGTTCAGTTTGAGTCTTCTATTTGTACTTTCCCTCCTACATTTTATAAGTAGGAGAAGAACCTACGGGTTAATCATCGATCAGAATTTGTAAGAAGCAATCTTGTGTTCTAGACTTTGTGCTGAACCCCTGAGAGCCACTTGTTGCAGAGGAATACAAAGAAGCAGGTTTCCGGAGAACTTTGTGTCACGGTGTATTTTGTTTCTTGCTTCTAAATCTTAGATCTCTTAATAGACTGTGTTATTTTAGATCTGGATCTAGAACTACCTTTGCTTTAGAATTCTGTGTGTTCAAATCTATTTGAGTTTCTTCTATGTGCATGTGATTAGCTCTGCAATCTACTAATTAGGATGCACATCTTCCTTACTTCTTCTCTGTAATACCTTGAATTTCTTCTTCTTTCATTCTTCCTTTCTTAAACAGCTGCTTACTTGCTGCAAAACTTCTTAGTTATGGTTCATGAACTAAGTTGTTAAAGTAAAACCCCTGATAGATAGAAACACATTTTTTGACAAATCTGACACGGGAGCCTCACCGGTTAAATGAGGGAGATTTATCTCATGACTGCCTAGGTTTGATGCTATGCAGAAAATCTAGCCAACAGAGATCTGGATCTGGATCTGGATCTGGGCCTATTAACTTCAGCAAATCTGGAAGTAATGCATGATGCTACTAAGCTTTCTTTTTCATCCTATTTTGCCATGGCTGGAGCAATCTTTGTCTGAACAATTCTTTTTCTCCTTATCTTGCCGGAATTCTTCAAAACTGGTGCAGATCTGGATAATTCTTCAGATTCGGAGGATATATTCATTGTATTGGACATTGATTTAAGCTCCCTTTCTCTTATAAAGCACCTGTAATGAATTCCTGAAATTAATTCAGACAAAGAAGGCAACCTGACCATGAACAATGGATTTTAATCATAAAAATATACATAATTCAAGCCTGCTGCCCCAAAATTGATGTTTTATTTGCATGCAAAGCAAGCATGAATTTTACCAACTTCACCTGAGCGCCTGTATCACTTATGCAAACAATTATCCAGACACAAATCAACCTCCTTCAACCTATGTGCCAATTCTAGAAGCTTTCGGCATTAATTTCACCTTCTTTTGAACAAAAATCCTCTTCAAATAGGGCGCACTTTTCCTCTGGGCTGCACTTCTCTACCTGTGAATTAATTAATTCATCTTTATGGCAACCCCTACTTATATAATCCTTATGATTCTATAATTAATTAATGTCTTTCCTATTACTGGCAATTAATTAATTAATAAGCTTCACTTTTCAAATGGGGCGCCTATTTTGTGCATGCTTATGGCTGCCATTAAATAAAATAAATTTATTTAATTTTAGACTTCTGCTTCCACTTAACTCAAGCCTCACAGTATGCTTTGACCTTAGCCACTGAAAATAGAAATTAATTAAATCAATTAATACTTTTAAAAGTATTATTTCTCTCCTAAATGGGGCGCACTTTTTGACATAAAAGGGCTGCATTAAATAAATATTATTTATTTAATTTTAGAACAGTTTATTTTCAACCTCCTTTTGTCCACTTCCCTTTGTTGACTTTTCCACAAGCCTGGGCGCCAAAATTGGGTGAATAAATATTAACAAATATTTATTTAATGCATTATTATTCACCCAAGGTGGGTCGCACTTTTTGGCACGGGTGAATTCTATTTTTAAAAGTCAGATGACAATGGGATTATTTACCCTGTAAGGCAGCCCTGAAAATCCCATGATTCACTTAAGTCGTTTGACTTTCATAATGGGATTATTTACCCTGCAAGGCAAGCAATAAAATCCCATGATTCACTTAAGTGATTTTCCTTTTATTCCACAATGGGAATTTTTACCCTGCAAGGCAGGCAAAAAATTCCCGCCTATCGGCTGCCTCTAATTTTCCCATTGTGACTTAAGTGGCATTGCTTCTATGGGAAAAAGTACCCTACTAGGCAGGTACAAAATTCCCACCTGCCTGCTGCTTCCAAAAATCCCATGATCCACTTCAAACCCCCTTTTTCCAAAAATGCGGCCAACCCAGAAGAAGCTTTTTGGTGCACGTCTTCGTCTTTTCCAAGAGAACCAGACCTCTGATGGCGAATTCCTTCTGGCACAACGTGCATATGTGATCTCCAAATACTCCAGGCCAAGAATCAAGCCAAACCGGCAAAGGAATTGATCCAGAGAAATTTCACAGAAAACGAAACGGGAAAACACAAAAAAACACAAAACGTTGTCAGAAGTTACAAATAAAGCCCAGAATGCATTCTTGGTCAAAAATCCACTGGTATATGGGTATAATGACATGTACGATCACAACAGGGTTAAACCGGAGCACAATTTGCCTCAAATGGAGCTCAAAAAAATTAAATACAAATTTCCCGTAGGAAAATCTCGACGACGGAATATAACAATTTTGGGTATCTAGGTATTTGGCGAAAATGGCTAATATGGCTCCTTGGGAATATCTTGACACAATACAGACACTTTCTGACAATTAACACACAAAACGACCCATTATTTTAAAAGTACGAAAAATTTTTAAATAGGGTAGTCCCAGATTTCAGGGTGAAATCTGAGGACACCAAGGGGGAGTATCAACAGGAGTTTCAATAGGATTTCATGGGGTACCACTTGAGGAATCGGATGGAGATGAGACTTGAGAGAACAATATGGGTTATCTCTAATTTGTTCTCGCGGATGTTATAAAGCCACAAAAGTGGGATCAACAATTCCTCCCAACCTATTTAGCCTATTATATCTTCTTTCAGCCAGTTTTGGGAAAATTTCACAATGAGAATATGAAAGGACACTACGGAATATAAAGGGTCAACAGTGGGTTTTTACCAATGGATTTTCACTTTTATATTTTTTGGTATTTTGGAATATTTTATTTTTTTTGGATTTTGTGGACGTATATTGAGTGCAGAAGTGTTAAATCTGCCCCATGGTGGGCCTCAAAAATTGTTGGTGAGAAAATTTGTCGATGGGACAAAATGGTGGTTTTCCACCAATGCCCTAGAACTAGGTCCCTTTGCTTGAATGGGGCAGCTCCATTATTATCTATGAACAAAAATAAAAAAAATTGTTGGCCTAGAAGTCGAAGATCCAATAGGCACAACCCACTGCACCTGCAGCAAATGCTTACAATTTCTTGCAAGGGAGGAATTTGCTAGGTAGGTGGGAAAAACAGGAGTGGAAAATTAGGAGGGAGATTAATATTGCAAGTAGGAAAACTCAAATGCTTGCAAAGATTAATCAGAGTATATTAACACACAATTCAAGAATAATCACAATTTGCTAACGATACCAAGACAAGATGGAACATGAACACAAGGTTTCATTTATTCCCTCATCCAAAAAAGCATGAAACTCTTTTCTTCTTTATTGACATTCTCACAAAGTTGTACAATGAAGGGAAAAAGGAAAACATGTAGAGAGACATAGAAAAACTTTGATCACTTGTTTCTAGAGAGAATATGTGAGCTAGTAAACAAGATTAACCATTCCCAAAAATGAGGAGGTTATCTTAATTTATAGCTTTACATTGCAATTCTTCGTCTAGCCCCCTCATGACTATTCATGCCCCTATTGGAAAGACAAAATAAGTCCTCTTTTTATAATTGTAAAAGGGAATTTTACATTACACAAATATTTTATAGTCACCTTAATGAATAAGACAAAAGTCATGATTGCTTACAACGAAGAGTTAGAAAGGGGGTAGAGAAGAGGGGGAAGAATGAAGAGAAAAGGGAAGGAATGCTCCAAAGCATGGATGAGGATGCTTCCGCCTTCGATGAAGATCCGCTCCGAAGATATTGAAGATGAAAGCTTGCTCCAAGATAGCCCTCTGCAACATTGTTATGCTCCGCTGACGAAGATTACTCCTTTGGACACCTTTGAACACTTTGCCCTTTTTGAAAACTCCTTGAAATGATGCACTTCAACACACTGCCTGGATTCACCGAGAAGAGGGATGATGAACACTTGAGAAGAAGACCATTGAGAACATCGGAAGATGACTCCCCTCATTGAGAAAATCTTTCTGATCTTTCAGACATGGTCACATATTTATGATCAACCATTCACATGGGAGAAATTAGATGTATTTTGTTCACCTAGCCATGATCATTGATTTTGCCACTGCGGGGGCACTGATCATGAGTGAAGCATGAGACAAAATCCTCCTAATTCAAGAGTGGGGAAAGGAGAATGAGACCAAAATCAATTTCTTCCACCAATTGATCATGCATCCCATGTGAAAGTAACTGAAAGAGCCTTCAGTACAAAATTGGCAATTTTCTCATTTTGACACTCTTCGCTTGCCCGAGGAATGAAACAGAGAGAGAAGTTCCCATGAGTGTCGAGACCATCATAGGATGAGTGAAGGACTGAAATGTGACCACTTTTAGCTCATTTCACTCATTTGTTATTTTTAGAATATTCACCATTATGGTCCCATTTAGCCAATTTTTGCCATTATGTCAATCTTGCCAATTTTTGAGTGTCTCGATCATGAGGGAATGGGATGAGGAGTGTGAATGCACATTTTTCTCGTACTTAATATTTATAGTAAGTGCTCCCATAGAGACTTACTAAAAATAGAAAGTGGTGTTCACGGTGTTGGATTCAAACGAAACCACTTGCAAAAGTTTACATAATTCATTTTGAAGTTTTGCTCCAATTTTCGCGTGATTCGGTCCTCTAGAACCCTGGGAAGTGAAGAAGTACCTCATTAATTTTTTGTTGTTGAGTCATGGCATAATGGAGTCCCTGAACTTTTTAGAAAATGTTCTTTCCAACCTCGAATCGCAACGAAATCGGCTTCACTAGAATAGGTTTTTCTTCTGGACTCTGTGTTCAAATTTTTTAACTCGATCCGTCTGCCAGAATGATGGGAAATTGAAGAAACGAAATCTAGGGCACAAAATGAGGGTTTTTTCGCCACTAAAAATCTAGGGCATCATTTAATATGTTGTCACTTTCTCCTTGAATGCGTTTTGAAAAGAGGAAGATTGCAAAAAATCGCACCTCAATCCGGTTACCAGATTGTGAGATATTAATTTTTCATCGATTCTGAGCGTGGAGTCCTTCAATCGAAAAATGAGCATGGAGGCTTGGAAAATGCAAATTTCCTTGGATATTTTACTGCTGCGATCATGAGAGCATGGAGAAAAAATGGATGGGAGAAAAATGGAAGCAAGATTTCTAGAAAAAAAATTCAGCAGCATGTCTAGAGATTTTCCTGCATATGGAGGAAGGGCTCTGGAAAAACTAACTTCTGGCTTTGGAAGTGCTCTTGGGGGAGGGGCACATTTTTTTATCATCATTGTCCCCTAGGAAAAGGGACGAAAGGGACAGAAAAATGCACCTTAGCCTTGTGAGGACAAGTGGCGGACAAGCATTCGTCGACGGATAAGAGACAAAAGCTTGTTTTTAGCACCCGGGGGTTGGGTTCGGGTCACATGAGGAACCATGTGGAAGCAAGGTGGGAGGGCGCATTTTTTTGTCCCCCTTGTCGCCTTGGAAAAGGGACGAAAGGAATAGAAAAATGCACCTTAGCTTCATGGTGACAAGTGGCAGACATGCGTTGCACGAGGCGGGGGCTAGAAAACTGGCGAAAACTGCTTACTGAGGCTTCCTAGGGTCGTGTGATGGGTCCAGAAGCTCAAATGGGGGAGGGGCGCATTTTTTGTCCCCTTTGTCCCCTTGGAAAAGGGACAAGAGGGACACAAAAGTGCGCCTCATCCTCATGCTGACACATGGTACTGAAAAAAGTTTATAATTGCGAGAGCGTACCTTGAGAGATAGCTTGAAAATGAAGTTGTTGGAGCTCCCGGAGGTCTTTTTTGATGATCCCATATATGATTTTGACTACCAAGAGCCTTCTGAAGACAATGGGATGGGTCTCAAGGTCTGATTCAGCCTGCAACCCCCTCAAAAATAGCCTTCTTTCTCGGGATTATAGGATGTGCTTGCCAAAAATGGGTTGTGAAAAAAAGTTCCTTAGTCTTGTGACAAATCTAAAAATACCATCATGTAGGGCATTAAATCAGCTTTCCAATGCTATCTTGTTTGGCCTCCAACTCATTTCGGAACTCCCGAAATCATCTTCCGAAGCTCAAGTGCTTTTTTGAACTGCAAGCTCCTTGTCCTTCAAAAACCTGCTTTTGCTAAACTTGCTCCTAAACCTCCAAATCTTCCCTAAATCTTCTTAAATCACCTTCAATATGATCTTAGCTCCCTGATACGACTGTTTGATGAATTTAAGCCTTCAACTTTGCTCCGAAGGATGCACACCTACCTTAGAAGGCTAAAAATGGCCATTTCTAATTCCACTGAAGGATTTGTCTTGAGAGGTACTGTCTCGGAAGAATGTCATGATCTTGTTTTCATTATTCCAACACATGGGCAAGGTCATCACAACACAAATGAGCACTTGTAGGATTGGAATAGGCCTGACACATGGGGTGAATTGATCTAGAGGAGTGCTCAGAAGGGTCTACATGTAAAAATTTCGACACTTGGGTAAAGTTGTCATGTTTTCAAGTTGAATTTTGCCCTTACAAAAAACACATGACAACAGAATGACAGATGTGGAAGCAAAGGGAAGAGAAAGGACATGGGGGCAGCCCCCAATCCAATCGTCGACATGTTTGATTCAAAGGTAAGGGAAGAGGCAGATGATGCTATGAGGAAAAAAAATTATGCTGCTGGAATCCCCTTTCATGTCGTTCCCTTTCCTTATTACAAGGAGGTTATGGCCAAGGTAGCAAAAACAAGTATAAGTTATGTGCCTCTTAGAACCACCAAACTTAGGACAACCATCTTGGATAGAAACTATTCCAAGGTTAATCTGTTAATGGAGGAAATAAAGGTCACATGGGTGTCACAAGGATGCAACTTTATTATGGATAGGTGGATAGATGTTAAATACCATCCATTCATCAATATCATTCTCTTAGAAAGATGGATCGTATTTCTTGACAGCAATTGATTGTTCTAGGAAGCAAAAAGATGTTGGGTTCCAATTTTAGATTTTGAAGGATGTCATTGAAGATGTTGGACCTTCAAATGTTGTATAGGTCATCATATATGCAGCTTATGTGTGCAGAGTAGCAAGCGAGCTATTGGAGCGTACCTACAATCATATTTAATGGATCCCGTTTTGCGTGTATGCCATGACAGTGCATTGAAAGACAAGGGAGACTCATTGGATCAACAAAATAGTGAATGAGGTTAGGGACATGTAGAAGTTCATGTGTAATCACTACACATCGTTGGCACTCTTTCGAAACTTTGCACTCTTTCGAAGCTTTGCAATGAAGGAATTCCTCAAACCAGTTGACACCCGCTCTGCATCCTATTTTATTTTGTTGGAAAGGATAATTGAGATGCAAGAGCCCCTGCAAGTTATGATTATGACATAGGATTGGACTAGGTGGCGTGAGTCCAAGATATAGAAAGGGAAGAGAGTGAAGGAAGTGGTTGTGAGGGAGACATTTTAGGCTGATGTGAAATACATCACATCAATTATATCTCTAGATTTTAGCATCATCAAACATAGGGATTCTAATAGCCTCAATCGTGATGAAATATATGAGTGCATTAACAACATGTTTGGGAAAATTAAGGCAGCTATTCGGGTGAGACACCCCACTCTGGACTTGTACCATGAACATATTTAGCCCGTCATTCAACATAAACAGGAGAAGTTGAACACCCCACTTCATATGGTTGCATATGCACTGAATCCCAAATGGTATGTAGAGAGGCCAGGTAGAGTTATCCTTTTGGATGACGATGAGGTGAAGAAGGGCCTTATGAAGACCTTTAAAAAAAGGTATAGTCTAGAGGAGGCTTCACAAATCAGGTGGGAGTGGCTTAACTTCACTAAAATTGATGGCTACAAAACTTCAGAAAAGATGGACAGGGTAAAATTGGCACATGACAAGCCAGTGAGTTGGTGGCAATTGTATGGGCGTTCAAGACTATTGCGAACACTTGCAATTCACCTCCTTTCCCATGATTATAAATCCGCTACCTCTAAAAGGAATTGGTCTACATATGGTTGGATCCACTTTGTTAAGAGGAATAGGCTTACCTCTGCAAGAGTGGAGAAGTTTGTAGTTGTACACAATGTTTTGTGTCTTATGGATCACAAGACAGTTGAGTACAAACTGACCTATCATTTTGTTGGGATGTAGATACCAAGGAGCTGAGGTAGGTAGAAAAGGACAATACTATGCAACAGGGATTGGTTGGGATCTCTATTGAGGACGATGATGATAGTTCCAGCAAGGACTTCATGGATGTTTTCGATGTCTATTCTAATTTTTGAGCTGAAACTTGTCCTCTTCTTTTAGACTTTTTGTAATATTGACAATTCTTGGTGTATTTGAATTTGAGATTAATGATATGAATATCAGATGTTGTCAATTGGTCAATCACAATGTTTTTATAATTTATTTCAGCTTATTTAATTTTCAAGTCTCAAATTAAAAGGGTTTTATTAAATTATGTATAATTAATAATTTAAATTCATTTGATATTTATGATTTCAACTTATTTAAATCTCAAATGGTTTTATTTCATCTTATTCAAGTCTCAAATGGTTTTATTTCAGCATATTTGTATAACTTCCTTTCCCAAGTTTCTAGTTCATCTACCTCTAAAAGGAATTGGTCTATGTATGGTTGGATCCACTTTGTTAAGAGGAATATGCTTACCTCTAAGAGAGCGGAGAAACTTGTAGCCGTATACAGTGTTTTGCGTCTTATAGAGCAGAAGACAACTAATTACAAAATGACCCCAACATTATGCTGGAATGTAGATCCTAAGGAGCCAAGGAAGGTAGAAGAGGACAATACTATGCAATGAGGATTGATTGGGCTCTTCGTCGAGGATGATGATGATAGTTCCAGCGAAGAGGAGTTCATGGATGTTGTTTCAGATGTTGATTATGATTTTTGAGTTGAAACTTGTCCTCTTCTTTTAGAATTTTTGTAATATTGACAATTATTCTTGTATTTGAATTTGAGATTAATGATATGAATATCATATATTATTAATTGATCATTCACAATGGTTTTATAATATATTTCAGCTTATTTAATTTTCAAGTCTCAAATTGAAATGGTTTTATTAAATTATGTATAATTAATAATTTAAATGTATTTGATATTTTATGATTTCAACTTATTTAAATCTCAAATGGTTTTATTTCATCTTATTTATGTCTGAAATGGTTTTATTTCAGCTTATTTATATAGTTAGTCATTATATTTTAATATTCTAAATATTTATATCTATTTTTAATTAGTCGTACCCCCGTTGTCCCCAAAATTTAGAAAAAAATTGTCGTCCCAGAGTCTTAAGTAACATTGTTGTGGGTACATACCAGAAAATACCAAAGACAAAACAAAGGAAGATTTAAAAGAGGACCAGGGCCCGTCTCCTGGTATAAGGGTGCCCTATAACTTAGAATATAAACTCTGCAAATGAAAACTATTAATTTGTATTTTTATTTTTATTTTTTTTAATGTCCCTTTTGGGCTCAAATTTGAGGAATTTAGATTTTCCCCAAAACCCTAATGGAACATTGTTGGAAATGATGACAGCCACATGTAGAAAACAAAGATGGCTGGAAATGAAGGATTCAGAGCCCAAAAATGAAGTCCAAATATAGATTTCGGCTGCTTAAAAATATGAGGAATGCAATGATGGCTGAGTTGGATGTCACTGTGCCCTAGAAACACCCTAACTTCACAAGGCGCGTGGCTCCCCTATGAGAGGGGCTGAAAATCACTATAGAATCAAACCCTAGCTGAAAATCTGCAAAATTAATCTTCTTGAAGCTCTTTGGAAACCCTAGGATGGAGAATCCTCAATGAATTGAAAACATTTCATTCTTCAAACAAACAAGGAAACTTTTCGTCCTCCTTGTTGTCCACACCAAAGGATTTTTGCCCTTAAGTGGAAGTAGTTGAGCCATGCAAAGTTATTTTTAGACAAGATGATGATCACAAATGAGCCAAGCGACCCCTTGTATACCTTGTTGTGGCACCAAAACCAATTTAAAAACTTCCAAATAGGACCAACTTCATAAGGCATCCTTTCTCTTCTATTTTTCATTTGGCTTTTCATCTTCCCCATCTGACCTGATTTTATATACAAAACTTACTAAAGAAGAATGCAATGCTCACGAAAATAACTAAAAAACATGACAATTACTGCCCTTGCTCATTTCCTTCTTGTCCACAAGGGGTGGAATGGGCTCAAAGTTTTCTAAGAGGACTAGCACTGAGAAAGGAACGTTACATTTTTTTTATAGGTAAAATTGGAAATTTATTTTTCTTCTATTTCGTTTTTATAGGTAAAAATCAGACTTTTCTTGTATAAATATATATATATATAGTTTTCCATTTCTGCCACATTCTCCCATCGTCCCTAAAATCTGTCAAAGATATACCAAAAACACGTCTCCCTATCCCCTGGTACTAGAAACTCACTAAAACAAAGCTCTTAGGTTTTATGCCAGCTTCGAAATGACTTTGATGCCAATCCTTAACTTAGAAGTAAAATATGGATGATACCATTCCATTTCAATTAATTTATTCTTGCCATCGATATTATTTTTGGATTTTCTTATATTTAATTCAGTATTAGACGACATGATTCAAGCATAAACACTTGAAGAAAGAATAGTTCTTTAAGGCTAACTTCTCATACAAAATAACATTGAAGGAATATGGAATATAGCATGATAAGAAGGCAGCCAGAAAGGTCACCATGAAAATCACAATTATACAGATTTAACTTGGAAGTTTAGAGGACATTGATGATATTGAAGAAATGTATTCCAAGCCAAATTCCTTTTGCATGTGCTTCTCTATGATGTTTTTTGTGATTGCATGTCTCTTGATTCCAAGGCATCATATGCACCGGCATTAATATTTGTTAATGGGGTATAGCTAATCTATATTGTAGGTAACAAATCAAACATCATCAACCCCCAGCTCACTCTAATCTCCACAGAACAAGAGACTACCGTTTTCAAATGAAATTTCTTTTGAAATAATACATTATTGCAAGCAAAGCAAAATAGAATTCATCAAGACATAAAAAGGTAATTGAAGCCAATACTTCAAAAATTTCAGAGAATTCATAGAATGGGTAGTTTGAGAAGAGCAAGCTAATACCACTTTGGTCCAAATCAAGAAACTTTTGATGTATGACATCACAAATTGCAAGCAAGCAATAGGCATCTGCAGCAGCATATGCTATTTGCTCATCTGTAAGAGGCCTTTGCTCCCAATCACTGCATTGAAGATCCTGAAGAACACATATCCATACAACACAATGATAAGAAAAATCAACAAAAGGTTTCAAAATAAAACAATATACAGAAATTGAAAGTAGAGAAACTTATTTTTCTTTATCTAATTGGAAATTACTTGGCATCTCATTAGTTCAGAAAAGGAAGTCACATAATGTCCCTTGCATAGAAGGAACTCTATATGTGCCAGTCATACTCTCCTCCAGAGGTCAGTTTTCTTGCAACAGCTCCAAGGGAATTGGTATGCCTGCCCTTGCTGCCCAACTTCTTCCTTAAATTTGTCTTCACACACACTACTGCGCAATGGGCAGTACAACCTCTCTCTCCTGCAAGCTGCTCATGAGGTCATTTCACTGGACTCAAACTTTAGAGTTCAATAGATTAGGGGATGATAATTAGGTGCAACATTTCTATTGTGTATCTTCAGGACGAGATTTGTCTTTAAACAGTCAACTATATGCCCTGGGACCGGTCAAGCAGATGCTTCCTTGGCTGATCTCACTCGGCAGTACCCTTCATAGGACAATTCCAACTAGACCTTGCTTGTCTCCATCCAGAGCATAAATGTACAAAAGAAGAATGTATGTGACAAGTTGGAAGCCCAACCTCAAGAATTCAGCGTGCACCAACAAGTCAAACGGCATGGTCAGGATTGCTAGAAATTTATGTGAAAATCGAACAAAGGCAAAGTTCCCTGCAGACAAAAGTTCCTTCAACATGGAGGTAATTGAGCTGACTTCTTTGACCACAGTCTTCGAGCAGCTGAAGCTTCTAGTGCAAACATTTGGTGTATCTTCTAGCATTGTCAACATGCAACTATGAGTCACTTTAAGAATGTGTGGACCTCCAAACATGTTGACTGCTGTGGCAGTCCCAGATGAATAAGTCTTCTTCAAGATCTTTCCAGCCTGTGACTAATGTAGCAATTTTATTTTATTTTTTTTAAAAACACACCACATTTATATTAATATAAATATAAATTACAAGTTACAATGCCAAGCTGTTATACTCATACTCAAAGAAATATCCTTAGAATTCCAGCTACATATAAGAAAAGATGTAATGTCCCTCTTTCCGGCATGACCCTTGGACACTTGGTGGGTAGCTTATTTGTGATCTTCGTAAGCTAGTCCCGTTGTTTAGGAGATGATGTGCATAGCAGGTAAGGGTTTTATCAACGATCTGGTGGATTATTTGATGTTAGCAATGAGTTCAGTAGGTCTTGAGGACTCACTTGGCACTTTCTGAGGTTATTTCCGGCTTCTGGTGTTTTCTCCAAGATTCTTGGAGAGAGTATCTATTTATAGTAAGTCACCCAATTGACTTCATTTCTCATTATTCGTCATCGGCGCCGCTTTTGCTCAGTCAGTTTCCGATTTCGGTGCTTTCCGATGATTTCTGCACTTTGGGAGCATTAATGACTTATTTTAATTATTTTACTCAGGTTGCTTATATTTGTATGAATTACTTGGCGAGCACCTCAGTATTATAGCTCGTCAGAAAGAGAATGTGAAGTTCTAAATGATGAGATGCTAATTCAGTGACCTTGGGCGCTAGGAATGATTAATTAATTAAATAAATCACTTTCCAGAGTTATAAGGTGTAGTTAATTAATAAAATGATTTATTAATTATATTTTCTTTTAATGAAAATTCTCGGAAATGGTTCTAAAAGGAGGATTTGGCTCATTTGCTCGGGACACTTATTATTTTGAACAAAAAACAAATTCAGAGCAGCTCTTGCTAATTACTCTCGAAGGACGGAAACCCTTGGAGATTATGGATTGGACGAAAACCCAATTCGAAGGAGGAAGATTCACACAGGGTCTTCATTGTATTCACAGTTTTTTATTATTCCAGTAGTTAGACAGAGAAATAAATTGCAACAGTGGGCATACAGACTTCTTCTAGAGTGGGGCGACTTCTTCTACAGTTGTGCCGTATCTGAGGTATTTTTCATGATAGATAATTATTGTAATTCCCAGCATCAAATATATATCAAATCGATTTGATTTGATTCATTTACAGTGGGTTTTTGGTCAATCTTTATTATTAAATCTATCTGCAGATTTATATTTGTATTGCTGTAATATCTAGCATCAAAAATCATTATTAAATACACGGCTGAAATGTTTGTGAAGAAATCTGCCTGTTAAACCTTAGGCGCCTATTCTGTATTCACCCGGTTTGCGGGGTTTGCTGTGTTTAATTTATCTATGCAATTTCAGTGTGATGTTTTATGAATTCCTTTTGATGTTATCAGTTCAGATTTGAGCCAGAGCAATATATATATAAAGGTATTCAGGCAAAAACGGGTTTGGGATCTTTCAGTGGTATTAGAGCAGTGTATCCACCTAGCCTGTGTGGGAAGGAAGCAGTTAATAGTTATAAAAAAAATCAGCCTTGAATGCAGCATAGAGAGGACGGTCCACACAGATACTACACCCGCAGATGGGCAAGACTCGAAGTAAGTATTGCCAAAGGTGACAAAATGGATTATTTGGGTGATAGACCAGGCAATCCTCCTCGAGAGGAGCATGCAAATCCGGATAGGGATTTCATTCAGGATATGGCAGCCACTCAGAGGCAGTTGTTACAGACTATGGAGCGCATGGGCTCTGCCTTGGACAGGTTGGCACTTGATAGGCCGCATGATAGACACGGCAAGAGGGATAGATCAGTATCAGTTGCTAGTGGTCACAGGGATCCCAACAGATCACCTTCAGAGCTTGGGAGTGTTAGGGGATTGCCACGCCGTGAGCGTAGGCACACTCATACAGATGATAGGAGGGCTACGCAGACTGCAGATAGGCCTATGCAGCCTAACTTCTTGCCTAGAGATGACCCACCAGAGTTTGAGGTGCGACCGGAAGAAGTAGCTTTTCCGGATACTATTATGGCAGTCAGTGATGAGTGGAGGAGTTTGCCGCAACATGTGAGGGATGTATTCCCCCTCCCACAGTATTGTGCTCAGAGGAGAGATAACATGAGGGTTGGACAGGACAGGAGGCCTAGAGCGCAGCAGAACAAGGATTTGCAGCATGTTACCAATAAGGTAACCCTCTCCACTTTTGATGGTAGCGGAAAGATTAGTGCCAGGGCTTGGATTCACAAGCTTGACACCTATCTTACCCTCAAACCCATGAGGGAGCAGGAGGCTATACAGTTTGCTACGTTACACCTTGAGGGGGTGGCTTATGATTGGTGGCACCATGGTTTAGTTACACAGGGTCATGAGCTTCTATAGTCTTACAGGGATTTCAGCGAGAGGTTGATTGCGAGATTTGATTGCAAGGATGTGGAGCTTTATTACAGGGACTTGGCACAGCTCCGACAGAGTGGACACGTTGATTCATACATCAACGAATTTTAGCGTATAGCAGTGATGGTTCCAGAGATGCCGGAAAGGCGTGTGGTGATGCTCTTTATAGAGGGATTACAGGATAGATTGAGGGGTTTTGTCAAGGCTCTTAAGCCTGGAACTTTGCATGAGGCCATTCAGACAGCATTGGATTTAGACACTACTCCATTTCAGTCCCAAAAGAAAAATGTCAGGAATGAAAAATCAGAACAACATGAAAGTGAGCAACCCACTTCTTCAAAGGTAGAATCTACACCAAAGATGGACCATGAATCGAGGAATGACCTTCGTAGGAAAAACTTATGTTTTCATTGCAAAGATCCTTGGGCACCGAGTCATAGGTGTCTTGGAAAGGGTAAGATACATCTCATTGAGGTTGTTTCAGATGGGGATGATGATACTACTTCAGAAAATGTACAGGGGCAGCCAGCGCCAAACATTGAAAATGATGGTAGACTCACTTATCTTTCAGGTTTGAAGGTACAATGTTCGGGTGTAAAGTCATGGCACTTCTTGATAGTGGATCTACACACAATTTCATGGATGAAGGTTTGGTGATCAAAAGAGGTTTGCATTGTTATAATTTTGAAGGCTTTGATGTGACTATAGCAGGAGGTCTCACTATCCCTTGCAAGAAGAAAGTAAACCAAGTTAGCATTCTATTTGGTGGGTATACACTTTGTGATGACTTCTATGTTATTGACTTGAAGGATAACAATGTTGTGCTTGGTATGCAATGGCTACATTCACTAGGAAAAGTCACCCAAGATTTGCAAGCTATGGAGTTGAGTTTCCATCATGAAGGGGAGCAAGTCACCATGAGAGCAGCCAAATACACGTTGCCCCATCAAATGACAGCCAAGTCTATGATAGTTATGGACAAAAAATCATCTCATGCAGACATCTATGAGGATTTTTCACTACATATTAGCATGGGACAACAGGAACAAGGTGAAGATTATGGCAAATTAGGGGCATACTTGAGGGGGATTGTGGCACTTTCTATGAGTAAGTTGCACAAGTTCTATTTTGCAGACTTTGAGCAGTTTAGCACAGTGCATTTGAAGCCATTCAAAAGGTTTCAGTTGATTTGGGATCCGGGACTTGATTGGTATGCAGATCAGATATTGCTAGTGGACAAGCAATCTCGGAAAGGGAGGACTGTAATGTCCCTCTTTCCGGCATGACCCTTGAACACTTGGTGGGTAGCTTATTTGTGATCTTCATAAGCTAGTCCCGTTGTTTAGGAGATGATGTGCATAGCAAATAAGGGTTTTATCGACGATCTGGTGGATTATTTGATGTTAGCAATGAGTTCAGTAGGTCTTGAGGACTCACTTGGCACTTTCCGAGGTTATTTTCGGCTTCTGGTGTGTTCTCCAAGATTCTTGGAGAGAGTATCGATTTATAGTAAGTCACCCAATTGACTTCATTTCTCATTATTCGTCATCGGCACCGCTTCTGCTCAGTAAGTTTCCGATTCTGGTGCTTTCCAACGATTTCCGCACTTTGGGAACATTAATGGCTTATTTTAATTATTTTACTCAGGTTGCTTATATTTGTACGAATTACTTGGCAAGCACCTCAGTATTATAGCTCGTCGGAAAGAGAATGTGAAGTTCTAACTGATGAGATGCTAATTCAGTGACCTTGTGCGCTAGGAATGATTAATTAATTAATAAATCACTTTCCAGAGTTATAAGGTGCAATTAATTAATAAAGTGATTTATTAATTATATTTTCTTTTAATGAAAATTCTCGGAAAAGGTTATAAAAGGAGGATTTGGCCCATTTGCTCGGGACACTTATTATTTTGAACAAAAAAAACAAATTCAGAGCAACTCTTGCTAATTACTCTCAAAGGACGGAAACCCTTGGAGATTACGGATTGGACGGAAACCCAATTCGAAGGAGGAAGATTCACACAAGGTCTTCATTGTATTCACAGGTTTTTATTATTCCAGCAGTTAGACAGAGAAATAAATTGCAGCAGTGGGCATACAGACTTCTTCTAGAGTGGGGCGACTTCTTCTACAGTTGTTATGTGCCGTATCTGAGGTATTTTTCATGATAGATAATTATTGTAATTCCCTAGCATCAAATATATATCAAATCGATTTGATTTGATTCATTTACAGTGGGTTTTTGGTCAATCTTTATTATTAAATCTATCTGCATATTTATATTTGTATTGCCATAATATTTAGCATCAGAAATCATTATTAAATACACGGCTGAAATGTTTGTGAAGAAATCTGCCTGTTAAACCCTAGGTGCCTTTTTGGATTCACCTGGTTTGCGGGTTTTGTTTTATTTAATTTATCTATGCAGTTTAGTATGGTGTTCTATGGACCCTTTTGATGTTATCAGTTCAGATTTGAGCCAGGGCAATATATATATAAAAAAAAGTATTCAGGCAAAAAGGGGTTTGGGATCTTTCATATCCTAAATTCTGGCAATAAGCCAATTATTGAATGGATGTTGCTCTTGAGATGAAAAAAGGTTAACAATAACCTTAGAGTCAGATTCTACTATAATACTAAGACATCCCAGTTCAGCTGCCTCCAGAAGAGCTCACTGGATAGCCATGATTTCGGCCACATTATTGGTGCGGTGACCCAATTGATGAGCGAAAAAGTAGAGAGGAGTTCCCACAAACTCATGTGCTATCCCTCCCATACTGGCCAGACCCAGATCATCTCTAGCTGCTCCATTGGTATTTAATTTAACAAAGCCAAACGAGGGCGGTTTCCATTTTCTCAAAACAAGAGGCATCAACTGTTTAGAACAAAGCTTTGTTTGTAATTGCATGTTCCCTAGATTAAGTTTTTGTAACAGAACTTTCCATTTGCTAGGTGGTGGGGAGGTAATTTTCAAGTTATGCACTATAGTTTCCACAATATTACTTTCAGTCAATTCCTGAACATACCCATTGTCTCTACTTTCTGATTTGAAAATACGTTTGTTTCTTTCTTTCTGAATGTTTGGATTACCCGCTGAATTCTTGGAATCCAGTGGTTTTCCAAGATATTGGGAACTCTATAGGCAAATTTGTTAGAGCAGCGGACTCTTCAATCAGAATGGAGAAAATGGTCTACGCTTGGATGTGTGTATATATGGACATGAATCAATTGCTATCTACAAAAATTATGTTGGAAGTTGGAGAGGAAAAATGAGAACAAATTGACTATGAGAATATTCCTTTCAGATGTCGTCTTTGTCATGAATATGGCCACCTTGTTAAATATTGTTCGCATCAGATAAAAGAACAAAATAAGGATCCACATAATTTTGAGGACTTTGTGACCCCGCTGAAAAGAAAGGTATTTAAAGAAAAAAACATAGGAAAGGTGCAACAGAATAATACAAACAGATTTTCAGTCTTACAATCAGAAGAAGCAAAGGAAGACATGGAAGAAGTGCAGGAAACCCAAGTCCTAGAAACTCAAGACTAATGTAGCAATTTTTCAAGATGTAGCAATTAATATTAATGCAGATCTTATTTATCCCTAGAAAATGCAATTAGGGCAAGGAAGAAAACTCAAATAAATCAACATTGACATTCAACAATTTCTACTCAAATCTGATCCAATATATTTGTAAAGCCAAAATATTAATTAAAACCCAGATTTCACAGGTACAATGGGCTGGAATAATTCTGAAATGAGGCTAAAACAATTCATAAAATCTGATTAATTTGCAGCATCCCAGATCAGATCAAAAAACAACTTTAATTACCTCAAAACATGCCCTAGAAGTGGGTCGCTCAATATGATAGAAGGCTAAAATATGACGGAAAACACAGCTGCAAATTTAGTTCAAACCCTTGATCCAAAATCTACAAATCTGCACCTTCAACTGCTGGAAAAACTCTGAAAATTATTAATAACTCGATGAAGCACAATGGAAACCCCAATGATGGAGAATCCCCTTGAACTCTTGGAGGGTTTTCATCCTCAAGAGTGTATTTCTAAAAGGTTTTGTCTTTAGAAATATTTTTGACAAAGCTGGAAAGCTTCAAACAAAATCAGAGATTAAGAGAAATATTCAAGTGTGTCTTCCTAAGGCAAGTTGGCTTGCCTTTATAGAACTTATGACCCATAATGCCACCTTTGATAACCATAGTTACCAGGTTCGGAAATCCGATTAAATTCGGAAGGGCAAAAAAATCCGAAAATTCGGAGTTCTCGAAAAAAATCCGAAAAAATACGGAAAAATCCGGTTCGGAATATATATACTTATATTATTATAAATTTATATTATTGTATACTTATATCATTATATATAGACAAATCATACAAAAAAGCATCCATCTACCATAATCATCATCATCATAATGATTCTTTCAAAAGATTGCAAGAAGTTGCTTGGTCCAAAAAGGTACAAAAATGGATTTTATGAAAATAAGAAAAATATTGCCATCAATGCGTAGAGCTCGAGAAAATATATACTTTTAGAGAAGACGACACCTAAAACGGAGCCACATAATGAAAGTTATGGCACATGCAAGTTTTTGCTGCTACATCTTCCCGGACCCTTTCCAAAAAAAAAAAAATACCAAAAAAGGGCAAAAAAAAATTCCTGCAAAAACAAGGCCGAACCGAACCGGATTTATCCCGTTGCTTCAAAAAATACGGTTCGAACCGGATTTCATACAAATCCGGCCAAACCTGGTAACTATGTTGATAACCAATCATATTTTTCCCTTATTAAATGTTTTTTTACCACTTTTGCTCCATAAGCAAGTCGCATTTTCCTTTAGATAATTCTTTTTTGGCTAATGCTTTTTTTGTCTTTTTATTTGCCTTTTTCACTTTTAAGTCGTCATTAAATCCATATATTTATTATAAGTGTTTTTATAATGTTTTATTTTATTTTTGCACTTTATAATAAAATATTATAACTTAAGTCTCCCTTTTAAATTTTCCTTAGCCGTCGGGAAGACAAAATGGGCTAAGGGTCTTCGTCATGATTATCTTAGGAAGTGGGACATTTCATGTAATTTGTTTCCACACTACTAATGTTAGTATTGCACTCTTTTGTTTAGTTTGTGTCTAGCGTAGTCGCCATGTTGCTTTTTTATCCTCTGGTAGTTGGCAATTAAATTCCTCTGTTTCAGATTCTTAACATCTGAATTTTGTAAGGCATCATGGCCGTCTTTCTTTTTTACCACTGATAGATGTTGGTTAGCTTGGTCTTAAATTTGGCTTTATGGCATTAATTTGTTTCCACACTACTAATGTTAGTACTGCACTCTTTTGTTTAGTTTCTGTCTGGCGTAGTCACCATGTTTCTTGTTTATCCTCTAGTAGTTGGTGGTTAAATCCCTCTGTTCCAGATTCGTAACATCTGAATTTTGTAAGGCATCATGGCCGTCTTTCTTTTTTTACCACTGATAGATGTTGTTTAGCTCGGTCTTAGATTTGGCTTTATGGCATTAATAGCTTTAGTATGGAAACACTCTTTTAAATGTTTTTTACTCTATTAATATAATCACCATTTTGTTCTGATAATAAAAGATAATTCTATGACATAACAGGTTTTATATTACATCTGCTTAGCACTAAGAAAACTATCAAGCTAACCAAAACACTCGGACATGGCAGTATTTTATATCTAATTTTTCCCTGAACTAGGTTGATTCTGTAAAATCTTGCCATCACTGTGAGATTTCTGCTTTAAAAAAAATTGACTCAGCATTTGGAAAACCTGGCTAAAAAATTGACATGGGCAAATATTGAAGCAGTAACTGACTTTTCCCCTGCAATCCATTGACAATTGAACAGTAAACACCAGAGACAAGCCTTTCTCATATTTACCTCCGTCTTCTGTGAACCCCGGCTATAAAAATCTCTAGACTTCTCTTCCCCTGTATCCAGAAAGTAACCACTTGACTTCTGCTAACCAACAAGAATGTAATCTATATCAAATACCATAGAAAAAGCAATCCAGATTACTCTTATAAGATGAATGATGTGGCAAATGTGTGACTTGTCATGCCCACATATACATGGGCTGTAAGGACTGACATGGATTAGCCTGGATGGACACCATAACTGATCTAATATGCCTTGAGAGTAGATTAAGTTAACTTGCCGACTCGAAACCCTCTTAGCAGGTTGGACAATCAAACAAGTAACAACTTTAACGATAGTAAATAAAAGGTTTGGCAATAATTACTTCAGAAAAGAAAGAATTGGCACGCCCGTCAATACCTCACCTTGAGCATCTAAGTGATGAGCCACAACCTAATGTCATGGAGGGAAGGATAAAACATGCATTACCCAGTATTCTCTCCCATTCCTCACCTGCGACACATGCTTGCAATAAAGCATAGAGACTGCAGTTGAGCAAAGACAGAAGTTGTGAGCTTGGAAATCCATGTCAGAAGTGTTTCATGAGAAAAACAACGTACTCTTGACTAGTTGTGAATGAACATAAATTTTGTGAAGACATGGGCGGCATCCTTTAAAGAACCTGAATTAGGACACTTTCGCCCATATTTTTCTCAGCCCTTGTATTTTTTCCAACATGATTGTGAGTTTATATTTGTCACATAGGACTGGCTTAGCCTCATCCTTTCCCTGTGATGATCTCCTGTATTTTGATTAGTGCAAGCCGTTTCCCTCACCCAGTGGTCATGTGTTTATCATGCGGAACAACCTCGTATTGTTGTGTGCAAGCCTATAGATACTTCCGTGGATACTAGAGAAGGATGGCAAAGGTAAGAACTGAAGTAAGCTCTGTGAAGGTAACCACAGTTTGTTGAGCCGCACAACTGCATTTCATCTTTAACACTTTTCGTCAGACTGTAGAGAGGTAGGAAGACCGCAGCCTCTTAAGCAAACTAAGTGGGAAATGGGAAACCATAGCTTCTGTTATTTAGACCTGAGTTGGATTAGAAGTGGGAAATTGCTCGGCAAATATTGAGGTCCAAGAATGTAGCTTTCCCTCGGAATCATTTTCATTTTGAGTATCTAGGATGCACATTTCCCTCGGTTGCATAATTGATTTTCACCTTCAGGATGCAGCTTTCCCTTCGGTGCTTCACTGACATCAAGGATGGGATTTTCCCTTGAATTTATCACTGGACTCCAACGATGCAACTAACCCTTGAATGCATTTGAGCATCAAAATGCTGCAGCTTTCCCTTGCCCGTTGATTTAATTATCTGTCACCAAGTCTATGATTCCTTGGCTGCACATTGCTGGGCTTATGGACTGTGCAAAATTGCTTGTGGAGTTTGATGTGAGAAATTTAGCCTGGAGACTTGATTATATTGTGGAGCAGGAGCTTGTATTACCCTGGACTCTATATTGCAGCTGTGTTTTTTACTTTGTAACTATTTTTTTCTAAGTAGCCGATACGGCACCCCTAGGGTACCAGGTACCGGTATGAAACGTACCCGGTACGGATACAGTCCAGATACATGCCCAGAAACGGCCAGGGTACGGCCAGGCAGGTCCAGGTACAGCGGAGTACATCTGCAGACATACCCGGCCGTATCCGGACCTGCCTGGCCGTATCCAGGCGTTTCCAGGCCCAAAACTGCATTTTTTTTTTCTAGTTTAATTTTTTTTAGTTTAAATTTAATATATCATTACAGCAGAAATTACAGTTTTCACAGCACGATTATTCTACAGGAGGTACTAAATGCAAGCCATCGTAAACATGGATTAAAATAGTATGTATGAGATAAATCATAAATGTAATAAACACCTCAACTAGATATGGTAGGGACAAATGAAATTATGAATGTGTGAGTAGTTTGTTGTGGTTATTTAGCTTGTTTTGTTTTTCATATGCATAATATGTGGTTAATTCTTATTTAGTAGGCTGTAATTTATATATTTTTAAATTTATATATATATATATATATATATTGTACGGCTGTATCCAATGCCGTATCCGGGGCCAAATTTTCTTTTGCCGTATCCGTACCCATATCCAAAACCTATCGGCTACTTAGATTTTTTTTACTTTGTAGTGTCATAGCATGGAGCCTTGCAGTGTTACATAGTATGCGGTTGTGCCTTGGCATAGAGCCTTGTGTTTCATTTGGCACGAGGTCATGGTCAAGGACTCACATGTTTAGTCATGTTGGGCTTTGTGGACGTCTTGTATTGGCAATCGCATTTTCCCTGAACTCCTTTAAGCATATTGGCAGAAAGACTGCAACAGGCATGATATAAGTTGTGGATAAAGCAGTTCTGCAGTGCAGCTTGACAGACAACTAGGTTTCAGCACAGCACTCATTATTCAGGTCCTCTTCAAACTCAAAGGCACTACTTGCAGCACAGTAATCCCAAAATCAAGGAGAAACCTTATAGATTGCCTAAGTGACAGATTCATTGGATCTTGGTGGTTGACATAAGCATGGTCATCAGCCTTTAATGCTTGGGTGAGTTCTAGCACTTCATTCTCAATCATTCTATTTGAGCTATGTAACATAGTATCATCACTAAATTTATACACCCCATTTTTCATTTTTTATGACCTATGTTTGACGTTATGTTCAGCCAACACACCCGGTTTATCTCATTTAATACTTATGAGTGAGGGCCCATTTACATTGCTATCTAGCTTAGCCTTTTTGTTTGGAGTGATAATACTGTCGATGCAATCTTGATTGTTTTGAAGTTTTACCAGCAGCGGTTATAAGGGTTAAGTGATTTTAGTGTGCATTTTAATGATAGTTTGTAAACAATTGCCTGCCATAATATACTTCAATCGTGTCTCGGGTTCTTATATGTATGATGTTTTCCTCTTGTCACAAGTCCTTAAGTAAAGAAGTTCATTGTAATAGAATTGCGAGTATGATATCATGAAAGTGCTTATTCCCAGCTTGCATGCTCCTCTGGGAGGGCACTTCCGTGAATTTCTTATCGCAAACTGTTTTCCAAGTATGATCTCAAATGGTGAATATTCCTTTTCACAATGCAGAAAGTAATAAATTTTATGTGAGATGCAAAAGCTAATAGGCTTATAATTAACATCCTTAATTCCTCTCCTTGGTGGAATTGGATCATGCATGGTGATTATGGGATAAGAACCTTTGCAATGGTAGACGAAATAACCATCTCCTCCTCATCTATTCCCTCATGTTGCTCATTTGTTCCCTCATGTTGAGAAAAGTCTTTCGCAACAAGATGAGCAAAAGACTCATGCCCTACTGACCTTCGAGCCAATGCCAATGTTTGAGTTACATGTCTTGCCATCTCAACATGCGCCTCCAGCACATCCTAGATAGTGGAGTCTCCCTTCGCAATTAACCGTGTATCTAAGGGAGGAAGTCCATCCACCCGAGGCATTTCAGCTCCTGCACATTTTGTGTTGAGTGAGGAAATCCATCCTCTCGAGGCACTGCATCCTCTAGCACTTTCTATATAGTGGATATTCTCTCCACAACGAATGCATGTAAGATGATTGAAGCAGGGTCAACAAGCCTATACTGGTCACCTTGCCCAATGCCTAGGGCAATTACTCGTTCATGTTTCACATCCGACACAATACACTTTTACCCAAAGAAATTTACAAAAAATATTGGGATTTTCTATTGACTGACGAGTAGACGATATTTGTATGCATGCTAGAAACATACCTAACATTTTATACTTAGAGCATTTTAGCATTATTTAAGATTATACAAATATCTTCAATCCCCTCTACTACAAGTGACTCCCCATCAGTCGATACAACTAAATCAAAACAATTTGTACTTGCAGAAAACGATGCATATCAGTCCCTTCGACACAAAATGCCTAGATGCGCCGGAGTAAATGATCTAGAAACTGGTAGCACTATCATTTGAGCATGACGCCATGCGAGCATAGAGAGCACACTCTTCCTCAAAATCCTGTTTATCTGCAAGTGCTGCCACATTTGCCTCACCCTATGGCTTTTTGTTGTGTTGGGAAAGAACATACCATCTTCTTTGAATCTTCCTTTTTCTTCACTACCCCTTCTCCTAACACTCTACAACTCGATTCCTCTTTAGTTCTGTTTTTGGGCCTCTCTTTATCATTCAAAGGTGCCCTTGCAAAACCTGTGGCTGCCTCGGTAGATGCCCCAACATGAGAAAAGATCAAGCAGTAAGACTTTTGTAAATATGTGTACACTTGCCACCACGCTTAATCATTCATCCATCCAAATGTGATCTTGATAGGTGATGGTACTACTTTGATTCCACGCGACTCTATAGTTGATGCTCCTCTAACATTGTGCATATCTCTAATTGTTGCTTCTTTTATTCCATTTTGGTCCGTAGTCACTACCCTTCTAGTACCAAGCTCGGCTTTTGGATTGTAATCACTGGCTCTTGAAGCTCCCTTTCTATTGATGCAAGAATCACTTCAATTAGGCACTTCTACTAAGAGAACAAAGCTTTGTAAGTTGAGGTGTCTTTTTCAAGAAAATTTGGCAACATATCTCCCAATCTGTAAAAACCTTCCCCACTTTGCCCAAACTTGTGGCTTTTGACTATGAGCTGGTAAGGCTCAATTTCAAACGCACACCAATTATTTCTTAAACTTGTCCAAGTTACCACCCTGGCTACTAGAGACGATCTCTCACAAGCTATTTAAACAACAGAGGAAGAGTCTAACTCGTGGGACAAATCACCCAAACCCTGCAAAAGAATTAAGGCACAATAGTCTTACCTTTGTGTAACCAGAAAAATGATTTGCCCTACCTAAATGGGCATTGACTCAAAGGCAAAGTGGTTAGGTAACCTATTGGCTAGATTTTCTGCACAGCCGAAAACCTAGGCAGTCATGAGATAAATCTCCCTCATTTACCGGTGAGGCTCCCGTATATGATTTTTATCAATTATGGATCTAAGTAACTGTTGGTGGGTTTTACTTTAATTGCAAAGCTCATGAGCCATAGCTAGGCAATTCTACAGCAAGTAAGCAACTGTAAAGGAATATTTGCAAAAGGGGGAAATAATTGAATCTGGGAAGAAGCAAAGAAAATGTGCAATCCAACCAATAGCTCGCAAAGTCGGTCTCATGCACATAGATGAAACAAACAGATCTCACAATACAGAATTTAAAGATAATGAAAGTTTCAAATCTAGATTTGAGATAACACAAAGTTTATCCAAAGATCTACACAGAAGTAAGAAACAAATGCACCATTGACTCAAAGTTCTCCGGAAATCTATCTCCTTTCAATTCCTTAGCTTTCAAAAAGATATCAAGGGTTTCAGCTCAAAGTTTGGAACACAAGAATGTTGATTACAAATTCTGATTTTTAAGCCATAGGTTTTTCCTCTGTTTATAGTGTATAGAGAGCAATTACAAATAAAAAGTTTTTAATGAATTCTTGCATGCGGAAGTTATAAAAACGGGGACAGTTGGCAATCTTCCTCCTAGAATTACTCTTTGCATGACATGCATGATTCATAACTGAAAATAGAACCTTCTATTTTGCATGTCTGCCACCTATTTCCAAGTAATTGACTTCTTCAAGTAACGGCTTTTAAACCAATCACTTAAGTTTTATAATTTAATCAATTGCTCAATTACTTTGTCGGAGAAAATAAGAGAAGAAATTAGAAGAAACCTGCAACACTCTCAGTCTTGTTTTTTTTCCATATTTTGCATGTGATTGACTATTTTGCCTTTGATTCTCACCAAACTGGATCTAGAAGTAGCTGACTATGATTTGCCTACAGGTGTTACCTTTGACCTGTCTTCCCCTTTTATCCTTGAAGCTTTTGCAATTCTTCTCCAGTATATGCACCAGTGCAATGTTTGCCATAAATAATTCGGACAAAACTCATCGTTTTTTATTTTTAATTGCATATGAGCAATTTTAAATTTTGGACAGCACACCGGGTGAAGGAAAATACAATTAAATTCAATGAAGGCTTCAATTGGAAGATTGGGAGCACATGCACAAGCTCCTGAAAGGCATTTTCCATGCAATGACTTCCACATGGGTTGCATTAGAAACAAAAGAATGAATTTTTGCCACAAGCCTTTGCAATTATGAGATCTGGATCTATTTCTTCCTCTAATTCTGAAGATATGTTCAATGTATCAGACATTGACTTTTGCTTTCTTCACCAATATGGGCATAAATGAAGTATTCCTGCAAATAATTCAGACAAGTATGCAATCCATAGCATGAATATCTAATTTCTTCATTGATATTTGATTATAAAGCCTACTGCCTTCTATTTTTAGACTTTGCTTGCATGCCAAACAAGCTAAAAATATTATTTTATTCACGCGTGCACTCACATCAACATGCAGAGGCTTTGAATAATAAAAAGAAAGCTTATCCAACCCTTGGTGCCAAAGTTGGATGCTTCCCAGCAATTAATAAAAAAAAGTCAACTTTTAGGCATTTAGCTATGCCAGAATGGATTGCACTTTTTGGCAAGAGGAATTGCTAAAAATAGGAAGTCAAAGCAATGGGAATTTTTACCCTGCAAGGCAGCTAAGAAATTCCCGTTTTTCACTAAAGTGACTTGTTTTTCATAATGGGAATTTTTACCCTACAAGGCAGCTAAGAAATTCCCGCTTTTCACTTAAGTGACTTGACTTTCATAATGGGAAAAAGTAACCTGCTAGACAGGTAATAAATTCTCGCCTGTCTACCACCTCTAAAATTCCCATTAGCAGCTTAAGTGATTCCTTCCAAAAAAATGCAACTTGCATGAAAGATAGCTCTTTTCCAAAAGTGCGACTTGCATTATGACTTCTGCCTTTAAAATTGTGTGAAAATTCGTCACTTAAGGCAACGTGGAAATTGGACACGAAAGGCAGCCTTGAAAATTGCGACTGACATGAAGACAACATTTCTTTCCTTTTTTGGATTTTTGGAAAGGGTCCAGGAAGATGTAGCAGCAAAAACTTGCATGTGCCATAACTTTCATTCCGTGGCTCTGTTTTAGGTGTCGTTTTCTCTAAAAGTGAATATTTTCTCAAGCTCTACGCATTGATGGCAATTTTTTTCTTATTTTCATAAAATCCATTTCTGCACCTGTTTGGACCAAGCGACTTCTTGCAATCTTCTGAAAGAATCTAGAGCTTTGATCACCTTTAGACAGATTAGTAATTAAAAATACTAGATAGCTTTTCAAAACCCTAGGCCTGGGGAAAGATCTGGCAGGAAGAATTAATAGGCTACAGGAATTACCGGAGAAAACAAACCAAAACACAGACAAAAAGAAATAACACAAAACAAAAGAAGCTGTAGCCAATTGCTCGAAAATTTCTCCAATTAGCTAATCTGCAAAAATTCTTCCCCCCGGATGAATGTTCTACGGTAATAATGATGGGGTGAAGTGCTTTATATAACCTAAATTCTCCAAAGTTAGCTCAATCTATTTTTAAAAGAACTTTATTTATTTAATAAATAAATAAATAAAATTCTCTCAGACAAGGTCTGCGAAGGATTTGAGTGAGTTTTGGCATGTGGTTATTTGTTGAATTTGGCTTTTATGACTCTCTGGGGATACCTTAGAGCAATGCAAACAACTGCAGGAAAAACAAACATAAAACGACCTGTTACTTTGAAAAGAACAAAAAAATTTAAAAGGGGTAGTGCCAGATTTCAGGGTGAAATCTCGGGGACACAATAACCATATGTCCAAGGAACCCTTTGGGCATGTTGTGACAAGTCATCCTACACTTGCTTACCTTGGAGGGCCTCGTGAAGCAAAGGTAACACAATAGCTAGGAATTTCATATAGCCATAAAACTTGCATCTCCTCTCCCTTGCATGAAATCACCTACCCAATTTGCTAGACAACTTCTGCTAGTCTCCCTATAAGAATGTAAGACTTGCCTTCTATAATTAAGTCACTATTAGTTGTGTATACATTAATTTCAGTTATAACTAACTCAACCATTTTCTAACTAACTCTTGCATAATAAAATGAATGGCATGCAATCTAAAATGTGTGCATTTTGGTTTGTCTTCATTCTTTCCCTATTCACATCTTTTAACATTGGTATCAAAACCCTTGGTATTCTAAGGAGTCTGCTAATCAGAGAGAGAATACGATGATGTGAGGTTGTTAGGGGCCAGGGCATAGTTTTAGGCAAAACATTAGTCTTTTCTTCGTGGAAGTTTGAAAAATTAAAGTCTCCATTTTTTGGAATCATATTTTCTTTTTTCTAGGGCTCTAGAAACGACATAAAGGATATTCAGTTCACTTAGGGCACGAGATTCGTGCACGCCTCAAAAATACATGTTATCCCAAATTCGGCCCCCTGGCAAATTTGGTCAAGACAACTCCTGCACATAAGGAAATTATGAAGGAAACGACTCAGACCCGTGAGCTCACATTCCAGGACGACAAACAGGTTACAGGTGGGCTCGGAAATGAAGGAGCAGTGTCGCAGAGAAGCCAGGAGCAAGAAGGAAAAGAAGCGGTGAAGTTTCAAGGTCTTCGGGCTCAAAACTGTTCAAGAAAGAATCCAGAATCGACTAAGTATGGAAGAGCCAACAGAGTGAGCCACGTGTCCTAGCGGCGCTTCTCCAAGATGAATCCATAAAGGGAGGCTCAAACAAGCCCAATATCTCCACGTGTCCCAAGTCAAAGCGGGTTGTCGTGGGTTTTCTAATTTTTGCGTTTTGCGAAAAGGCGAAAAGATAAATTACAGACCCGCGAGCCCGATTTTTGCTCTAATCTGGCTGCCACATGTCCCATATAAAAAAGGGAAAGCCCAAACGAGCGCCAGGCTGCCGCATGGCCCTGGTAGGTGAAAATGAAGAAAAGTCTTCCAGGCCATTAATGCAGAATCCAATCTCTTCAACTACTAGATCTGATTCGATTCAATCCGCTAGGGAACCAGAAGCGACATATTGTGGGCGGATTTGCAGGAGGCATTGATATTCAGTGGTTGAACTTTCAAAGCAGGATTCGATGCATTTCTCATGGTGGTTGGAGCAGGATTCGACTTTTCCCTCTTCTCTCTCTTTTCTTTCTATATATACTGTAACACTTCTCGTTTGATAAGGAGAGACATTCTGGGCATAGAGAAACTCTGTCAAATTTGTTTCTCGACGCCATTTTTGAGCAGCGAACCTTCTCCCATGCCTAACAAATGTATTTGTGCCTCTATTCCAGAAATGTAATGGTCTGTGCACCTTCTAGAGCAATAAAAACATGTTTTTGTGGTGTTCTTCAACCCTTTGCATCGTTTTGTTGTTTCTCCGTGCCTCTCCCTTCCAGATTTGTTTTTTTGTGCATGTA
Source organism: Taxus chinensis (assembly GCA_019776745.2). Taxonomy (NCBI): domain Eukaryota; kingdom Viridiplantae; phylum Streptophyta; class Pinopsida; order Cupressales; family Taxaceae; genus Taxus; species Taxus chinensis. Next base: position 83,817,008 of record CM034151.1, read on the forward strand.
TTTCACGTTTGCAGGTGCAGGATGTTGTGTTTCATGGAGTTTAATGGCGAATTTGAAGATCTGGGCCGTGTCACTTCTGTCTGACCTCCCTCATCTCCATTTTCTCTGTTTCTTTCTCCCTCAACAGAATATCTCGCTTCCTTTGCTAGTGTATCACCGTTTTAGTGTAGGCTCTGTTTTTTCAGTTTTCTCTCTCCTTGTCTCCTTGAAAGTTAGATTAGGATTAGATTAGCTTGCCTACACTGGAATAGCTTGTGGCAGGTAGTTTAGGAAGAGGAACCAGCCTTCTCTGGAGAGCTTTCCCATTTGCAAGGTCCCACACCTTGGGGAAGTTCAATGTTATGCAAATCACACCAAATGAGTCTGCCTTAGAAAAGCATATCCATAACTCATTTGGGGGTGTTGTGATTTCACACTAACAGTTTTGGCACGCCCGGTGGGACAGGTCTGAAGCACCTTACCACTTCACTTCATCAGGTTCGATGTGCTCTTGGTGAAGATTTCAGCCTTTGGAGGCACTTTCAAGCACATCTGGCGACTCCATCTGGTCAAAAACCCATTCTTTGAGTTGCAGACCTTTTCCATCCATTTCATCCATTTTCTTCTTCCATCTCTTTCATTTTCTCCCATTCCATGAGGTTGTGCAATCATGACTTCATTCCCTTCATGGAACTCACACTTACAACAATAGTTCCACCTCCAATGCTTTACAACTCCTCCAAATCAACATTTTGAGCAGATCCAAAATCATTATGCTTACCCATACGAGAGCAATGTCAAAATCAGTTTGGCTATGGAGCTTATCAAGAGCAGGGGTATGCATACAATGAAGATAATCAAATGCAAGATGTTGGTCTGCTGGAGAAGATCCAAAAAATGGAGGCTGGCATGGTTCAGTCAAGGGCTATAGCTCGAATGAAGGCGGTTTCAGAATTGGTTGCAGGGCACCTTGTCCATGGGAAGGCCCTTTTCCAAGACATTACAGCCCTCAAGAGAAGCTTGACTTCATGGTTGAAGTGTTGCCTCAGCTTACACAGTGGATTGAGGACATTGGGGCTTATGAGCAAAGTGTGGGACAACCTTGTCAATGGGTAAGTCAATCACCAGCTCCCTGCCTTTCATTTTCTCTCCCTCAATCTTTATCATTTCAACAGAGGCAAGAGTCAAGCCCCTCACTTGCTGCCCCAAGTGTTGATTTCATTTCTCCATCTTCTAGTCTTCCATCTCATTTCCTTTCCTCTTCCCTTTTCCCTTCTGAATCTGTGTCCCCCTCACAAGAGCCAAAAGAAATACCTTCCCCTCCGCCACAAACAAGGAAACAACTAATGGAGACCCCACCCACCACTCCTCTTGCCTTCCCAAGTCCATGTTGGGAAGAGACTCCAAAAACCAGCCAAGGAGAACATCAAACAGAGGAACCCAACAGAGAAGAAATGATAGAAAATCTGAAGAGTTGGGCTGCTAAATTTGAGTTTTCAAAGGTTCCCTTGTTGGTTAAGCCTATGGAGGAGGCTGAGGTCAAGCCGCAAGTGGTGGAAGCTCCAGCTACAACACAAGTAGGGGAAGAAGGAGCTACTCCTAATCCAAAAGAAGAGGAGTACATTCCGGCTGTGGAGGAGGACCATACAGTTTCAGAGGCTCCAAGTGCGGAGCAGGCCACAGAAGAACCTTCAGTTCTTCCTCCCACTTCATCCCCTTCAAGCTCTGATGTTGAAGAAGAGTTTGAGCTTTCAAACTTCATGTTTGAGGATGAAGGGAACCATGGTGAGTCAATTGTAGATTAGGAGGACACCATGAAGGAGGTTGAGCACTTGCAGCAGGACAACAAGGAGGCAGATTACCTGTCTGACTTGGAGGATTGCCTTGATGGAGGGGAACCCATGGAGATCACATCATTTTTTCCTCCATCTCTCACATCCCAAGCACATGAGCCTGCTGCCATGGAGGAGAACATTCAAGAACAACAACCTGCACTTCATAACAGCCCTCTGGAACCAAGATTGGAAGACATGGCTCTCCCATGTTCTTCACAAGAGAAGGAAGAGAAAAAGTAGGAAGATGTCCCCATCTCTCTCACACCATCCACCCAAGAAGGTCCACAAGAAGACTCCATTTTTGGAGTTGAATTTCAGAAAAATGGGCACATCCAAAGGATCAGACCGTGCCCAATCAGGTACTTGGCTTCATTGGAGCCAAGGAGAGAAGCCAAAACCAGTCATGCCTACTTCAGGGCATGAGGATGAGCTATCAAAGCACCAAGGGTCATGCCATCAACACCTCTTCAATCCAAATGCAAGTCAACTTGAGAGGTATTTCCATTAATCCAGCTGATACCTTGATGATTTGGGTGGAGGATCAGCTTATTGTTAGTTTTTCACTCATCCAACCAGCCATGTTCAGTGCCAAATCAGTTGCATGGCTGCCATTTTTGAGGAAGGGAAGCTATTTCTCCCTTGCCAGTTGCAGGTTTTGTTTGAGTTCCCTTTGCTCTTGGTTAGAGTAGAGTAGGTAGGTTTGTTTTCAGCAGAAGAAGTGCTTTTGCACACTCTGCATGTTCCATTTGGAGCATGTATGATTTTCAGTTTGTACATAGTTTTTGGTGTTGTTGTATTGCTCTTAGCACTCCAAAAGGGAACAAATGCATTCAGTTGGCTTTTGGTGAAGTTACAAACTTCAATTTTCAATTGGGTTTCCAAGTGATTCAGAGGTCAGCAAAGTGTAGAGAGTTGAGGAGTCCATTTTATAAGAAGGATCAGTGTCAGGCCATCATTCTTGACTCCATGCCCAATGGATGCTTCAAGGCCACTGGTCTCTTCATCTAGCAGGCAGATGTCCCTGTGAGTCGCCAAATTGTTATCCCAAATTCACCCCCCTGGCAAATTTGGTCAAGACAACTCCTGCACATAAGGAAATTATGAAGGAAATGACTCAGACCCGCGAGCTCACATTCTAGGATGACAAACAGGTTACAGGTGGGCTCGGAAATGAAGGAGCAGTGTCGCAGAGAAGCCAGGAGCAAGAAGGAAAAGAAGCGGTGAAGTTTCAAGGTCTTCGGGCTCAAAACCATTCAGAAAAGAATCCAGAATCGACTAAGTATGGAAGAGCCAAGCAGAGTGAGCCACGTGTCCTAGCGGCGCTTCTCCACGATGAATCCATAAAGGGAAGCTCAAACAAGCCCAATATCTCCACGTGGGCCGGGTCGTCAGGGGTTTTTTGAGTTTTGCGTTTCGGAAAAAGGGGAAAAGATAAATTACGGACCCACGAGCCCGAATTTTGCTCTAATCTGGCTGCCACGTGTCCCATATAAAAAAGGGAAAGCCCAAACGTTTTTCAAGCTATTTTCGCGTGGCCCTGGTAGGTGAAAATGGAGAAAAGTCTTCCAGGCCATTAACCCAGAATCTGAATCTCTTCAACTACCAAATCTTGATTCATATTGACAATCAAACATGGGGAACCAGAAAGCGACATATTGTGGGCGGATTTGCAGGAGGCATTGTAGTGGTTGAACTTTCAAAGCGGATTCGATGCATTTCTCATGGTGGTTGGAGTAGGATTCGACTTTTCCCTCTTCTCTCTCTTTTCTTTCTATATATACTGTAACACTTCTCGTTTGAGAAAGAGAGACATTCTGGGCATAGAGAAACTCTGTCAAATTTGTTTCTCGATGCCATTTTTGAGCAGCGAACCTTCTCCCACGCTTGGCAAATGTATTTGTGCCTCTATTCCAGAAATGTAATGGTCTGTGCACCTTCTAGAGCAATAAAAACGTGTTTTTGTGGTGTTCTTCAACCCTTTGCATCGTTTTGTTGTTTCTCCATGCCTCTCCCTTCCAGATTTGTTTTTCTGTGCATGTATTTCACATTTGCAGGTGCAGGATGTTGTGTTTCATGGAGTTTAATGGCGAATTTGAAGATCTGGGCCGTGTCACTTCTGTCTGACCTCCCTCATCTCCATTTTCTCTATTTCTTTCTCCCTCAACAGAATATCTCGCTTCCTTTGCTAGTGTATCACCGTTTTAGTGTAGGCTCTGTTTTTTCAGTTTTCTCTCTCTCCTTGTCTCCTTGGAAGTTAGATTAGGATTAGATTAGCTTGCCTGCACTGGAATAGCTTGTGGCAGGTAGTTTAGGAAGAGGAACCAACCTTCTCTGGAGAGCTTTCCCATTCGCAAGGTCCCACACCTTGGGGAAGTTCAATGTTATGCAAATCACACCAAATGAGTCTGCCTTAGAAAAGCAGATCCATAACTCATTTGGGGGTGCTGTGATTTCGCACTAACAATACAATCAAGCTTCGCAAGTTTGAAAGGCTGCTGAAGGCATGAACTATTACAGTCGCAGACATGAGTGCAAAGGCATAAAGAATAACAGTGGGAATAATAAAACACAAGCGAATATTACAGTCCATTCTCCTATTATAGTTGACACTTCTAAATACATGCAAAGGGTACAATCGTTCGTTTCCAAATAGTGAGAATCGTGAGGGGACAATAAAAAGAGATGTAAACACTAGGATTCTGGTAGATAAAGAGATATATGTTTAGGATTCCTGCTAAGGCATGGATTTTCTCATCATCTTTTTCGTCGAGAAATCCAAGCTATGTTGACATTTGGAGTTTTTGTGGCAGTAAAGATGGTTAAAAACAAAACTTGGAAATCCTTTATAGTTAATATCATGCTTTATGTAAAGCGGTTTCTAATAATGCTTGCATCCATATTGGATTGTTGTTTATTGTTTGGTATGTAGTTGTCTTCATAGTTATTTTTTTGTTGTGTCAACAACCACCCTACAGTGGGCAAGGGAACAACATATATTTGACCCCACTACAATTAGAGTCTATCCTAACTGAAGGGAGCAAGTCACAATTATGGCTGATGGAATTTTGAGCTTTGTGGTCATCTTGTTGGCTTCAAGCAAGTCAAGTTCTATCAGGTCTTCCCTTGATGTACCCATCAAAGAACCTTTCATTTGGGTTGGTGGATATGGGTTGGTTCTCCAATGTTGCTTACAAGTCTGGATTTGCATTGTGTGTGTGGAACTATAGAATTCGAGCCAATGATGTCAACGGAAGGAAAAGGCGTACCAAATGAAGTTAATATAGCCATTGTTGAAGGCCCATCGAATGTTGAAAGTGGGTGGTCAAGAATTCACTAATGAAGAATATGTATTTTAAAGAAGCCCACACTCTGAAGACAAGAAGAGATCTAGTGTAGATGAAACTCAAAATGGATGGTTGACCAGTTATGTAATGTCCCTTTTGGGTTAAATCTAAACACCAAAGGAACTTGCACAAATCCAAATAGTAAACTAAAATTAAATTCTCAAACCCTAGCAGCAAGCTATAAATATATTATTATGATAGCAATCAGCCACAAAACTTGTAGAAACCCTTCAAAATATTATTCTTCAAAGCAGAAATTAATTGCAAGGAAAAAGTGCCGGAGAATATATATTTTCTACCAATTTAATATCAGTTGGAAATTAATTATCAACAGTAACAAATACCCTTTACAAATATGGCTGGAAATGAAGAATTCCAAGCCTAAAGTCACACACAAATGAAGATTTCAGCTGCTAAAAAATAGGAGGAACACAATGATTGAATTTGAAGTTTCCGTGCCCTAGAACACCCCAAAATCCACCTTAGGGAAGGTCGCCACCCTTGGGAAGAGCTGGAAATGCCTTTATAACTTAATACAGCACAATGCAATCTCTGTATGAGATCACCCTTTGCAAGTTTGAGGGGTTTCATCCTCAAACCAACTCGCTATTGAGAGGTTTCGTTCTCAATAGGCCTTCCAAGAGGGTTTGTGTCCTCAATGGATGAGAGAGAAAAAAAAGTGTCCTCCAACTCTAAGAGAATAAATTCCAAAGCAAACATAAACATCTTCCAAGCCAAGTGACCCCTTTAAATAGCTAGAGGTGGCACCAAAAACCAAATAGAATCCTCCTAAATAGGACCGACCTCCTTGGGGACATAATAGTTCCTTTTTCTTTTATTTTTCAATTGGTTTTTCACCTTTTTCCCAACTAACCTGACTATACTTAGAAAATTACTTTAATATAATGCAAAGCTCACAAAAACAAGTGAAAATCATGACATTAACTTCCCTTTCTCAATCCCTTTTAGCCCACAGGAAATGGAATGGGCCCAAGGTCTTCAAAGAGAACTGGCATTAAGAAGAGGACATAACAGCCCTCCCCTCCCAAAATTGTTTGCCCTCAAGCAATTGCAAGCTTGGCTGATCTGAAATTTCTGCGTCTTCCAGTGAAACTTCTTCAATCTTTGCACCATCCAATTAACAAGGAATTGCTTTTCTAAATACAACATCTCACAACCACATTTTTCTTCCCTTTGACATATTCAGTGTCAAAATCATATGCTTGTATTTTGCTCACCCATTATTGTTGCCAATCGTTCAAGTCCTTTTGATGAAGAAAGAACCTCAAGCTATTATGATCGGTTTTGACCACAAACCTACCACAAACTAAGTATTGTCGAAATTTGGCCAAAGCATGCATAATGGTTAGCATTTCTTTATCATAGATGGAAAGATTCCGCTCATGTTCATTTAGTTTATGGCTCTCAAAAGCAAAGGGATGTTTATTTGCATCAAAACAGCCCGTACTCCTTCCCCGGATGCATCACATTCTAGCACAAAGGGAATAGAAAAGTTTGGAACAGCAAGTACCAGGCATGAGCCTATGGCTTCCCTAAGCCTTTCAAATGATGTATGGATTGATTCCAGCCAACTCAATGTTCCTTTCTTCGTTAAATCAGTCAAGGGGGCAGCAAGCTGTGAGAAACCCTTGACAAATCTCCGGTAGTAGCTGCAAAGACTAATGAACCCTCTCAATTGTGTGATGGTGGTAGGAGGAGGCCAATCCAATATGTTTTGGACCTTTTGTTGATCCACATGGACACCTTGGGCATTGATGACATGTCCTAAATAAAAAATTGCATCCATTCCAAACTCGCACTTGGATTTCTTTGCAAAGAGAGCCTGCTTTTCAAGAATTTCCACAACCATATTCAAGTGTCTCAAGTGTTCTTCCCATGTTTTACTATACACCAAAATATCATCAAAGAACACTAGAACAAACTTCCTTAAATGTTTACCAAAAACATGGTTCACGCATGATTGGAAAATAGTCGGGGCATTCGTTAACCCAAATAGCATGACAAGAAACTCAAAGTGCCCAAAATGACACCTAAAAATTGTCTTGTGGATATCCTCCTCTCTTACTCGGATTTGATGGTATTCCGACCTTGAATCAATCTTGGAAAAAAAAACATCTCCATGTAATTCACAAAACAGCTCATCAATTCTTGGGATTGGATACCTATTCTTGATTGTTTTCTTGTTCAACAACCGATAGTCCACACACATCCTCAAGGTAACATCCTTTTTCTTCACTAGTACTACCGAAGAAGCAAAAGGGCTGGAACTAGGCCTAATGAGTCCCATTTCTAGCAATTCTTTGATTGTTCTTTCTATTTCTTCTTTGTAGACTCTTGGGTGGCAATAAGGAGTAGTTAGTACTAGTTTGGTACCCGGTTCTAACTCAATAACATGATGAAATCCCCTATCTGGTGGCAGCCCATGAGGTAGGTTATTGAATACTTTAGCATGCCTATCAATAATGGGATGAATATCCTCATGGTAAGATTGTTGTATTACAAATGAAGAACTAGACCTTACCAAGCAATGTGCTGCCCATGCGACCTGCCCCCTCTTGAAGGCTCTCTCCATGCTCTTAGTTGTCACAATTTAAGGAGTTCCACTCTTCATACCTTGTAGCACAACCTCCTTGTCACCCACCTTGAATTTCAGCTCCATGCTTTGGTAGTTTTGGGTAAATTCACCCAATGAATGTAGCCATTGAACCCCTAACACCAAATCAGTTTCACCAATTTCAATGACATAAAAATCATCCTTTACTTTGTGCCTTCCCAAAGAGAGCATGAGTAACGGTATCCTTCTAGTGCATGGGATGGAGAAGCCATCCGTTACCGTAACATTGAAACCCTTGAAATCTTCAGCCCTCAACTTCAATCTTGTCACCAAGCTCTCATCAATGAAATTGTGAGTAGCTACACTATCAATCAATATCGTGACTCTTTGCCCTTGTAGGTCTCCTCTCACCCGGAATGGATGATATCTAGGAGCACCAGACAAAGTGGCAAGAGTGTTGTCCAAGTTTTTCGGGTCCTCTTCCAAATTATGATTTTGTGTTGCCTCTTCAACTCCCACTTCCTCTTCTTCTTCACAATCTGAAAATACCTCAATATAATGCACAAGTCCCTTACCTAGGCAACGATGATCAAGAGACCATGGATCCTTGCAAGAGAAGCACAAGTTTTTCCTTCTTAGCTCATTCCATGACTCCCCTTCTTTGCTTGTTTTGGACAGCTCCTTGAGTGTGATTGGTGCTCGCTGAAAAGGCCTCTTTGGTTGGTCCAAAGATATTGTTTTTGGTTGTCTCGAAGATCCTGTTGGTTGTCCACCATTCCAAGATGTCCTTGGCTTCCCATTGATCGTTGTTGTCCTTGGAGCAACACATTCTAGATCCAAAGATTTATTTATTGCCTCTTGGAGAGACAAAGGATCAAATGCTCTTACCAAACCCTTGAGTGGTTCAACCAACCCTTCATTAAACAAAACAAAGAGTCTCCTCTTTATCACATCCATAATCATCATTGAAAGTCCCTAAAATTCAGCGACATAGTCTTCCACCGTGCCTTGTTGTCTTATTTGCACTAGCTCCTGAAAGTGAACCTCTAGATCAATCCTATCAAATCTCTCAATGATCCTCCTACAAATCTCTCAATGATCCTCCTACAAAACTTATCGTATGAGTGGATGAGATTGTGCCCTTGTGTGACCAATCCATGGTACCACCATTCGTGTGCAATTCCTTCAAATGAAGGGTTGCAAACTTGATTGTTTCATATTCTGTCATAGGCCTCAATGATGGATAAGTATCCAACTTTTGTATAGTACGTAATGTCCCCTCTTTCCGAATGAGCTAGGACGAAGACCTTTGGCCCTTTTTGGCTACCCGACGGCCAAGGGAGGTTTCTAAGGTGACTAAGCTTTTATTATTTTATTATATTGTGCTAATGTTTTTTTTTAAATAATATTATAATGAACATATAATAAATAATAAAGCTTATTAATAAAGTGAAAAGTCAATGTCAAAATAACAATTAAAAATTAATTGTATTAAAAGGGGGAAAAGTGCAACTTGCTTTTGGGGGTCCTAAATAGGGAAGTGTGTCATATAGGCCCATGGTGAAAAGTGCGACCAACCTAGGGAAAAGAAAGAACGTGATGGAGGTGAAAAGCAAGTCGACTTGCTTAGGAGGCATTCCAGATTTTTATTATCAAATTAATTGCTTGGTTAAAAGGCTTTTATCAGAGATTTCAAGGACAAAAACCCTTGTGCGATTCTTGTGCTGAGAGGGGATTTCACTCAGAAATTTTTGGATTTCCAGGTCCTAGCATAGTGAAGAGTTTTTGAAGGTATTTTGTTTTTTGAGCAGCAATTGGATCAATCTATTGTGGGCATGGCAGCAATTTCAGAGGCAAAAATATTTGTCAAATATTCTCCATAATATGGTAAACCAAATCACTGTATTTTCATCATTTTCTGAAGTATATTTTGAGGGAGGCAGAATATTAAGCAGATTTTTATTATCAGATTTCTGGGTTGTTTTGGCTGCAATAAATTCAGTTTTTTTTTGCATGATTCAGTTTCTAAATATTTGGGTAATCATTTGAACTCGAAAATATAACTTTTGGGTGTCATTTGCATTAAAAATCTATCTTAACCCTAGTTGCATTTTCTCAAATAAATTCAGATCTGCATTAGGGTAATTGATTCATAGATCAATATTTGGTGTTTTTCATTGGTTGTTGGAAAACAAGAGAGACCCATATAGGGATCTTTCAGTGGTTGTGGAGGATTGTTTTCCTCTTGGGCCACACAGGTATCATGCAGGGTCGCATTCTAGCTGATTTGGATACGACTAAAATCATGGCCAGGAGAGAGGGATCACACACTCCACGGCAAGGCGAGTTGACCCCAGATCTTCTTTTCAGATTGATCACTCCCATCAGGAAATGATACAGACCATGAGATAGATGATGGAGAGTAACTCTTAGGACAAGAACTAGGCATGCAGAAGGGAAAGATCTGCATCCGTTAATCAGCGTAAGAGGTTCCCCTCCACGTTCCGGAGGACGAGGAAATCCATTGTGGATTTCAGCCTAGATTAGTTGAAGATTTGTGAAGAGTTTTTGAAGGCAACCCCAAGTGGTTTTTGAGCAGCAATTGGATTGATCTACTGTGGGAAAGTTGTGGCAGCAATTGTCAAAGGTATTTCCCTCAAAATCATATTTCCAGGTTCAAATATTCTCCATAATATGTTTGTGAAGAGTTTTTGAATCGCTGTATTTTCTCAGTCATTTTCTGAGCAGCAATTGGATTGATCTATTGAGGGCAGTTCAGGCAGCAATATTCAAAGCAGTATTTCCCTCAGATCTGATTTCGGGTTGTCAAATATTGGCTGCAATAAATTCAGTTTTCTCCATAATATGCATGATTCAGTTTCTAAATCGCTGTATTTGGGTAATCATTTGAAATCGAAAATATAACTTTTGAGGTGTCATTTGCAGGCAGATCTATCTTAAGCAGACCTCAGATCTGATTTCTGGGTTGTTTTGGCTGCAAATAAATTCAGTTTTTTTTGCATAGATTCAGTTTCTAAATCATTTGGGTTAATTGCCATTTGAATTATCGATAAATATAACTATTTGGGTGTTCATTTGCATATAAGATCTAAAGTTCTTGGAAACCCTGAGAGTCACATTTAGGGATCTTCAAATAAGTATCATATCTTGCATTAGGGAACCATCAAATGTGGAGAAGAAGGACCATAATCATCATAGATCCCCAATTTGGCATGTTTTTGATTGATCTAAAGTCTGTTGGAAAACTTGAGAGACCCATCTAGGGCTCAGGCATAGTACCTACCCCTTCTTGGAACCATCCTATGTGGAGTGTCACTTTCCCCAAAGCATGTTGAAGATATCATCACTGAATCTCATTTGAGGTCTAGGCTCAGGCCTTGATAGGAAAAGATACTACCCTATTCTTACTCCTATGAATTATGTCAAGCCGCAATATTATGCCATCTACTGAATGCTCATGTGTGGAAGACCTCCGCCATATGACTTCTTTTCCGTTGGGTCAGGCCGCAATATTGTGCCCTACTGAAAATGCCGTGTGTCAACAATCCAAAATTTGACCCTTGAGGCTTGCCGTTGGGAACAAGTGGGAAGGTAGGCTGAAAAGGCCTAGCAGCAAATCCAAAATTTGACCCTTGAGGCTGCCTTACATTGTGAACCCCTGACAAACTACCCTCACAATTATGAAGTCTTGGCTAATGAATTTTTTGCAAGGTTAGGGATGGAAAATCCATCGTGTCCACCAACCTTTCTTGCCCTTCGATGAGTCTATTAATCGGATTAGCTGCTTGAAGGGCCTAACATGCAAACTGTTAGGACTGACTACAACATATAAACATCCTTTGCCTTGTCGTGACCAGCATCATTCTATTACACATTGGAAGGTGTTTGGAACATACCTAGTACCATATAAAGGCTATTAACAACTACCTCACTAAAAATTCCATGTGACATACATAAGCTCACTAATGTTTATGTCAATGTGCTTTACCAATGGAGTTACATCATCTCATTAGAAACTTGATGTAGTTTGGTTTAGCTCCTCATGTACACAAAATGATTTGATGGGACATAAAAACACTACCAAAGAATTAATGGGTAGTATACACATACATAGCATCATATTCTTTCATCCTCAATCATGAAAGCAGAAACTTATTCCATAAATTTTGAATTCCCTAGCAAAATTTCATAAAATATGAATTGGTAAAACTTTCTCCCATAAGTTTTCCCAACCTTTAATCTCTAGTGTGTTAACAAGAAATGCATTAAACAAAATAATTTTGAAGAATTGATAACTATAACATACCGATGCTAGTGCTAAATTGACCCTATATAATCTTATCAAATTCTTAAGATATAGTAACTCAAAGAAAAACAAAGGAGCTTACCTTTGAAAGTTTGAAACCAAGAACTTCCTCACAGATTGATGATAAGCTCTTGCTTTGTTGAATCCACATTTTTTTCCCTTTGCTTAGCAACCACGAATCACGATTTTGTAAATAAAAGTATGCTTTCCCAATATCTATATAAGGATCTACCTAAAACATAAAAATAATGAAGTCATTGACACCCCAAATTAAATATTATTTCTTAAAAAACATCATATCACAACTTACTATCAACAATAAAGAAGATATTAGAACATTTTTATCCTTACATTTTTTAATTCATTTTTTGAGAACTTTGGAACATTCCTAACTTTTCAACATTGGGAAAGGTTAATAACATTTTCCTTGAAATGAAAGGATTGGCTATCTTTGATTTTGATTAGAACTTACAGTTAAACAAAAAGCATTAAATATTATTTCTTAAATAACATGATATCATAGCTTACTATCAACAATAAAGAAGATATTACAACATTTTTTATCCTTACTTTTTTTAAATTCATATTTTGAGAACATTGGAACATTCCTAACTTTTCAACATTGGGACAGGTTAAAAACATTTTCCTTGAAGTGAAAGGAATAGTTATCTCTGATTTTCATTAAAAATTACAGTTAAGCAAAAAGCATTAAGCCATTTGTTGTTGAGGTAAAATCAAAGAACATAAATAACAGTAAGTTTAAAAGTAAAAATGAAATAAATAAGTTTCTGCAAATTTGGTATCACAGTCACTAATTGTATTCATGGGTAAGCCATATTTGTATAACAATTTAGCAATGACTTGTTTTTGTTATATCTTCCCCTTGTGTCATATGACAAAGAGATCCATTGTCATAAGCTACTCACCATGGCCATTATTTGGTCATGTTTGTCTTTTCTCGGTAAACATGCCATCCAGAAAATAAAAAACATTCCCATATTTCTTTTGCTAGATAGGTAAGTGCCTTTGCATACAGACTGCATGATTCCTTACTGCTTTGTTGACACGGATAATGGCATGCTTCAAGCACACCAACATACCCAAGTACGTAACTTATAGTATTTCTCCAATAAACATAAGAATTTGTAGTCTCATAAATTTTATTCCTTCCCATACAACTAGCTAAGAGCCTGTCATGAAACACTGTAATGTTCCTTTCTAGAGATGAAACTGAAAAAAAGGGAAATAGCACAAACCCAAATGAGAGTAATCTGATTTTTATAACAGCAGTTCTGAAAATATATGAAACCCTAGCAGCAAACTAAATCTACACTTTTAGGGCATCAAACATTCTCCAAACAAGTTGAAAATAGGTGTATAAATCCTCCTAAATATTGTATTCAATCAATGGAATAAAAACCAAGCCAAAGTACTTCAAAACATCTGCAAATTATGAAATTAAACCCAGCTATAATTAAATAAATGACAACAGAAATACAGCTCACAATAAGGGTTGGAAATGGAGATTCCAAACCCCAAAAATATCATAAAAGTGTGAAATCAGCCTTATAAATTATGAAGAAGATGAATATCAACTCCAATTGCCAAAATGTGCCCTAGAAGGAACTCAACTCCTCCACCCAAGTCGTTACTCTAGGAGAGGGTCCAAAATTGGTGCAAAAACCTTAGCAGCTCTTTCTCTATCAAACCCCAGCTGAAAACCAGCAACGTCACTTTCCTTGAAGCCTTAAGGAACCACCAATTGAAAAGTTTTTGTTCTTCAAGTTGAACAAGGAAGGGTTTCATCCTCCTTATATGCCACACGAAAGAATTTTTGCCCTTTAGTGGAAAGGAATTGAGCAATCAGCCCAAAAACTAAGCAAGTATATTTTATGACAAGACAGATGCCCAAAATGAGTCCAAGCGACCTGTTTTATATCCTCTTGGTGGCATCAAAATCAATTAGGGAGTCTTCCCCCATAACCGACCTCATAATGATGTTTGCTTTTAGCTTTATCTTGGCTTTTCACCTCTTCAATTCAGCCGAACACATAACAAACACTTCCCTTGTTCACTTCCTTCTTAACCACAGGAAGTGGAATGGGCTAGAAGTCTCCAAAATGAACTACTTTGAAAAGGGGTCATTACAATCTTCCCTTCCCAAAATTGTTTGCCACCAAGCAATTGCAAGCTTGGATGCTCCAATAATCTGGATCCCGTACCTGTCAAATGAAAGAGCTCTCGCCAACACAAACTCCATGTCCAAATACCATCATACCAAAACAACTAGATCTCATAGTTGTCAAGTGGAACAACTTCCGCCCACCATGATCACGGTGTCTACTCCTTCCATCACCCATGTCTATATGTTCTCTCACAATGAAGCCTTCTACCCAAAGCATGAGAACGTATTTCAACACAGCTTGCATGTAAGCTGAAAATAAGTCATAACAGCCATAAATCATTTGGGATTCCATTCAGTTCAGCACTAGGATGGTTGGGAGGAGCATCTTCACTAGTGGAGCCTCTCCACTATCATTACCATGCAAGAGAACCCTCTTAAATTGCACATGGGTCCAGCTGTTCATGACTGAAAATATTGTGACCAGTAATATAAAAATGATACAACTATGACAAACCCATGCAAGCTTCAGTAATGTGATTGATGTAGAGGTGGTAGGTACCATTGAAAACTCTTTGTTTTCAGATACAATCCCATATGCTTCCCCAATTGTTTGGGTGAGAAACAAATTTAGTTGCTCCTCCTTTAATACTTGTACCTGCACATGAAACAAACTTATTAAAGAAAACAAGAGTTGCCCTCATCGTTGCTTCTTCATGCCCCATGGATAAGATAGCAAGTTTTCTTTCAATGTTTGCAATCATCTCATATTCTCCCCTCAAGTGATGGATGTTCAAAAATTCACCCAAGTTGTCCCAAACACAATTGTACTCATGCATTTTGTCCCCCAAAATCAAAAGGATAGTGGTTGGGATCCTTCTTCTGATAGTTTGAAACACATCAACAATGATAGTAGATTGGAAACCCTTCATCCTCGTGGTTGGAGACTTCACTCCGACTGTCAAAAAAATGGATAGGGAGCTGAAATTGTTGCTGACAGCGAACGAAAAAAAGGTGCAAAAGTTGTCATAGTGATTACCTTGGCCTCCAAAAGATGTTTCCCAGCTGCCCCAAACTAATCTCTACAGAATTTGGTCTAGATCAGAACTTATGAGTGTTGGTATGTAAGTATAACCATCATACTTTGCCTGGAATTTCTTCCCAAACAATACCAAATATGTTAGAACATGGGCCTTGACTGATCTCAATGAGTGAAATCTCTTACACACAATTTTAAATGAAAAGAATGTCTTCAAACCTACCCCTCTATTGTTGTCCAAAGATGATATGCACAGTCCAACACATGAAATTGGGGAGAACATCCCATCATGGTTGTAGAATTGCATTTCATTACTCAAATTCAAAATTGTGGAAGAAGAGCGCCACTTCCTTGTGATCGAAATCCACTTGGTGGCTGCAAATAGAATGTGGACCCAACCGGAAATAATAGCCACAAGATTCAAGACTACTCCCATAATGATGCAGGGTTCATGATTCACATTTTCTAAACTCGTCTCAGACATGTTAGAAAGATGTTTTACACCAAAAAACTCTAATGGAATCCATCTCTAATTTTCTAAACTCATCTTAGTCATGTTAGAAAGATGGCTTACACCACAAAACTCCTATGGAATCCATGTCTTATTAGGCATTCTTGTTAGGTGTGTTTTAGAGAACCAATCCCAAACAATAACATAATACATTACTTCACCTTGGCTCATAAAAACAGAATTATTGCCTACCTTGTAGCAAGCTGAATTTATATTCCATGCAACTGAATTTATATTTTTCGTGGATGAATCATCCGTACCTTTCACATTCATCCAAAAGTGGCAATCTTGAAAGTAACTTGAGTCCCACAAAACCATAGCAAGTTGTGTAATGTCCCCTTCTCTATATGAATCCTATGAAGACCCTTAACCCAATTCAATTCTCGGGGGCTTAAGGGGTGTGAAAAGGGGGAGAAAGGTGGTGACTTTTATTTTAAGTTGCATTTCATTGCATTTTAAGCACATTATATATATATATAGCAACTTATAATACTGTCATTTTATTTCTTTTTCATGAATGACAAGTATTAGTCTATGAAGATTTCCAATAGTGGCTATGAGATGCTTAACAATAAAACTCTTTAAAGTGATTTAATTTTTCCTCAACCAAATTTATCCCCTTGAAGAATTTATCTTTATAGTATTATTATTAATGTACAAATAGAGGTGTTTTTATCTTGGGGAGCATTTTTTGTGCATATCTATGTTATCATAATCATCTTCATGTTAATCTATTTTTCTTCTTCAAATCTATCTTATTTTACAATTTACCCTTCACATTATGTAAATTTTTGTTCATCATTACCTCCAAGGTTTGAAGGTTGGGGGAATTGTTCCTCCCTTTATTCAGGTCAATCCTCTGTTTTGGTTGACCATATGTGCTATATTGTCATTGACAGTTCTTGGATAGGTCTATTTGTTTTTCTAAAATTTTCAAATATGGGATATTTTTCTACCCATACCTAAAATAGCTTTAAGAAAAATGTGATATGTGTGAGTGTGTGTGTGTGTGTGTGATGCAGCGCGCGCGCATGATGATTTTCATAGTCAAATAAATATGCAGCTGTAACAAATTATGGGCACTTTAAAGTATTAAAACACAATAGGAGAAAACACAAACTATTTATATAGTATGATTTCATACCCATATCCATTAATTTATAAATGATAAGAACACACCAAAACACCACTATATGAATTACATAAAAATAAAAAAAGAAAGTACCTATTTAACATTATTTGTTACATGACATTCTATTGGTACCAATAAGTTGATAATAGACTTGGATGAATTAATTTATACATGTAAGTTATACACCAAAACTCTAGATGTTTCAATTTTGTAAATTCATAATGTAGGTAATATTTATTCACTACGCCTTTATCAGAGATTCAATCGTAAGACCCCAAAATACCATTTTAGGTAGGACTTATACATAGATGTATCTGTAAAGGAAAGTGTTTATATGCATTATGGGATAGTAAATTTTCATGGAAAGTGATTCATTTGTTTACCATTGGCATACCTTGAAAAATCATATTTACTATTGAGGTTTTTGTAATGGAAAGTGATTCAATTTATATTCCATGCAGATCCAAATAAATGGATACTCATTGCATATCGAGTTGTGATTCCCAGCCTGTGAAAACATTATCAGTTTTGCATGGTAAGGCTTATGAATAGGGTTGTAGATATTACTATTTTTTAACTCGATGAAATGATTGTATTTTTTATGAGATGGTAGACCTATTACTTTAGGGCAAGATTTAGATCATTTGAATGAAATTATTTATATGGTAACAGAGAATTGCAAACTTCTGTTACGGATGAAGGTAACTAAGATGACTCCTTTGTATTAATTATTCTGATTATAGATGTCATTTAAATATATAATTACCAGACCGAAAAAAAAATGTAAATAATATGGAAAGAATGAGAAAATCAGTCTATTTTCTTAGTGGTTTTTTAGGGTCTCAAGCATATTTAATCCCTCTATTCTCTTCTTTTTTATCTATCTTCTTAAATATTCAATTGTTTATTCAATAATTAGAAGAGCTCTCTTTTTCGGGGTATTTGTTTTAATAGTAGTATGTTATTTATAATTTATATATGCAAATGTGGTATATCTTTAAAAGCATAGGCAGTATTAATCTAAAATATGAATGCAACTTACACCTACAATTCATTCAAGATTAGAAAATTATTAAGAACAATTAAAAAACATCAAGATGTGAAGGATCTACAAGGAAGATAAATGTAATTCATTCTAAGAGCCAAGAATGAGATATCTCAAACATCTCACACAAAGGTTTCAAGATTACTTTTAAACTTGACGATATGATGCTACTGATGAGCCAGACGTTCAAGATAAGATTGGTTACAATAAATGGACACTATATTGGTGAATGAAGAGGTCCATTGTAAAATGGAGTAAGCTCAAATGTTAGCGTGTACTTGTGCATTCAGACCAAAGTGGCTCGTTAATAACCTTTTTCCTGGCATATTTCCACAAGTCAAAATGTTCTATAATGAGAAGTCTGGTGATGTTTTGTCAAAGGTTAGTAGATAGGTTTGATTTTATATATTTCCTATTTGTGAAAAGTAAAACATTATAGTAGAATGTGGCACAACTCAAACAAGAGACTGTCAGGATTAGGATTAGTTAATAATGATTAGATACCTCATGGGAATTAGATTGTGAAGAAAATGAAGGTTAATTAATATTTATTGATAAAAGGCTTGTACCGAATCTATTTAGGGGCTTGATGAAGGCTTTAGACAAAAATAAATAGTCAAGATTAGTTTAAGAGATCGTTGAATTTGGAATCTAATAAAGGTTCATTAAATAAATGATGAAGACGATAAAAAAATAAATTGGACATACTATGAGGTTATTAATTAATACGTGCAATAGACCCCCATTTTCAAGGGAAGCCAAAAATAACCATTAAATAGTATCAAGCATAGGAAGCCATTTCAAATTAATTAATTACATAGAGAGCCTCCATTATTTAATAGTAGAATATGGTAACTAATACAATGAATCTTTTAACATTAGACTAAATCTAGTGTTGTATATTTAGGGTGTTTATGTTTTCCTGTCTTTGGGAGGGTGTCGCAAATGTGGTGCCCTTTGAAATATAGTAAACAAGATGGGAATATTGTAAGAGGAATAATAAGGTTAATAGAAGGATTCACCCTCAATAGAACATATGGTGATAGAATAATGGGATGGGTTCAAAAGAAGAAGAAAAGATAACAATGGTAGGAGATGTTCAATGTGGTAGGACTAATAGGAATACACAAGGACCTAGAGTTGTTCGTTGAAAGGAAAATTCAATGGTTTTCCAGAAGGGATTGATGGGACGATTTAAGAAAATAGTTACCACTTACATATTGTGAGGGATGCATTAATATAGTAGATTCGGGGAAGGGATTGATGGAAATGTTAAACTAAATTCACAATTTGGATGACCATTTCAAACAAGGATGCCCATAGGATGGATGTTTTATAATATAGAAAAATATGAAGATGAAGAGAAATGGTGGATAAAAGATGCATATAAAAGGTAGATAGAAGATAAAGGGATGGGGTAAATTATATGGCGTGTTAGGTTTATAATATTAAGAGATAAACTCCTTATTCATGAATTCTGCCAAATACTATATGTTTATTGTTTATAGCTTATACTTAAAATACAAGCATGATGAACCTAAATAGGTTGACTTTTAAGAGTGGATCATGGCCACCCATCTTGTATATAACAAGGTCATCTCAATAGAGACTAGTTACATAAGTGTAACATATGAGAAATAGTGGGAGTGTTGGGTGAAAATTTATTTTTAATAAAGATAAGTGATTTTCAGTGGGTTTTTACCTTCCAAGGTTTTCCCACTTATATCTTGTGTCATTGTGTTCATTTACTTTATGTTCATGTTGTTTACATTTTGTAATCTGCATTATAAACATCTTAATCTATGTTTTTAATTACTACACTTCATAAACTATAATCATCGGAAATTTATATTGTGGATTTATAATTTGTAACATTATTCATCCCTTAAATTTCCTAACATGGTATCAGAGCTTGTGTTTATGCATGTGCAGGATAGATTTGGATGTTTTGAATTTACAGGTGTGAAGAAACTTGAAGTTTTTCAAATCTGTGAAACCCTAGCTTGCTTCGCGGCTTTCTTCAAGTTTATCAGGTTCAAAACTCCAATTCCCACCAAAATAATGTTTTTAAGATCTAAAATGATTAAATTATTTTATGAAGATCTTGTTTTGCATGTGTTTCTAGCCTAGATCATTTGATTGATCATAATCTAAGTTTCATTGATTCACCATACTTAGACCTTTTCTCTTTTTTATGAGTCCTTTAGCATTTTCATTTTTCACTTGAATTTCAGGTTTTTCAGTCTTCTAAACTTATTTAAATGTTTTGTGCCTTTTATAGCCATTTTATGCCGTTGTGTGACTTATTTGAATAGTTTGTGCCTTTTTAGTTTGAACCTTTTTTAGTCTTTTTGGCCTTTTTGACTTGCAAAGTATTTTTTTTTTCATGGATTTTCCAAGTCTTTCGGCCTCCTTATTTCTTGCATACATTATTTCTTTGTTTCGCACATTTTCACCTGTCTTGTTGTGTGGGTTTTTGTCTCATGGCTTCATTTTGATTTGTTACGTGGACCATGTGTTCCGCATGGATTTTTGTTGTGTTATGTGGACTTTTAGTATTCATGGCTCTCTCTTCTGTGTTGCGTGGATTCCTTGTTTTGCAGCCTCAAAACTTCTTGTGCAATTTCTCCTTGTGTGTTGCATTGTAGACCTTTGGCATGTTTTTTGTGTTTCACGGCTTCTTCTAAAGGTCTGCTTTGTTGTTCTAAACTTTCCTTTATTTTGTAGACTTTTAGTGTCTCATGGAATTTCCTTTGTTTCTGCGGACTTTTGAAGTATTTTCCATGGAACACTATTTTGTGTACCGCAGCTTGTCAATTTTTTCAAAAGGCCATATCTTTTTTCTTAGTGCCTTACGGCCTCTCGCGGTTGTTTCTTTGTGTTCTACAAAACCTCCATCTTTGTGTTAGAACCTTGTTTGGGTGTTTTCATTAAGTTCAAGATATTTATTTGAGTTTTAATTTGTTGTATATTGCTCTTTTGTACCACAGATCTCTGTAACTTCTGAAAAAAAACAGCCTAACACTCTTTTTTTCAAATTTTGCTATTTTTTCCTTAAAATGGCTAGTTCTTCTAGTTTTTCCATGGATAAATCACAAATTTTAAATGAATCTAATTACAATATCTAGAGAATTAGGATTAAGGCTATCCTTATGGCTAGAAAGCTATGGGATTTAGTTAGTGGTGTTGAGAAGAAACCCACTGGGAGACAAGCTACTCCTGAGAACTTAAGTGTTTTCTCTCAAAAATCCCAAGAGGCTATGTCCATCTTATTGCAAAGTATCAAAGATGAGTTCTTGTTGCATATTGGACATATGGAATCTCCAACTGATGCATGGGATCAATTGCAAACTATGCATGAGGGTAGCCACCTCTCTAGGATAATTAAGTTAATCATGGAATTGTTTACAACCCCTATGAAAGCTGATGAAAAGGTTGTTAATTACCTAGCTAAAATTAAGGATATTAAAGCTCAATTAGATGGATGTAATTGTGAATTGTTTCATGATAAGTTGTTTTACTTCATTATTCAAATTAACATTCATGAAAATTTTAGAAACTTCATCTCTATTCTGAATTCTAAATATCAAAATGAAGATGATTTACCTGATTTAGACACATTGTCTTCTCTCCTTATTCAAGAAGAGAGTGTCATGAAGAACTTTGACTCAAAAGAGAATGCCTCTCAGGCATTGTTCTCTCAAAGTCAGAAGTCTTCTAAAAATCAATATAACAGTAATACAAATCAGCAATCAAACTTTAGATCCAAGTTTAAACCTAAGCACAATAGGAATAATCAAGAAGTTTAAAGTAAAGTTTGATGGCACTTGTAACAATTGTGGTAAATTTGGTCATAAAGCAACTGATTGTCATGCTAACATGTCTCATAACAATCCTAAGAATAAGAACAACAACAATAAAAGGAAGAAGAACAATAAAAATCAGAGTCATACTAATAACCAAGCCAATAATGTTGAGCAATCTATTGCTCTTTATACTGCCCTTTCAGCCTCCAATGACAGTGAATGGATCCTAGATAGTGGTGCATCTAGACACATGACATATATGCATGATATTCTTCATGATATTGTTGAGTGTCATGAAAATATTTATCTAGGAGATAACTCTGTCATCAAGTTCTGAATGTTGTGGCAATGTTAAGTTAGCAAATGGAATCATTAGAAATGTGTTATTTGTTCCTAACTTAAAGAAGAACCTTTTATCTTGTTCACAATTAACTAAAGATGACTGTAAAGTTGTGTTATTACAAGATAAATGGTATGTTAAAAATGAGCTTGGTAAAGTAATTGTTGTTGGTTTACAAAAGAATGGACTATACTTTTTTGATGGATTTGTTGTTGAATCTTGTCTTTCCACTTCTTCTTGTAATGTTGTTCAATTATGGCATGAAAGGCTTGGGCATGTAAACTTTAAGAGTTTGTATGAGATGTCCCACCTTAACCTTGTTGTAGGTCTTCCTAAGATAAAATCAGATCATGAATCTTGTGAAAGTTGCTTGCGTGGTAAGCAACATGTACAACCATTTCACAAACACCATGAGTCTAATTCCTCTTGCTTGCTTGAGTTAATTCATAGTGATGTTAGAGGTCCTTTGGAAGTACCTTCTCTTGGTGGTGCTTTATATGTTAGTTTTATTGATGATTTCTCAAGAATGACTTGGTCTTATTACATTAGGAAAAATTTGATGTCTTATCTAAGTTTCAAGAGTTTAAATCCCTTGTTGAAAACATGGCTAATCTAAAAATTAAAAGAATCAGAATTGATAATGGAGGTGAGTATGTTAATAAGAATTTTGATGAGTTTTGTGTATCTAATGGAATTCAAAGGGAGCTAACAACTCCCTATTCTCCTCAGCAAAATGGCATAGCTGAAAGAAAGAATAGAACAATCATAGAAATGGCTAGGACCATGCTTCATGCTTCTAATGTGCCTAAATTTCTATGGGTTGAAGTAATGAACATTGTTGTTCATATCCTTAATAGAGTTCCTACAAAATATTTACATCAAACCACACCTCATGAAGTATGGACTAAGAAAAAACTTGATATCTCTTATTTAAAGATATTTGGCAACCCTGCTTCTCTTCTTATTCCTAAAGTTAAAAGACAAAATATTGATCCTACCTCTTACTCTTGCATTTTTGTTGGGTATGGCAGTCAAACAAAAGGATTAAGAGTCTATGATCTAGTTAAGCATGTGATTGTAGAAAATAGGAATGTGCATGTTCTTGAGAAACCTTTTTGTAAATTTGCCTCTCTTCCCTCTTCTGAGTTTCCTAAGTCTGAAACTGATTTTCTAAATGATAATCCTTGCTTAGACAATATGGAAACTGATTTGCAAGAGACTAATCATCCTTCTTCTGATATGATGGATGTAGACATTGAGGGGGAGTCTTCTCAATCCTTGTCTCAATCTAGGATTCCTAAATGGGCCAAAAATATGGTTTCAAACTCTCAACCTAATGATTTGAGAAAGATGACCCGTAGTCAACATTCTTATCATGCCTTGTCAACTGTTTATGAGGTTGAACCTCAATATTTTGAAGAATCAGCCTAGATGAAAGATGGATTGCAACTATGGAAGTTGAATACAATGCTCTAATCAAGAATCAAACTTGGGAATTAGTCCCTCTTCCTCCTAAAAGAAGCATTGTAGGCTCTAGATGGTTGTATAAAATCAAATATAACTCTGTTGGTAAGATTGATAAATTCAAGGCTAGATTAGTTGCTAGAGGGTTTACTCAAAAACCTGGTTTGGATTATGTTGAAACCTTTTCTCATGTTGCCAAAATGAGCATTGTTAGAATTCTTCTAGCTTTAGCTGCTCAACATGGTTGGGAGATTCACCAAATGGATGTTAAAAATGTGTTTTTAAATGGTGACTTGAAAGAAGAAATTTATATGCATCAACCTAAAGGTTTTGAAGAACCTGGCAAAGAATTATATGTGTGTAAACTTAAGAAATATTTGTATGGTCTTAAACAAGCTCCTAGAGCTTGGTATGCTAAGATAAATAGTTTCTTTCATGAGCTTGGTTTCTCTAACTGTTTTGTTGATAATGATTTATTTTTCAAGTATGAAAACAATCATGTTATCATTATTGTCTTATATGTTGATGATCTCTTGATTACTAGTAGTGATAAGAATCTAATTCTTAGAATCAAAGAGAAGTTAAGACAACATTTTGAAATGACTGATTTAGGACTGTTAAATCATTTTCTAGGCATGGTTATTTGTCAAAATCACAAATCTATTATTGCATCTCAATCACAATATGCTACTAACCTTCTTAAAAGGTTTAATATGATTGATTGTAAGCATGTCTCTATTCCTATGGAAGTTGGTGTTAAATTAGATCCAAAACCTTCTTGTGATAAATTTAATCCTACTTTATATAGACAATTGGTTGGTAGTTTGATTTATTTAACTATCACTAGGCCTGATATTTCCTATGCAGTTGGAATTGTTTCTAGATTCATGCAGGATCCTTATGAGGACCATTGGAAAATGAAAAAAAGGATTTTAAGGTATATCAAAGGTACAATCAATTATAGATTGTGTTATTCTTCTTGTGATAATGCAATTCTATTTGGTTATTGTGATTCTGACCATGTTGGTGATATTGTGGATAGAAAATCTACTTCTGGATATGTTTTCAAGTTGGGTGCAGGTGCAATAACTTGGAGCAACAAGAAGCAACCAACAATATCTATCTCTTCTACTGAAGCAGAGTATAGAAGTGTTATGGAAGCAGCAAAAGAAGCCATGTGGCTCAAAATATTGTTGGAAGAACTTCATATGGGCATCAAAGGAAGCACTCTACTTCTATGTGACAACCAAAGTTGTATTGCTCTTGCAAACAATCTAGT
Organism: Taxus chinensis; assembly: GCA_019776745.2. Taxonomy (NCBI): domain Eukaryota; kingdom Viridiplantae; phylum Streptophyta; class Pinopsida; order Cupressales; family Taxaceae; genus Taxus; species Taxus chinensis. Next base: position 83,841,806 of record CM034151.1, read on the forward strand.
CCAACATCAAAGAACCAAGCATATTGAGATCCATATGCACTTCATCCGGGAAAAAGTTCTCAATGGTGATATAGATCTCAAGTTTTGTTCCACTGAAGAGCAGGTTGTAGACATTTTTACTAAGCCCTTGGGTGCTACAAAGTTCTTCAAATTTTGTGCTATGTTGGGCATTTCAGATATTAGCTCTTATGATCATGTGGATGATGTTGATCTCCACCTCTGAATCAGCAGAGCATGTGTTGTTTAGCTCTTATGATCATGTGAATGACATTGATCTTCACCTCTGAATCATATGAGTTTTGGCCTTTCAGAGCTTCCCTTGAGGGGGAAATAAGAAATGAGCATGTTGCATGTTTTTTCTTGTGCAATGCCATCTCTTAATGGCTTGATTGTGTCAAAATGGATACTCCTGAGACTATTTCTATGTTGTTTAAGTAAATTGTCATGTATGTGAAGTTTACTTGTAATCCCCAGTGAAGCATTAGATATGAAGAGTTTATTAACTCCATAGTCTTATGTAAGACTTCATCCTTAATCACTTTATCTTGAGAATTTGTAATGTTCCTTTGTATTGTGGTTTTTATAGAATCCATGGAACACTGCTTTGAACCATGGCAAAACAGTGTATTGTGGCTTCTCTAAAACCCGCAATGTGTGTACAGTTGTTTGTGGCTTGTATAAGTCTATGGGACACTGTGGTAGTATACCACAGAGTTGAAAAACCCGCGGAACACTACTGTAGTGCACCGTGGAACTAAAAAACCCATGGAACAAGTGTTTTTTGCATGCTAGCCTAAATCACTTGTTGATTTATGGATTGTAATTCCTTTTGTACCAAAAGGTGACTTGGCATGAGGAACAAACTTTGACATGTGAAAGCAATTTTGCATGTTTCCCTACTTAACATTAAGGGGGAGTGTTGGGTTTATAATATTAAGCAGGAAACTTCTTATTTAGAAACTGCCAAAGACTGTATGTTTTTGGTTTATAGCTTATATTTAAAATATAAGCATGATAGATCCACTAAATGTCGGTAGTGTTTTAAAATATAAGAGTGACCCAAAACAAGTCACCCACCTTATATAAAACAAGGTGATCTCATAAGAGATCGGTTATCAATACATATATAAGAAATATCAAGTGTAACATATGAATGCGAGTAATATGTGAGCTGTCATAGATACATGAAGCGAATGATGTAAAACTCATGAGTGAATGTATGAGGTAGTTTGTAATCCCTTCTTGAAGGTGTAACTGCAAGTGGATCTGTGGAAATAGTGGGAGTGTTGGGTGAAAGTTTATTCTCAATAAAGATAAGTGATTTTCAGTGGGTTTTTTACCTTCCAAGGTTTCTGTACAATCTTAGTAGCAAGGCAAGCAATTTGGAAAGGGTTGTTCCTAATCATTCTTGTTTTACACAGATGCCTTCATCTCATGCATTGTAGTCATACACTCATTATCTTTGTGCATGAAATCAGGGCTTGACCAGCTATATGCATCGACTAGTTGTGTGCAACTCCAGTACTTGTGCATTCATTTTACTGTGTACTGTGACTATAGATTCTGCTACCGCAGCTAAACAGGGAGTTCCACACCCAGTGTGCATTTCTACAGACCAAACCATACCAACACGTTGATCGATGATGCTTTGAGTCGTTGGAAATAATAGTTCAGAGCCGGTTAAATAGCTCTTGTCAAACATTTGGGCAATAATTCAGTTAATCTATGATGTTCGTTAGACCTATATTACACTGGTGCGCTATCCAGCTAAAAAGGAGAAAGCGTATGCAAACCGTTTCACACCATCATTATCTTTGAGAGTCGCCCATGATCTCTTTTCTGATAGAAGTCACCTTATCTCCGCAATAAATTGTGCATCGGTAATTATTTACTTCTTGTGCATTGCCCGTACGGTCTGATCACAACCTGTGCACCCTCAAAGCTCATCAAATTGTTTCAAATGTGCCATCACATTACAGCAAGATTCTCAACAAAATTCTTGGCATCAACAATTCGTTGTCCATACACCTATTCGAATCTTGTATGCAGATCTGGTCAATGGTCAATGAGCAGTTGGAATTTGGTATGATATATATTGAACCGCGTCAACAAGATGTCTTAACTATTAGTTTGTCTTAAGTTTGTTGTCAAAATAGTGTTCCTTGGTCTTTTTGTTTTGTCAAGTGAATTAGTTACTAATTCCAATCTTTAATTGAATTTGTTATTTATTGTTGTAGTCATTTGAACTGCTTTGTCAAGTCAAATAGAGTCAGTATTATATTTTTTATTTGTGTTGTCAAGCAACCTAGTTTCCATGTTATTATAGTTGTCATAGTCAAAATAAAAGTGTCAATTTTGAGTCATTGTCATAATATTGTAAAAGCAAAAAAAAAACATTGCCTACATGTCAAATGGACGCATTTTCGGCATAACCCAACTTCCGAGTTGAAATTGAGGGGGGACATTTCAAACTGGAGCCTCAAAGTCAAATTCGGTTGAGCTAAGCAGCGATATTAGAGGAAGGAGGCAACGGAAGCATGAGGACAATCAACATCTTCGAGTTTGTCACTACCTCAGAGGCCGCAAAATGCTTTAGTGACACCTTTTGTTGTGTGTGATGAATAAGAACAGATGAGCATCCATGTTCCTGTGTGTGGTTCAGTGTTTGTGTTTCCCCTATTATGATGATGATGTGGAAATTTGAACCATTGATACTATAGCAGGAAGTGTTCTTGATCAGATTCACTTGATGGTTGATGTGAATTGCTTTAACAATCCTAATTCATGTATTCACCTGAATAGGTTGATCGGTCCCTATTCATGGATGATGTAGTTCCCACAGTCAGTGTTGAGGATCGAGACCATGTGCAAGCTACGGAGCGGCATGTTGCTTGGTTGATGATGGTGTTTTTCCCCATGTTCACACTAAGGGGGGGAATGTTGGGAATTCATATTTATTAGTGTTCCATTTCGGTTGGTAAATAATTAAGTTAATTAGATGTTTTAGAGAGTGAGTTGTTACGTGAGTAACAACACACTTGTAATAGAGATTTGTTAGGAGCTAATAATGTGTTGGTAAACTAATTTCCTTATTTGTAGGAGATACAACACCTATATAATGTTTGTATGTGTAATGTCCCTCTTTCTCGAATAGTTTGATCGAAGACCTTTGGCCCTTTTTGTCTACCTGACGGTCAAACGGGTGAGTTCAAGGGTGACTTAGGTTTATTAATTTTATTATATCATGCTTAAAATAAAATAAATTATCATTAAAAGCACATATAATGAATTAATAGAGTTAATAAGTGACTTCGACTTAGGAAAGTACATGGGAATAAATTAATAAATTATTTAATGTGTTTTCTTAGACAAAAAATGTGACTTGGTTTGGGGATGGAGAAAATTAATTAAAAATTAATTATATTCCTTGGGAAAAGTGTGAATTGCATTTTGGAAGGGTTTTTGGCTTATAAGGGAAAAGTGCGACTTATGCCAGGGCATTCCAAATTATTATTATTTTTCTTCACGGTAGTTTGCAGAAGCTTTGTAGATAAAATCCAAGGGCGCAAACCCTCTGGATTATTCCTCTTGTGGACGAAAACCCTAGGAGAAGTGAGAGGAGTTTCTATTCAGGGAACTTCATTGTATTCATAGATTATTTATCATTCCAGCAGTGTCAGAAAGAGAAATAAATTGCAACAGTGAGCATTCAGGTAACTTCCAAAGTGGGGCGACTTATTCTACAGTTGTTTTATGCAATAACTGAGGTATTTTCCATGCTAGTTTATTATTGTATATATTAAATATATACAATAAATTACGGCACAAATATATATCAAATCAATTTGATTTGAATAAATTACGGCACAGTTTTGGGCAATATTTTGTTATCAATCCATTTGAAGACTTCTGGTTGTTTTGCCTTAAATATTTGCCATTATAAATCAATATTAAATTCACAGCTAAATTATTTGTGAAGAAATCTGCCTGTTTAAACCCTAGGCGCATTTTTTGTATTTATCCGGCTTACAAGGTTCGTTTTATTTAATGTTTTGGTGCAGTTTGAGAATGGTGTTCTATGGTTTCTTTTGACATTATCAATATAGTTCCAAGCCTGAACAATCTATAAAAAAAAATTAGGCAAAGGGGTTTGGGATCTTTCAGTATGAGACTCGGATGTTTAATATGGAGTAATATAGTTATTGGCTAGATTTTCTAAACAGCTAAAAACCTAGGCAGTCATGAGATAAATCTCCCTCATTTACCGGTGAGGCTCCAATGTAAGATTGTCAGTTATATTTTCTAATGTCTATTTGTTGGTTTTAATTTAACCACGTAGCTCATGTACCATAGCTAGGCAATTTTGCAACAAGTAAGCAGTTGTAAGAAATGTGCAGAAGAGAGGAAATAATTAAATACGAAAAGAAAGGAAAGAAGATGTGCAATCTAACCAATAGTTTGCAGAGTTGGTCACATGCACATAGACAAAACAAATAGATGCAAAGGAAAGTTTCAAATTCAGATCTAAGATAACACAAAGTTCATGCAAAGATCTATACAGAAATAAGAAACAAATACACCGTTGACACAAAGTTCTCCGGAAATCTGCCTACTTTCAATTTCTTAGCTTTCAGAAAAATATCAAGGGTTTCAGCTCAAATTCTAGAACACAAGAATGTTGATTACAAATTCTGATCCTTTAACCCGTAGACTCTCCCTCTATTTATAGTGTATAGAGGGGAAATTACAAATGGAAACTACAACTGAACTAGAACATGCGGGAAGTTGTAAAGGGAACATTTGGCGATCTTTCTCCAAGAACTCATATCTAAATGACATGCATCTAGAGGTTAAACCAAAGTTGTGCACATCTACCACTTATCTTAGAGAACTTTTCCAAATAACTTAAAGTAATGGCTTTTAAACCAATAACTTTAATCTTACAAATTCATTCGGGAACATATGGAATAAGAGAAAGAAGAGAAGAAAGAAAATTTGTCAGATGTTACACCCTACATTTTCTTCTTGTTCTGATATTGAATATACTTGTCAAACATATAATTCAGCAATTTCCCATATGTTTTAGCAACAACCTCTTTTTCGGTCCTGAACTACAACAATCATTTGGACAAAATGTCAATGTTTACTTCCACTTCCTTCAAACTAATCCTGAACTCTTTAATATCCGATTGAAGTTTTATCAGATTGTTGATTGAATTCAACATGAAAGTCTTGACAACTCTATCAATCCTCTCTTGAACCGTCAAAAGCAACCCTTCAAGAGAAGCAGGCACCTTGTCTAGAATGGTTCTTCTGTAGGAAGAAACATCCCCAACTACTTCCTCCTCGGTGAAAGCAACTATATTGCCTGGCAATAACAATATCCTATCCTCGAGCAACTGCATTCTTTTCAGCATAAGCTTGAGAATCTCCATGCGAAAAGAAACTGCAAACTCAAGTTGCTTGCCCTTTTCAATCAGTCCATCAGACACATTGTTCCGCAATCAAAACTTCCTCTAGCAGCTTATTTATTTTAACCAAAATGTCCAGGTTGCTTTCAGCCACTGTATTCTCATCCACTATGTTTTTCATCAGTTACTTCAACTAAGATAATGCACCTTTCATAACTTCCAAACTAGCTGGTACCTCTTTGAGATGTTTTGAAGCTTGGTGAATGATTTGGCTTTTCCATTCATTGATAGTCGTGACTTGATTACCTGCATCCTCCCCATCTTCAATCAGATGATTGCTCACCTGCTCATGTGCTAAAACTGGCTGAGAGGAAGGTTTGGCAACCTTAGCAATGATTTCACACAACTGGGAAACCTGCTCTTGAAGTTTGGTTTTCTCTGCCTTATCTTTGTCCAGCTTGAGGAGTAAAGCGTTTATTAGTGTCTTTGTATCTTGCTTTAATCCTTTCGTGGTAGTCTAAACTAGTGGCACTTTGGTTACTGAGATATCTATCACTGTGAGTTCACCCTTCTGCTTTCCCTCTGCTAGAATTTTCAACTCAGCAAACTTCTGCCCTAATTATTCAATAATCAACCTTGAAGTTACCTTGGCAACTTACGGTCTTCTATCCTTTCCGCCCAAACTCAAGAGTAGCTGCAAGTCATGCTCTTCCAGGTTGATCTCCTCTCTGGCTTTTGGAACTGTCTGCAAAGCCAACCATGATGAAAAATTGCTTCTCGGGGAATGAGAAGTCACTGGGTGTATCACCCTCTCATGCTCAAACTCTGTTGCATCCAAATTTTCCACAATGTTGTGGTTGTCATCCTCTGAATTGTCCAAAGACAATGCTTTTTCAAACTCTGCCATTTGTGCTTTCAGCTTCTCTGCAGGGGGAGGTGAAGATCTGAGTGGCTGAGAAGCGAATACAAAAGATGTTGAATTCAACGAAGGAACAACAACATCTGTCTGGGGTTCAGGGCTGCTGAAGTGTTGTGAGTTGACACCGGAGAAGCTTCATTTGAAAGTGGTACTGACACAATAGTTGTAGACTTGACCTTCTCTAGTACCGGAGACTTCTTGTATACTTTAAGCTTCTCTGGTCTCCTGCTACTTTCACCTTCATGCTTCCTTTTGTTGGAGTCTCCTACATAAATGTTACCTGTGATCTGATTCATCAAAGCTTCGTCCATGCAATACCCCTTCGTTAATAACCAGTTTGAAGTGTTAACCAAGATTGCGAAAGACCTTTTTTCAATCGTCTGACAACCAACTATGTTTTCCTAAAGAGCAGCTCTATCTCCTCCCATTTGATGGTATGTGTCAAGTACCACATGCCCATCATCCGCGAGATTTGCAGGTATCCATGCTAAACCATAATCAGACACTTGTTGCATTGATAACCTGCTGAAATCTTTCTTCTTGACTTCATACTCGCTTCTGCACTTCATCCAAAAGTCTTCCAACGAAGGTACATGCGAATTTTCTTGGGAGATTGTCTTCCTCGATATCCCATATGGATCAAAGTTCAATCATGCTGGGAAGAACTCATGCTCATATCCAGAAAACATTTCTACTTCGATTCCCCTAGCTTTATGGATGTTTTGGCAACTGTAATAACCCACTATGACAGGAAAGCAACCTGTAGGTTTGTGCTGCTTTGATTGTAAGTCATACATTTCCACGAGCTGCCTGCACAACTCCATGATGACCCACTTGTCACTTGGATACCTCGGCAACTTGACTGGTTCTCCTAAAAAGCCACTGACCCTTAGATACATGAAGTCTGAAAACTAGATGAAGATGCAACCATGTTGGGATACAGCTTCCCAAACTTCTTTGCTCACTCTGCTGGTCTTTAGATCACTATTCAATTTGCAGATGAATTCATAGAAGAACCCATCGTTGACCACCCTATAATCTTTGTTGCACTCAGGAACTGTCAACTGTGGGAAGCACTCAAAAATAGGATCTTTTGACAAATCTCCTCGTCTATCCAATTTGAAAATAATACCCTGTGAGGCTATTGCATATGCCAAGTATGAAGTCATTTTGAAGCTAAACGTCCGCCTCACACTTCGAAGCTGCTCACCGATGTCATCACGGATGATCTCCGCCCAATTGATTCTGGAATCCGCTTTGTTGATCTCAATGGTTCTCACAAAAGCATATATCCATGAGCGGAAGTTATGGGTATTGGCTTCTCCGTTTAACCTGCAAAGCAATTTAGTAATATCATCAACCTCGTGCACCAAATTGGATCATAGAATAGTCCTCGGGAACTTTGATGGAGTTCTGGGCTTCTTCATGTATCTGCTATTCAATATACCCACGCAATATGCTGTGTTTTTCCCATCTATTACCAGCGTCCAGCATGCTAATTGCAATCACCACTAGCCGTGTCGGAATCTTCAGACAATAATTAATAAAATTGTGCATCCAATCTGATTATTGTCTTTCCTGCAGCATCTTGAATTGTTCTGAAAAGAGGATGATAAGATCTTGCACACTCCATAACAAATTCAGGCAATTGAGCTGTGACCAGAAATGCTGAAGCTTGAATAATCCCACTACTTTTAACTGCCCGCATGAGGGATGTCCTTTCGGCTTTGGATCTGTCAACTAAATCAGTGATTGGTTCAGGGCCTATGTTTGTATCGTTGATGTCAACAAATATGGAAGCTATGCATGATTCAACTGATCCTTCTCTTTCATCATGCTTCATCATGGCTGAAACAATATTTGTCTGAGCTCTTTTTCTTTTAATTCTGCCGAAATCCCTTGTAATTGGATCAATTTGTGCAGCTCTGGTAATTTCTTCTGATTCGGAAGATATATTCAATGTATCTGACATTGATTTGAACTTCTTTTCACTAATATGAGCCCCTGTGATGAATACCTGCAATTAAAGTTGAAGTTCATGGCATGAATATTTGATTTTTATCACCAAAATATGCATATAAAGCCTACTGCCGTAAAATTTGAGACTTTGTTTACATGCAAAGCAAGCAAAAATATTATTTAATTCACCTGGGCACTTATACCAACATGCAGACAATCAGAATAACAAAAATTAGGCTATTCCAACCCAATGCACCAAAACTGGAAGCTTCCCGGCAATGGAAAACATTCTTTAATGCAAAATCCACCTTCCCTTGGCGCCAAAACATGTCCAGGCTGCAAACTTCATCAAAAAGAATTAACTGTTTCTTCCTTATGGCATCTCATGATTATATAGCCATCTGCATGTTATTTTTAATAATTGTTCTTTCCTATTTTTGACAATTTAATTAATTAAAAGTCATGCCTCTTCATCCAATTTGGGCGCCCAATTCTACATGCTTCTGATTGTTTTTTAATAAATTTATTTTATTTATTTTTAGCATGCATCCTTGTCTTCTCTTTAGCTCATCCACTTGTATTGACTTTATTCCTATTTATGGCGCCAAACTTAGCTAGGAATACCATTAATAAATAACATTAATTACATGCATTAATGCCAAGGTGGGTCGCACTTTTTGGCAAGGGTATTTGTTAAAAATAGAAAGTCAAAGTGATGGGAATTTCCAACCTGCATTGCAGCTCCAAAATCTCATCTTTCACTTAAGTGATTTGACTTTCATAATGGGAATTTTCACCCTGCGTTGCAACTAAGAAATTGCCGCCTACCTGCCATTGCCAAAATTCCCATTAGCAGTTTAAACCCTTCCAAAAAGTGTGACTTGCATGGAAAATAGTCTTCTTCTCAAAAATGTGACTTGCATGGGTGAATAAACTTCTTTGATGGGAAAAATTACCCTGCTAGGCAGGCAAGAAATTCCCGCCGGTGCTTTAAGTGATTTTTCTTTATAATGGGAATTTTCACCCTGCGTTGCAGGTAAGAAATTCTCGCCTGCCTGCCACCTCTGAAATTCCCATTGCAACTTAAGTGACTTTGACTTGATGGGAAAAAATAACCTACTATGCAGGCAAGAAATTCCCACTAGCCTGCCACTGCCAAAATTCTCATTAACAGCTTAGATCTATTATCCCAAAAAGTGTGACTTGCCTCAAAGAGGCTTTTTCTTCTTAAATTCTTCTTTTCTGGTCAGAAGTCAGCACTGTGATTAATTTCTTTCTTTGTTGAGGCCATTGATGACTTCCAGACGTTCTAGGTAATTAAACAGGGTATACAGAGTACAAAACGGATCAAGGGAAATTTAACAGACAAACCGCGGAGAAAACTGAAAACAAATGCAAAAATAAATAAATAAAAATGAAAAAACATTGCCAAAAGTTGCAGACAATTGCTCTAAATTCATTCCTGTGAAAACCCTATTGAGATGTGAGAATACTAGCATGAAAAACTTCAACAAGGTTCAACTGCAACACAATTCACATTAAACGAAACTTTATTTATTTAATAAATAATTAAATAAAATTCCCACAAACAAAACCCGACGGAGGAATAAAATGAGTTTTAGCATCTGGGTATTTGTCGAAATTGGCTCATATGATTCACTGGGAATATCTTAACGTAATAGAGACAACTTCAAGCAATAAAACACAAAAATACCAATTATTTTAAAAAGAACGAAGAATTTTTTAAAGGGGTGGTCCCAAATTTCAGGGTGAAATCTGGGGACACCAATAGTATAATTATTCTTGCATAAATTTGTTGTTGCGCTTTCATCCCCCTTATATCTTGTGTCACTATGTTCATTTACTTTCAGTTCATGTGTTTACATATTGTTATCTGCATTACTACACTTCATAAACTATAATCTTCGGCAATTTATATTGTGGATTTATAATTTGTAACATTATTCATCCCTTAAATTTCCTAACATAGATTGTTTGGGCAGTTGAGTGTTTAGTAACCTCTACAGATCAGATTCTGGAACAGCAGCACTATAACAAAGATAATCAAGCCATCTATGACAAACATGCCAAGGTTTTTGACAATCTTCCTCATGGATTACCACCGGATAGAGGGTTTAAGCACACTATTGAGTTGGAACCTGACACTAAGGCGGTAATTACTACTCCATACCGTCATCCTAGAGTCTACAAAGAAGAAATTGAGAAGGCCATCAAAGAGAGATGGGTCACTTATGGCCTAGTTCTAGTCCTTTTCAAACTTGGTTGTTCTTGTAAAAAAATGGGACTATGAGAATGTCCATTGATTACCGCTTATTGAACAAGAGGGCCATCAAAAATAGGTACCTCATACCTAGGATTGATGAACTACATGGAGTTGCATATTTCTCCAAGATAGATTTGAGATCCAGGTAAGAGAAGAAGATGTTTACAAAACTGCTTTTAGATGTCATTTTGGAGATTTTGAGTTTCTTGTGATGCCTTTTGGTTTGACTAATGCACCAGCTACATTCCAATCTTGTATGAATCATGTGTTTAATCAACATTTCAGGAAGTTTGTTTTTGTCTTCTTTGATGATATAATGGTTTATAGCAAAACATCGGATGAGCCAACACTTGGATATGGAGTTGGGAATTTTGGAGCAGCAATCACTTTATGCCAAGGAATCAAAGTGTGAATTTGGTGTGACTGAATTTTATATTGGGGACATGTTATCAATGCCAAAGGTATCCATGTGGATCAACAAAAGATCCTAGCCATCTTAGATTGGCCTCCACCCACCACTGCGACACATTTGAGGGGATTTTTGGGATTATGTAGTTACTATAGAAGAGTTGTCAAAGTTTTTTCCCATCTTGTTGCCCCTTTGACTGATTTAACCAAGAAAGGAGCTTTCGGTTGGTCCGGAACAGCCCAAGTTACATTTGACAACTTGAAAAAGGTAATGAGCACATATCATGTACTTATTGTTCCAAAAAAATTCTATTCCTTTTGTACTTAAGTGTGATGCTTCAGGAGAAGGAATAGGATTTGTTTTGATGCAAAGGGGGCACCCCGTTGCTTTTGAAAAGTAGAAAGCTTAAGGAAGCAGAAAGGAAATTTTCAATCTATGACAAAAAAATGTCGGCAATCATGCATGCCTTGACTAAATTTAGACAATATTTGGTATGTGGAAGATTTGTGGTCAAATCTAATCACAATAGTTTGAGATACTTTTTGGGGCAAAAGGATTTGAATGATAGACAACAACAATGGGTAAGTAAACTCCAAGCCTATGATTTTGACATTGAGTTTGTTAAAGGGAAACACAACATAGTTGTTGACGCTTTGTCTAGAAAGCCCATGTTGTGTTCTCTAACAAAAATTGCAGCAGAATGGAAGGCTCACATCATAGTGGAATATGCCAAGAATGAGTTCACAACCACCATAATTGAAGGTACATTGAACGATGACAAATACAAGGTAGTGGATGGGCTGATTTTGTATAAGAATAGAGTCTTTTTAGTACAAGATTCCAAGGTCAAACACAAAATTTTGAAGGTTGTCCATGATTCTCCTTTGACGGGGCACCAAGGCTTCTTCAAGACCTACAAGCAAGCAAGAGAGAGGTACTTTTGTAAGGACCTCAAAGATGAAGTATTGTTGCATATTAGAGAGTGTCTTACATGCCAAAGAAATAAAGTAGAGCATGTGTTTCCAACTGGTTTATTGCAGCCACTACCCATTCCCAATCAAAAATGGGAAAGCATATCCATTGACTTCATCACAGAGCTGCCCTTAGTCCAAGGTAAGAGTTATTTGTTTGTAGTGGTTGATAGACTCACAAAAATTGTTCATTTCAAGCCACTTCCAACCGAAGTATGACGCTCCATTGGTGGCTGATATTTTTTTCAAAGGAGTGTTTAGATTGCATAGGCTACCAAAGAATATTGTGAGTGATAGGGACAATAAATTTTTGAGTCAATTTTGACAAGAAATTTTCAGATTGGTAGGTACAGAGTTCGCTCCAAGCACTAGCTATCATCCACAAATAGATGGGCAAACCGAAGCAGTCAATAAATGGCTCTATATATGTGAGTATTGCTACAACACTTCTCATCACATGTCTATTGGCATAACTCCTTTCAAGGCTCTATATGGGTATGATGCTTTCTCATTCATAGATGTGGTTCTAACGGAGAGTAAAGTGCTAGGGGCACAAGATTTGGTACAGCAATATCAAGAAGTGTTACAAATGTGCAAAGAGAACCTCCAAGGCTCAAACATGCCCAAAATCAGCAGAAACTCTATGCAGATTAGCAGCGTGTAGAGAGGAGTTTGAGGTGGATAACATGGTCTTTTTGAGGCTGCAGCCTTATAGGCAAACTTCTATCAAGCAAAGTGGTAAGGAGAAGCTCAAGCCTCGTTTTTATGGGCCCTACAAAGTGCTAAGAAGAGTTGGTGAGGTAGCATATGAGCTAGAGCTACCGGAACATAGCAAGATTCATAATGTGTTCCATGTTTCATGCCTTAAAAGAGCACTTGGCCAGCATATAGTTCCTTCTTGAGATTTGCCACCCATGGATGATGAAGGACAACTCATTTTGGTTCCGGAAACTATCATTGATGTAAAAGAGAAAAGATTAAGAAACTGGAGCATAAAGGAGTATTTAGTTTGTTGGAAGGATTTGCCAATGGAGGATGCCACTTGAGAAGGTGCAGCAATTTTGGAGCATCCCAACCTACAATTACTTGTGGGCAAGCAATTTTGGGAGGGAAGGACTGTAAAGTCCCCTACTCGATATTAATCATATTAAGACCCTTAGCCCAATTCTCTTCTTAGGGGCTTAAAGGGTGTGAAAAGGGGGAGAAAGGTGGTGACTTTTATTTTAAGTTGCTAAAGTCATCTCTTATGTTTATTTTATAAAGTAAATTATAATACGGTCACTTAAAGTGATTAAGAGGAAAAAGGTAAAAGTCAATGAAGAAATAAAAGTGGTAAATCATCAAATAAATTAAATATAAAGTGGGGGGAACCATATGGGTGTTTCCCTTGGGGTTTGTGACAGGAAAAAGCGTAAATAAAAGGTGTGGGGACCCATGGGGAGCATCTTTTTCCAATCTTTCTTATCTCATTGCATGTTAAGTTATTTTTCTTGCATCAAATCTTCTAAGGACGAAAACCCTTAAGGAGGAGCTTTGGTGACGAAAACCTCCAAGTTTTGAAGATTGGGGAATTAAAAATCCTCAACTTTGTGAGGTTAATCCACCCAGGGTTTACCATTGTGCTACACTTCAGATTTGCAATTATTGGAAGCTTATAATTTAGATCTAGGACACTTTGTGGGTTGTTTTCACTCTATCTCAACTGAGCTTCAAAACAAATCTGAATTTGTGGGTTTGTGAAGTTTGGATCAGCCAAACCTTGATTATATTCAAGTCATTTTGCATCTGGAATAGATCTCGGCACTTTTAGGCCAAAAGCGATCGGGCCCTAAGAGAGTGGTGCGACCCCTTTTGGAAGGTATTTCATTGTTGTTCGGTCTGTGGGTGACTGAAGACTCTTTGGCATCACTAAAGGCAATTTTAACATCATTTTCCAGCCCTCTATTGGTACAATTTTGATAATAATCACTGTTGTTATTTTCTACATTGTTTCTACCCTTGATTTATTTTTATAAATTCATACAAGTATAGAAAAATTCAGATTTCACTTGTAAGTTGTTTTTAGACCCCAAATCGTCATTTTTGGCCTTGTGGGTATCTTGGAAAGTGATTATTTGCATCAAAAAAAGATATTTTCAGTTTGTTGTTCATTATTGTTTGTATTGGCGATTTGACATCAATTTAGAATTCAATTTTTGTGGAGTTTTCAGTATATATAATTCAGCTTTAAAAAGAGGGATACTAAAAGTTGATTCATACGATCTTGAAAATAACATCTAATTTGCTTACCATTTTTATACCTTAAGCATCCAACTAGAATTATCTTCTTCTGCCCATTCCCTACGATCTTGTCTTCATGAGTGTTTCTTAGCCCCCAAGAGTGTTCTATTAATCGAGAACATTGATCCTTCACTATGTGGTTAGAATGCACAACAAACCCTCAATGATTGCTCATAAGTTTCCTTTCAAACCAAGTGCAAGAAATGATATTTACCTTGCTCTTTTGAAGACCACCCATGCCAAAGCAATTTTGGCCTTGAATAGAAGAAACAACATGCCCACAATTGTCTCTAACATGCTTCTTAGTGCATTTCTCATCATAACAAAAATATGGAGTGATATAGAAGGAATTAACAAATCTGAAATATGATCATGACTATCATACCTTAGGTTGTCCTCAACATATTCACCTTCCTTTGTCGGATGAGGAAGGATTGAGATATTTTCTACACTTCCAACCTTGTGACTCATAATTTTTGAGTTAGGACCAGCCTTCTCCTTCACCTTAAATTTAACAAGTAAAGCTCTTTCCCCCTTGGTTTCAACCATATTTTGTCGACGCCTGCATGGAACATCTTCATGGTTCTTGTTGAGGTCATGTACACCATCAACTTGACTCTTGTTGACTATTGTTCTGAAAATTCCAGCAAGTTGAACATCACCATTGTCATCCGGCAATTGGGCTTTAACCACCAATTCCCCTCCACAATTTGGTGTATCATATTTCCCTTCTTTCTTGGGCTCATGCTTCATGGTTTCTTCATCAAATACATGCCCCTTTACATTGTTGTCCTAAAAATCAGTCAATGGCTCATCCCTGGAAGAATAATAGGTACTTTTAGGGCTTCTATGGGTTGCTTCCTCTCAATGCCCAACAACTTTGATTGTTCTTCTTCTTCCTTGATCATAATGGAGGGATTCTTTCTCTCTAGGGCTGGAACATCTTTCCCTTTTTTTTTGGGCATAGTTCGGTGGTTTAGACCTTGGTCCAATTCCCACTTGACCTTTCTTCAACCCTATGAACTTGACGAGTGACATGGCATCACGAATCTTCTTTGGAAGGGCCCTATACTCCTCATAGATGTCTGCAATGTTATGACCCACTGAATGTTGTGTTTCAACCACTGAAATGACTTTCTTTCTTGAGAGGAAAGTAGGCCAAAATGACCTAGATGAAGAATCACTCACGATTCTTGGTGGCTAAATATTATTGCTTGCCTTTGAAGAGCTTCCTTCACCATTTAGGTTTTGCAAGGCATAGATCAATTGTGCCATCTTATTTGCCAATCTTTCTTGCCCTAGGGCAAACCTCTCAACCCTAACATCATCAAAATGTATGTTCGCCATTTATCTACTATTTCTAAATAAAATCCTCCAAGATGGGAGGATCGATGCTTTGATACCACTGTAATGTCCCTTTCTAGGGTTGAAACTAAAAAAGGAAAATAGCACAAACTCAAATGAGAGTAATTTGATTTTTATAACAGCAGTTCTGAAAATATATAAAACCCTAACAACGAACTAAATCTACACTTTTAGGGCATCAAAAATTCTCCAAACAAGTTGAAAATAGGTGTATAAATCCTCCTAAATATTGTATTCAATCAATGGAATAAACACCAAGCCAAAGTACTTCAAAACATATACAAATTATGAAATTATACCCCACAAATATCATTAAAGTGTGAAATCAGCCTTATAAATTATGAGGAAGATGAATATCAACTCCAATTGCCAAAATGTGCCTTAGAAAGCGATCAACTCCTCCTCCACCCAAGTCCCTACCCTAGGAAAGGGTCCAAAATTGATGTAAAAACCTTAGTAACTCTTCCTCTATCAAACACCAGTTGAAAACCAACAACATCACTTTTCTTGAAGCCATTAGGAACCACCAATTAAAGAGTTTTAGTTCTTCAACTTGAACAAGGAAGGGTTTCGTCCTCCTTATATGCCACACCAAAGGACTTTTGCGCTCTAGTAGAAAGGAATTGAACAATCAGCCCAAAAACAAAGCAAGTATATTTTATGACAAGATAGATGCCCAAAATGAGTCCTATATCCTTTTGGTGGCGCTAAAATCAATTAGGGAGTCTTCCCCCACAACCGACCTCATAAGGATGTTTGCTTTTAACTTTATCTTGGTTTTTCACCTCTTCAACCCAGCCGACCTAACTTATAAAAGAACCTATGAAAAAAGAATGCAAATGCTCACGAAAAAGACTGAAAAACATAGCAAAAACTTCCCAACTTATCATCTGTATTTTATTTGATTTTATTCCCAAAAAAATCTCCCATTCTGAAGTTAAAGAGGTAATTATCTTTTCGTCCCGTTCACAAGTGCAACTTATCATGTTCATGTGCTTCCTTAATTTATTATCTCATCGTTGCTTACAAATTGATGCTAAATACACTTAAGATGGTAGCAATAAAAAGTCCTTGAAAATTATGGCAAATTTGTATTGTCCTGGTGCAAGGGAGGTACCCCTTGGTAGGGGAGAAAAAACTATGTATAATGAAAGACTAAATCAACTTTAATTCTATAAAAACTTAACCAAACTCGAACATCCAAACAAATGTACAAAAAACATTCTACAACAAAATCTTCACTCTCCGAGCCTTCATATACACACCATATTTTTATTCTTCAATTAGCCCTATATAAAATATTTTCTCTAAACTGTAATGCCCATATGAGGCATGGCTTATTTCATTACTTCTCGCATTACCCCTCAAAGCGTACAATATGTGTGTAACAATATGATATACTTTTCCTATCAAAGGGTTTTTTATGAGTGCTTCATTCAAATTCATTGTGTTTAACTTTTAAGGTGTCATTCCCTTTCCTTAAGAGCATGAATCATTAACAGTTGCTCTCAAGTCAAAGATGGAATACCTTCACTTAAAATCATTCATTTTTCTACTTCGTATATGTACACTCAAGCATCTGAGGACAACATTAGCTACAGAAACAAGATCAATGTATATAAGACTACACAGTATGAAATATACAAATTTGACATGAAAGAATCCAAAGACAAGTACACTTGCAAAATATTACAAGTTGTGATGAGAATAACCATCAAGAAGATCTTATATGTTATTTAAGTTTTACATAACTTTCTCATATTTATATTCTTCAGCTTGAAAGGCATGTCATGGGCACTCGCATTCACTTAGAATAGCTACAAAATTAAATGTTCCAATAAACCCAAAACTCTAATATAAACAAAAATGAGTGATCCGTAATGTATCACCTAAATCATCCATCAAGGGATGGTGAATAATGATGGCAAAGAACAGCTAGTGATAGACTAGTCAACCAACATGAAATATTGGGGTTTTTGCCACCAAAATGCAATATTATGTGGAGACACATCTCTCCCGAAAACCAGGTGTTTGGGATGTCTCGGGAACATCGAGATGGGGGAAATATCCCCTTGACGTTTCCTAGATGGCGGGAAACAGGGGGGACGTCTCTGAGACGTCTAGAATGTTGAGGGGACATCTTGGGGATGTCCCAAACGCGCAGGGGACGTCTGAGACGTCTAGAATGTTGAGGGGACATCTTGGGGATGTCCCAAACGCGCAGGGGACGTCAATAACATCTCCGGGATGGTTGACGTACGTCCCTAGGACGTCCAGACATCCCTGACATGAAAGTTTTTTTCTTTTTACATTTTTTTTAAAAAAAATGTTAGTCAATTTTTATTTTATGCAAAGTTATAATAACATAAAAGAAACACAAAAACATAACCCTAACCCTAAAAGTGGTATTCTAAGATATAAAATGAATCTATGGCCTCATTCCATATCACATTTAATATTCACACTTGAGTAAAGTGAGCAAAGAGAAAAAAAAAAAGGAGAGCGAGAGCGAGAGCAAGAGCGAGAAGGGCAAATGCAAGAGAAAGAACAAGAGCAAGAGCAAGAGCAAGCAACAGGTATTTAGATTTTTATTTGCTTACAATGTTTGATAATAGTCTAGTTTTAAAAATTTAGCTTTTATTTATATTTGTTATGGGCTATTTTTAAGTTTCTATATTTACATTCACAATATAATCATGTTTTTAGTTTGTAGGATTTTACAAAATGCATACTGCATAGGGTTTGGTTGTTAGAGTTAAAAAAAAAATTAAAATCTTAAAACATAAAATTCTTGCTTATTGATTCATTGAATAGGTTTGGCAAGGCTTACCATGATAGTATGATTACTATGATACACATTCTTAAAAACGGTAACAGTAGGATTACAAAAACTTTAATACACATGAATGTAGATGCAAAAATGAAAAACTTAATACTCCTTTGTTTGGTGTTTCAGTTTCTATGTTTTTGTTTTGTAATATTTTTTAATTTTTGAGTGTATGGTTATGAGCCTAATAGCCTATGGCTGTTTTTTTAAATCATTGCATGTAGTTATGGTTGTTTTTTTATTCATTGCACAATGCATATAATTATGGATGTTTTACTTTTTCTTAATCATTACATATACTATACAGTTATCATTGTTTTTTAGATCGATTGCATAATACATATAGTTATGGTTGTTTTACTTGTTTATAAATTAAAACTATAATCATTGCCTATAGTTATCATTTTTTTAATTCATTGCATATAGTTATGGCTGTTTTTTTAATTAATTGCAGCCCCAACAATCATCACCATGAGTTCTTCTAAGTATGGTTATGAATCAAAGGAGGAGAGGGTTGATATAGGTGGAAGTGTTGGTGATGACATAATTGGGGGAGGTGAAGAAGTGAGACAAAATGCAGTGCCAACGACAACTGATAGTTCAATTGGTAGTGCTACCAATTGCCCCTCTAAAATGGTGTCCACATTTGCCATTGGACCATTTGGTAAGAAGAAGCCATTGCAACAACTTGCTCAGATACTTGAGAACCCCAAGTCTAGAGGGGGGAGTAAACCATGGAAGTGCAACATATGTTCAAAGACTTGGCATGGCAGCATCACCAAGACCAATGCACACTTGTTGCACCTTACAGGAAGGGGGTTGGTCTTTGTAAGGCACTTTCACTTGATCAAAGAGCAGAGGTGGTCAAACTTTTTAATGGAAATACCACGAACGACATTCCAGAAGTTCGTGGTACTAGTGAGCTCTCTTAGGACTGGCAGGAATGCTTTGGCTAGTTCTAATTTTGGAATGACAAAACTGGAAAGCAGAGGGAAGAGAAAGGCCATGGGGGCAACTCCCAATCCAGTTGTAGACATATTCGATTCAAAGGCAAGGGAAGAGGAGGATGATGTTATCAGGAAAAATAATTATGTTGTTGGGATCCCATTTCATATTGTTCACTCTCCTTATTACAAGAAAGCTATGGCCAAGGTACCAAAAACATGTACAATTTATGTGCATCCTGGAGACCAAACTTAGACAACAATCTTGGATAGAACTCTTCCAAGGTTAATCTGTTGATGGAGGAGATGAAGGTCACATGGGTGTCGCATGGATGCAGCATTATCATGGATGGGTGGATGGATATTAGACATTGTCCACTCATTAATATTGATGCCTCTTGCAAAGATGGACTATATTTCTTGAGAGCAGTTGATTGTTCAAGGAAGCGGAAAGATGTTGAGTTCCCATTTCAGATTTTGATGGATGTCATTGAAGAGGTTAGACCTTCAAATGTTGTACAGGTCATCACATATGCAAATTTTGTGTGCAGAGCAGCAGGTGAGCTAGTGGACCCCGTGTTACATGCATGCCATGAACAATGCACTGAAAGACATAGGAAAGATTCAATGGTTCAGCAAGATAGTGAATGAGGCCAAGGACATGCAGAAGTTCATATGTAATCCCCACACATCATTGGCACTCTTTCGAAGCTTTTCAAAGAAGGAATTCCTCAAACTAGTTGAACCTATTTTGCATCCTATTTTATTTTGTTGGATAGAATGCTTGAGTTGCAGGAGCCCCCGCAAGTTATGATTATGACACATGATTGGACTAGGTTGCATCCAAGATAGGGCAATGGAAGAGAGTGAAGGAAATGGTGGTGAAGGAAACATTTTGGGTTGATGTGATTACATCACGTCAATTATAACTCCAATTTTTAGCGCCATCGAATATGGGAATTTTAACAGCCCCAATCTTGGTGAGATATATGAGTGCATTAACAATGCTTGGGCAAATGAAGGCAACTATTCGGGTGAGGGACCCCACTCTGGAGTTCTACCATGAACATATTCAACCCATCTTTCAACATAGATGGGTGATGTCGAACACCCCACTTCATATGGTTGCATATGCATTGAATCTCAAATGGTATGTGGAGAGGCCAGATCTAATTATCCCTTTGGATGATGATGACATGAAGAAGGGCCTTACGAAGGCCTCTAAAAAATGTATAGTCCAGAAGAGGCTTCACAAATCAGGTTGGAGTGGTTCAACTTCACTAAACTTGATGGGTACAAAACTTCAACAAAGATGGACAGGGTAGCATTGGCACATAACAAATCGGTGAGTTGGTGGTGACTGCATGGATGTCCAGGACTGCTATGAACACTTGCAATTCACCTCCTTTCCCAGGTTTCTAGCTCCTCTTCCTCTAAGAAGAATTGGTCTACATATGGCTGGATCCACTCTATTAAGAGGAATAGGCTTACCTCTGCGAGAGCGGAGAAGTTTGTAGCGTCTTATAGATCACAAGAGAATTGAGTACAAGCAGACCTCAGCATTACAATGGGATGTAGATCCCTAGGAGCCAAGACAGGTTGAAGAAGACAATATTATGCAACGGGAATTGATTGGGCTCTCCTTTGAGGAAGAGGATAATAGTTCCAGCGTGGAAGAGTTCATGGATGTTGTATCAGATGTTGATTTTGATTTTTAATCTAAAACTTGTCCCCTTCTTTTTGAAATATTGACCATTGTTGGTGTATTTGAATTTGAGATTACTGATATGAATATCAGCTATTGTCAATTGATCAATAACAAATTTAATGTTTAAGTTTCAAATTGAAATGGTTTTATCAAGTTATGTGTAATTAATAATTAAATGTATTTGATATTTATGGTTTCAACTTATTTAAATCTCAAATTGTTTTATTTCATCTTGTTTAAGTCTCAACTGGTTTTATTTCAGCGTATTTATATAGTTTAGTCACTATATTTTTTATATTTTAAATATTTATATGATTTTTAATTAGCCATCCCCCATCGTCCCCAAAATTTAGATTTTTTTTGCCATCTCGGAGTCTTACATAACACTGCTAAAATGGTAACATAGATCCTTGAAACATGATATGCATGGTATTTACACTATGTAAGTTTTAATGGGTTTTCATTCACCAATAATGAGCAGTTGCAACATTGGCAACCCATAAACATGCAGTTATACTGCAAAACACTTAAGTTTTGCATACAAGACATATTGATATGAAACTTGGTATGCATGTTGCATGTGTTAGACTTGCACTTCAGCTCATCGAGTTTCATGCAATAATTTGATTGTTTGATGAATCAAAATGTGTCTGCAAATCAACTGACAGGTGTAGTCATAGTTTTAGAAAAAACAAGCGAAGGTGAAGGAATGGAAACCGAAGAATTATCCGAACGCATTAAATATATAGATAGATTCCCACATCAAGTGATCCATCATTGATTTGATTGTTTCTCGAGAGTTATCTCCCTTTGTGAGAGGGCAGTTTGGAGGAGAGACACTACTGGCAGCTGGAGAGGAATCATGCAACAAGAATGGCAGGGCAAAGTGGGAGTAAGCAGCTGCCTACTCCAAGAGAGGCTGAAGTGCCAAGATCCATGTGTAAGAGATTGAGTGATAAAATTTCCCATGCAGAGGAATCTCTTTGAATGTACCTATAAGAATCCTTGATGAAGGGAATAAGTAAAGATATCTTTTAATGCTCCCACGTCAGGTTTTCTCTGAAGTAAAACTTTGTGTTTACATCTTAAGGAAGGATGATTCATTTTCCCTTATATGGTTTTTCTCCATTATATGTTGCTTAGGACTGATTCTCCAAGCATACGCATATTATATTTCAGCAATCTTGTTATTAAATTGGCACTGTTAACTCATTGAATTCCGTGCTTGTTGATGATTTGCAACAGCCATGTGCTATGCAATCGCAGATCATATTGGTAACAAGCAGGTTTTCCTTAGCTTGTGGAATCTTGGGAAACTAATAATAAGCTGATAGGAGAATATGGTGGCTATGGCTGGCTGGCCCTGTGGAACAAGATGATCCTGCTCAATTTGAAAAAGAAGGATCTTCAGTGGCTAGGAGAAGCAGTATAGTAGCTGAAATCAAGGTTGTTGAAGGCATCAGAAGGATTCTCCAAGAAGAAACTAAAAAACTGATCAATTCCTACTTTCAGGGAGATGTTCATCAAGCATATTATGGACTAGTTGAACATATATAGCTTCAGAAAATTATGGATAAAAATACCATAGTCGATAAGTGCACTCGGGTGATAGGAGACTGCTATAGTTGTTTGGCAGAGAGCTTTGCTATAAGGGAGTATAGAGTCACAACTACCAAAATTCCCCAAATGGATGACAACAAACTTATTCAGGGCACAACATCCACTAAGGCTGTGGCCCGCTATCTCTGTGAGGACTGTCTTAGAAACGATGTCTGATCTAGGGTGGTCACTACCATGCTTAAATGTGATGAAAGTTGCACATATTATAGGAGTGCAGACTGTGACTGAAAATTTCTGGTAATCCTCGCCAATTCATGAAGACAAGGAATAATGGGGGCGCGGGGGGTGCAGGGGGTATCATAGAAATGCTGGACATGGTATGGTGCATCATGAAAGGCATGACAGGATCCTTGTTTTAAAAAGATATGAAAGTCAATGTCATCTGTTTAAAAATCAGAATTGATCCACTTGTGCTATTGATAATATTGGCTTGGAAGAACTGCCGAACAAGCTTAAACAGGAGAAGGCTGAGCCAATAACGACCACTGATACTGAACCTGAATCTATCCATGCAGAAGCATCTGAAGAGGGAAGCAGAGAGTAAAGAAGAATGCCTTCATTTTTTATGTGGACTCATATCAGCTATGGATCTCTTTGGACTGTGGACATGATGCCTGGTCCAATCTCATTTATTGTTTTTCATTGTGTCGGCTAGGAAGAAATTAGAATATTCACTATTGTTGCAGATTAGCTGATACTAGTTTATTAGGCTCTAAGATACTTTAAGAAATTTGGGGCTTTTATGGTGTATGTAGTACGAATGGCAATGTCTGAAATCACCAGTCTTTTCTTCACAGCTTTGACATTACTGGTAACAAAATATTTTATTAGCTTCAGCTGCATCTTTTCCTATATGCCTGAATACCCAAACTCGCGGTTTATGCATAGGGTATTTAGTAGGCCTCCCCATGAGTTTTTTGCTTATGCTTACTCTCTATCCGAGGTGCTGTCCACTATCATTGGTTCATCTCTTAAAAACATAGGCAAGTCCAATACATATTGCAAATTTTGAGCTGAGAGTCTCAGGGAACAAAGGCAGGCCTGTAGTTATTAAGTGCCAGAGTTCGAACT
Source organism: Taxus chinensis (assembly GCA_019776745.2). Lineage (NCBI taxonomy): Eukaryota > Viridiplantae > Streptophyta > Pinopsida > Cupressales > Taxaceae > Taxus > Taxus chinensis. Next base: position 83,865,574 of record CM034151.1, read on the forward strand.
AACCCCATCCCTATGAACTGTAAAAGCGCAATAGTCTCACCCCGACTTACCCAACAAAAAGGCTTGTCCTACCCAATCGGGTGTTGGCTCTCAAAGAGCAAGCGAACAAATAAATAATAGGAAAAATAAAACAACAATTAGCTCCGGCTATGAGAAACCCCTGGATTACATTCACCATTCCTCTGCCATACTAATGCTTTATTGTGCTTGTGTGCTAAGTGAGTTACATTGCCTTGTGATTATTACCAAAAATACATGAGAAAAAAAGGGAAGTGACTGACTTAAACAGACACTGGTAAATCCCACAACATATACTAATCTGATTGAATTGTCTGTGAGAGACTTCAATTACTTAGCATTTACCTTGTCAAAGCAAGAATATGCCTCTTGTCCGGAGAAAGTCCCAGCCAAATACATCAAATCTTGTTTAAACTTGAAACCCAATTTCAGTATGTCCACTGAAACAAGCACAGATTTTAATGCATCCCGAAATGATGAAAGTGGAAGCACCAGCAAGTCCAACAAAAAAATCAATTCCTGCACTCTGTGCTCATCCCCATCACCCACTTCTCCAAATAATTTCGTCCTCCACTTGGCCCCATCAAAATTTGGCAAGTCTTCTGCAACATCGAGCCTGTCAACACCCTCATCCTCGGCCGCTGAAACCCTAACAATTTCAATCTGATCGTTGTCATTTGAAATGTGCTCATCATCAAAATCATAAATCCTACAAGCAATTTGCAAGATAGAGACCCTGGGTGCCCTGCTTGAATTAGAAAGATAGACCGGCTTCCATTCACTGTCCATTCCAACAATAAAAGCTCGATCCATGGCCCAACAAAAGAGACCAAACTCCTCCGAATCCGCCGATTCGACGAAAAATATTTTATCTCTGCTTACCGGATTCATCCAAACACTCTTCGGATCGTCCTCTGTTTTCTCTGCCATAGTGTTTTGCCAGCAATTCGAATTTGTTCAATTTAAAACAAAATAAAAAGCAGCTACTTAGCCGTTTAGCCCTTTCTTTTAGATACTGAAACTTTCCTTTGTATTGATTTGATTTGTATCTGCGAACATTTTCTCTTGTAGCTTATCATGGATACTGAATTTTGATGCATTCCCTCCTTCGAGGATTACAAAGAGTAGAATCAAAACCGCGTAACTACCGCATTGGCTTGGACGACTAAACAATTTTGCAGGGGTTGCAGCTGCATATTAAACTCTATTATTTACTCGGTGAGGACAAACAGCAAACGCATTTCCGAAAAAGGATTACAATTTTCCGACACTATTAAATTTTTATTTATCTATTTAACTAGCAATCGTACGTGAAGCGGATATGTGAGCTGACATGAAGTGGATATGTGAGCGGGAAGAGATATAGTGGAGAAGTGAACTGACATGAAGGGAAATGAAGAGGAAGGAAGAGAGGTGTAGAGAATGGGCGTTTGAGGGTGGAGAAGTGGATGGGAAAGGAAAGAAGAATCGAGGAGACAATGTGAAAATTTATGAAATGTGAAGAAAACGATATGTTTGGTAATCGTAAAAAGGATAAAACTTGTCTTTCAGTAAACGTCCCAGAAAATGTAGAGGGAGATATAAGAAAATGCAAGAAGCGGAAAAAAAATGTAGTCGAGGTGAAAACCTAGTTGAATTTGCATATGTTAACTTCATTCGGAAGTTAGAGAAATTGTAAAAATAAGGGGAATTTGAATGCATGTAGTATGGGAGATGTTCACGTTAACGATGAGTGTACCAAGGTATTCACGCAAGTGGAATTTGCATCTAAGGGGGAAAATGAAAAAAGAAAAAGAAAATTTTCCAACTTTGGAACCCTTCTGCAATGAGCACTTGTTGCAGAACTTTCAAGCCTATGTATCTAGTTGTAAGGTCAAGCAATTCCGAGGAGCAGATGCAAGTCCATGTATTGATAATTAAAACCTCCCAACGATTGGTCATACGAGTCAAAGGTAGATTAAGGTTGCGACTTGCATGCCCCACAAATTTTCCAGATATCATATTGTTCATACCCAAGCAATATATGTTATCTATGCTCCACCTAAACACTTCAAGCTCACAAAGACGACAAAATAAAATTTTGGGAAACTCAAAATATTTAAGCGTGCGGAAAAGTGGAGCACATAATAGATATTATTTAGGCGGGAACAATATAAGTCACAGTGATCCACTTCTTCAACTCTTGTGTTATATATGTGCTTGTTGTTGACGAATGTCCTCAATATTTTTTAGTTAATTCACTTGGTTTGGGATTTGAAAATCACCGTGGTATATGATTAGTTAGACAAAACAATAAATAAATGTTCTCCAAATTGGACTTGTACCATTAATAAATTGGTAAGTGTTAAAAAGTTAGCACAAGAAGGAGAAGAAGATATAATTTGTTTTTTCAAATAATATGGTGCGGGAAGGGATCGTTGTGTTCCCTTCGAATTGATCTATTTTGGATCCACACGCGTCCAAGGCTTGAAGAGTTTCGGTTAAATACTGCATAGGATTATCCATATTTCTGCAAGCAATTGTAGATGAAAATCAAGGCTTCTTGTAGAAATTCCACGCGAGGTGAGAGAAATAGGGGTTAAACTCAAATAAATCTTACTATCACATGGCTCTACATGTGAGTGTTATTTGTTTGTTTCTATTTAATCATTTATTTTAGGTATAGTCGATTATGGTCCTTTTATTGAACAAATTAGAATGGAAACCAAAATAAAAACAAAACATTCATGCCATCGTCGATGACGAGAATGTCCTTCGATTAACTAATCTCGTACTTATCAGCTCTGCGAGCAATTATAGACTAAAAATCAAAGCTTCTTGTAGAATTCTCACGAGGGGTCAGAACCAAGGGCTAAACTCTAATAAAGCCTATGATGGCATGGCTTGATCTGTCTGGGAGAAATAAGGGTTAAACTCAAATAAAGCTTATGATCACATGGCTTTGCACGTGAGTGTTATTTATTTATTTCTATTGAATCATTTCTTTTACGTCTAATCGATTATGGTTCTTTTATTGAATGGAACCGAATGGAAACCAAAAGAAGAACAAAACATCTATTTCATCATCGATGATGAGAATGTCCTTCGACGAACTGATCTCATACATGTCAGTTTTGCGAGCAATTATAGACAAAAAAATCAAAGCTTCATGTAGAATTTCCATGAGGGGTCAGGACTAAGGGGTAAACTCTAATAAACCTTACGATGGCATGGCTCGAGCATTATTTATTTTTGAATCATTTCTTTCAGGTCTAAATGATTTTGGTTCTTTTATTGAACATAACAAACCGAAAGCAAAAAGACGTAAAATTGAAAATTGAAACATAACACTTGTTTATTTATTTTTTAAATTAACTTGGTGTCCCCAGATTTCACCCTGAAATCTGGGAATACCCATTTGAAAAAAAATTGTTCTTGTAAAAATAACGGGTCTTTTTTGTGTTTTTATTGTCAGAAGATGTTTGTATTATGTTAGGATATTCTCAGTGTATCATACGAGCCAGTTTCAACAAATACCCAGATGCCCAAACTCGTTTTATCCCTTCACTAAGTTTTGTCTGGGGGAAATTTTTATTTAATTATTTATTGAATAAATAATGCCTCGTTTGAAGTAAATTGTGCTCCGGTTGAATCCTATTGAAGTTTTGCATGCCAGTATTCACTCATCTCATTAGGGTTTTCACCATGAATGAATTCAGGGCATTGTCTACAACTTCTAGCAACGTTTTTCACTTTTATTTATTTCTTTTGTGTTTTTCTCTGGTTTTCTCCTCGGTTTCTCTGTAAAATTCCCCTGGGTCAATTCCTTCGCGCAGTACAGTCTGTTTTCTTGCCTAGAGTATTTGGAGATCATCTACGACTACCATGTCAGAAGGAATCAGCTTCAAGAAGTCAACTTCTCTTTAAAAAGACGAAGTCATGCACAAAAAAAGCCTCTTCTAGACAAGTCGCATTTTTGGGAATGGATGGATTTAAGCTGTAGTGGGATTTTTGGTTGCAGCAGGTAGGTGGGATTTTTATTACATGCCTTGCAGGGAGAAAATTCCCATGAAGTCAAAGTCACTTAAACTGCGATGGGAAAATTAGAGGCGGTAGGCAGGCGGGAATTTCTTACTTGCCTTGCAGGGTAAAAATTCTCATTATAAAAAGAAAAGAAAAATCACTTAAAGCGCCGATGGGAATTTTCCACCTACTTAGCAGGCTAACTTTTCCCATCAAAAGGTTTTATTCACCCAAACAAGTTGCACTTTTTCAAAGGGGGCTAATTTTAATGCAAGTCGCACTTTTTGCAAAATCACTTAAGCTGCCAATGGGAATTTTAGAGGCGGCAGGTAGGGCGGGAATTTCTTGCCTGCCTTAGCAGGTTACTTTTTCCCATTATGAAAGAAAAATCAACTTAAGCTGCCAGATGGGAATTATTAGAGGTGGCAGTGTAGGTGTAAAATTTCTTGCCTGCCTAGCAGATTGGCTTATTATCCCATTATGATTCACCCATGTCAAAAAGTGTGACCCACTTAATGAGTAACCAATGGGATTTTTGTGATATTGCCTAGTAGTTGTCTTGCCTACTTTTCCCACCCGAGATGGAAGATTATTCACCCATGCATGAGGATAAGCTAATTTCTATTGAAGGTAGCATGCTAATTTTTCATGCAAGTCGCACTTATTTAGAAGGCAGCCAGCAACATGTAAAAGTAGCCAGTGGGAATTTTGGTGGTGGCAGGTAGGCGATTAATGTTTATTAATTAAGTGCCAAGAATAGCAGGGTGAAAATTCCCATTAGGAAAGTCAAGGCAATGTGGATGAGCTAAAGAGAAGCCAAGGATGCATGCTAATAATAAATAAGTAATAAATTCTATAAAATAAGCAAAGCATTGAAGCATGTAGACAATTTGGGCGCCCAAATTGAGTGAAGGATTTTTGCATCAAAAAAGTGATTTTAATTGCCGGAAAGCTTCAAAGTTTGTCAAAAATAGGGTTGAAAGAGCAATTGATTTAAGCATTGTTAATTATGCTACATAGCTGGTATAAGCATTGGACGCCATAAGGGAGAAGTTAATTAATATTTATGCTTGCTATGGATGCTTGCAAAGCCTCGGAAGGATTTTAGGTGCCAACGGAAGGAGGATTTTGCATTAAAAAATATTTTCCATTGTCGAGAAGCATCCAAGTTTTGGCATGCCTATGGATTGGAAAGGCTTTCTTTTTATTAATTGCAGAGCATCCATCACATGTTGGTCAAATCAAGTGCCCAGGTACATTGAATCACAGGTGCTTCTAATTGGTGAAGAAGTTGCCAGATCTGCACAAATTGATCCAATTGCAAGAGATTTCAGTAGAATTAAAAGAAAAAGAGCTCAGACAAAGATTGTTCCATCCATGATGAAGTGTGATGAAAGAAAAGGATCAGCAGAATCATGCATAGCTTCTAGATTTGCTGAAGTCAATGATACAAACATAGGCCCTGAACATATCACCGATTTAATTGACAGATCCAGATCTCATAATTGCAAAGGCTTTTAGCAAAAATTCATCCTCTTGTTTCTGACATAGCCCTTGTAGAAGTCAGTGCATGGGAAATTCCTTCCAGGATCTTGTGCATGTGCTCCCAATCTTCCAGTTGAAGCCTTCATCGAATTTATTTTGCATGTACTGAAGAAGAATTGCAAAAGCTTCAAGGATAAGAGGGGAAGACAAGGCAAAGACAGTACCCACAAGCAAATCACAGCCACCTGCTTCCAGATCCAACTTGGTGAGAATCAAAGACAAAAGAGTCAACCACATGCAGAATATGGAAAAAGAACAAGACTGGAAGTGTTGCAGATTGCTTCTAATTTATTTTCCTCTTCCTTCTTCTCTCTCTTATTTTCTTCGACAAAGTAATTGAGCAATCAATTAAATTATAAAACTTAAGTGATTGGTTTAAAAGTCGTTACTTGAAGAAGTCAATTACTTGGAGATAGGTGACAAACATGCAAAATAGAAGGTTCTATTTTCAATTATAAATCATGCATGTCATGCAAAGAGAATTTCTAGGAGGAAGATTGCCAGTTGTTTCCTTTTTCATAACTTCCGCATGCGGGAATTCATTTAAAGTTTCCTATTTGTAATTGCCCTTTATACACTATAAATAGAGGAAGAGCCTACGGGTTAAAGGATCAGAATTTGTAGTTAGCATTCTTGTGTTCCAGACTTTGTGCTGAAACCCCTGATTTCTACCAACAAAGCAATATAGAAGATATTTCCGGAGAACTTTGTGTCAACAAAGTATTTTGCTTCTTACTTTCTTTTTAGATATATTCATAAACTTTGTGTTATTATAGATCTAGATCTGAAAGTTTCATTTGCTTTGAATTTTGTGCTTAGTAATCTATTTGTTTTAATCTATGTGCATGCAGTCAACTCTGTAAACTATTGCTTAGGTTGCACATCCTCTCTACTTTCTATTGCTTCCTATTATTTTCCTCTTCTACAGATATTTCCTTTCTCATACAGATGCTTACTTGTTGCAAAATTGCCTAGCTATGGTACATGAGCTTTGCAATTAAAGTAATACCAACAAATAGATACTAGAACATATAACCGACAAAATCTTACACGGGAGCCTCACCGGTAAATGAGGGAGATTTATCTCATGACTGCCTAGGTTTTCAATTGTGCGGAAAATCTAGCCAACATAACTATGATAACTTAGGTACGTTGTGCAATAATTTTTTTCAGTTTGCAGAGTTAGGACACATTTTTAATTTGTGTTCACTGGGCATTCGATAACATATATCCAAGGACCCAAACAACTACCTGTACATTGAAGGATTTAGCAAAACTGAATCCAAGTCAGCATGTAACTTTAAAATTAGTAACACAGGAGTGGCAATTCGTTTGCAATCCATCGCCTGGAACCTCTTTAGAATATTGTGTATTTTCCTTGCCTAAGGAGTATCTCACTTGTCCTCTGCCACACCTCTAGACCCAAGAAATAGTACATTTGTCCAATGTCCTCTATTTCAAATTATTTGGCCAACTCTTTCTTGCACTCTACATTGATCTTCTTTGAACTTCATCATTCATGTATGGATTAGTTCATTTACATATAGGACAAAAACCAACAAATCAGATCCATCAAATAAATTATGTAGACTAGGATCTACAACTATTTTGGTGAAGCCCAAATGTAAAAGGTACTCATTAATGGAGTATGAAGCATGTGCTTGCTTCATCCCATAAAGATATTTCACCCTGGACACATGCGGTCTCTCTCCCATACACCTCAATTGTTCTTGGTTGATTAATGTACACTACTTCCTCTATCAGGCCATTCAAAAAAGTTGTCTCAACATCCTTTTGATATTACTGCCAATCAAAAATATCTGCTAAAGATCATAATGGCCCTAATAGAAGTATGCTTGGCAACAGGAGCAAAGATCTCCTCATAATCAACTCCTCTCTGAGAAAATCCTCTACCTACAAACCAAGCCTTGTACTTCTCTATGCCCATTAGTTGCATGTTTCACCTTGTACAACCACGTGGAATCCACTATTGATTTTGCTGATTGGTCTAGGTAATATCTCCCATACATCATTTGTCATGATGGATTTGTACTCCTCCATTGTGGCATCTTGCCATACTTGCTGACATATTGCCTCCTCATAATTGGAAGGCCATGCATCAAGGATGGAAGACATCAATGCAACATAACTGGGAAACTTCTTAGGAGGATGACTTACCCGAAAAGAAGACTTCGGAGCACCAACTTGCTCCTTTACCTCCTACACTGCATGTTGAAGCCATTTAGGCTTCTTGGTTGTGTTGGGGGCTAAAGTTGTCCCTATAGCCTAAGTTGTCGCATTCGATTTTGTGGAGGATAAAATTAGTAAAAAAATCGTTACTACAAAAATTAGTGATAAATCTCTTGATTAAATTTGATTGCAAGAAGTATGTTAAATTCGACTGCAAGAAGTATTATTCTTGTATTTTAGATTAAATATTTAAAAAAGAAAGAATGATCAATGAAATCTAACGATTTTTAATGAATTATCAACAAATTTAAACATTCAACGATTTTTTTAGTCATATTCGGTATTCAATGAATTTCAAATTTTTCACATCAAATTTTCTGAATGCAGTCACTTAGCTTATAAGGCTATACCTATATTGGAACTTGCTTGATCTGAACTGTACTCCCTGAAACCCATGGATCAACATGAAGGGCAAATGTAAGGAAATTACTTGGATAAATCAGAATATCAACAGCAAGAGAACACCAAAGGACACAATATTGCAGATAAATGATCACAATATTCAATTAGAATAGCTTAGCCACTTCGAGGGGGCAACCTCCAATCCATGCAATAAGACTCAAATGCTCAATATGATGCTGAACTACTACCCACTAACCTCTATATATACTATTCCTATGCTATGGCCATCACCAAGGCCGACCCACTAACGATAATATAACACATATGAAAGAGATACATCGTGATAAGAAGTTATGATAGCCACAAGTCGGCTATATACATCCAATGCAATATATATGATTAAGGGCGTAGCATGCTCCTCCCCTTTGAAGCAACATTGTCCCCAATGTTGAAAAGCTCTGGATGCTGCTGCAGGAAATTTGCATCCTCTCTCGTTGCATCTTCACTGTCTAGATTTTTCCACTTGATCAAATACTCAGTGATGATCCTTGTCCTTAATCGATTAGTGCATGTCTGAAGGATGCATTCTGGTTCCAAGATGATTCTTCCCTCCTCGTCAAGCTCTGGTATCACTGTTTGGGTTGATACCGTTTGTCCAATTACCTTTTTCAAATAAGATACATGGAGGACTGGATGTATTCGAGTGTCCGGAGGAAGTTCTAGTTTGTATGCTACACTACCAATCTTCTGTAATACTTGATAAGGGCCATAATACTTAGGTGAAAGCTTGTCATCCTTTTTCTGTTGTTTCAAGGACATTTGCTTATATGGCTGTAAACGCACAAAAACCCGATCACCGACTTCAAAGTGTCTTTCACTACGATGTTGGTCTGCTTGCTGCTTCATGTGGTTTTGTTGCATGACCAAGTTCTCCTTGAGACTTGAAAGTACCTCTTTTTGGTGTTGAATATGTTCTTCAACTGCTCGAACCCTTGGTTGGACTCTCAAAGATGAGGTGATGGATGGTGGATGGCACCCATATAATGCTAAGAAAGGAAACATTTTAGATGAAGTATGGAAGGAGGTGTTATACCACCATTCTGCCAGTGGTAAGCATTGGACCCAACTCGCTTTCTTATTTGAGGTAAAACAATGAAGATATCCCTCCAAGCACTTGTTTACTATCTCTATTTTGCCATCAGGTTAGGGATAATAAGATGAACTACGAGCTAGTTGCGTGCCCAAACATGAGAACAAGTAAGTCCAAAAATAACTAGTAAAGATAGGGTCTCGATCACTTACTATAATCTTTGGTGTCCCATGTAGCTTCTAAACTGTATCAAGAAGGTTGTTGCTACTGTACACTGAACAAATGGATGTGATAAGGCACAAAAATGGGCATATTTGGTGGGTCCGTCCACCACCATGATTACATTTTTCCCTTCTGATTTAGGCAACCCTATGATGAAGTCCATGGACACCTCTTCCTATCTCTGGCTAGGAATAGATAGAGGTTGTAAAAGACCTGGGGACTTACTTGTTTCACCCTTATTTTGTTGACAAACCATGCATTCTGCCACAAATTTTTGGATATCTCCTTTTAGCCCTTCCTAGAAGAAATTATGCTTGATTCGATGACAAGTCTTCAAAAAGTCAGAATGCTCCCTACTGGAGAGCATAGAGCTCAAATAGAACCCTATTTTTAAGGGTTGAATTCTTACATAAGTATAATCTATCTTTATACCATAAAGCATCTCCTTTCCATACAAATTTGTTTGAAATGCTTGGATCCTGTTGGAGATTTTGAATGAGATTTTGTGTACCTGGGTCATTTTTCCATTCAGACCTTGCATCCTCTATCCAATGCTCCTGTAATACAGATATGACACACAACAATGCCTCGACTGATCCATCCTTCTGAGATAGAGCATCAACAATTACATTCTCTTTCCCTTTCTTGTATATTATCTCAAAATCATACCCCAACATTTTGAGACCCATTTCTATTGTTCTTTAGATGATAAACGTTGCTCTAAGAAGTATTTCAAACTAATCACAATCTGTCTTTACTTTGAAATGTCTACTCATTAGATAGGGTCTCCATTGTTTCACTGCATGAAGTATGGATAGCATTTCCTTCTCATAAACTGGTTTTGATATATTCTTACCTTTGAACTGACGGCTCTCAAAGGCAATGGGTCGACCTTCTTGCATGAGTACTGCCCCCATACCATACCCTGAAGCATCACATTCAACAATGAATGTTTTGGAAAAATTTGGGGTGGCTAGAACTGGAGTGGTGCTCATGGCCTCCTTCAACTTCTTAAATGCCATAGTAGCTTCCTCATTCCAATGGAAAGAGTCCTTCAATAAAGATGTGAGTGGTGCTGCTATGCTGCCATAATTCCTTACAAATAAATGATGATAACCTGTAAGCCCCAAAAATCCTCGGAGATTTTTTAGGGTTTTGGGAACCTTCCATTCAAGCATGGCTTTTATCTTGTTAGGATCCACTTTAACACCTTCATAAGAGACAATATGACCCAAATATTCAACCTCCTTGACTCCAAATGAACACTTAGAAGGCTTTGCATAAAGTTGACGTTGTTCAAGAGTTTCCAACACCTTATTTACATGATGCAGGTGTTCCTCCCATGTTTTACTATAGATTAATATATCATCAAAGAACACTAAAACAAACTTCCACAAAATGGCTTAAAGATAGAATTCATCAAGCTTTGAAATGTATAGGGTGCATTTATTAGTCCAAAAGGCATTACCAAGAACTCATAATGGCCTTCGTGCGTCCTGAAGGCTGTCTTATGAATATCTTCATCCTTGATTCTAATCTGATGATATCCTGAATGAAGATCAAGTTTTGTAAAGTAAACAACACCATACAACTCCTCTAGCAAATTATCAATTACAGGAATAGGAAACTCATCTTTGACTGTGTACTTATTGAGTTCCCTGTAATCTGGACACATGCGCCAATTGTCATCTTTCTTCCGTACCATCACTATAGGAGAAGAATAAGCACTTTGACTATGACGAATAATTTCTGCTTCTAACATTTCTTGTACTATCTTCTCAATCTCACTCTTTTGCATATAGTGGTACCTATAATGTCTGATGTTGGGTGGTTGACTCCCTGGTACTAGCTGGATGGCATGGTCATGGTCTCTGTTTGGAGGTGAACCCTTTGGCATATCTCCAAACACAACTGAGTGCTCATCTATAACTGCTTGCATATCTAAGGGTATAATTATATTTGACCGATGTGCTTCCAATGAAAATAGTTGTTCCACAAACCCTTCAGCACCTTTTCTGAACAATTTTTGCATCTGGTGAGAGCTCACCAACTGTGGGGACTTTGCTCTTAATCCTTTTAGTTTAAAAGTCATCCCTTCTGATTGAAATCACATGAACAACTCTTGGGAATTCATTTCAATGGTTCCCAAGGTGGTAAGCCACTGAACTCCTAACACAATGTCTGCTCCTCCCATGGCAATGGCATACATAGGGCTAGTTAGCAAGTAATCTCTCATGGTGAGATTAATGTTATGGCATTTTCCTGAACAACTAACAACTCCCTCATCAACGATCATTACTTGACATTCTGGAGTTGAATAAACAAAGCAGTTCAATCGTATCGCCAACTTATGATTGATGAAATTGTGAGTACTTCCTAAATCAATCAACACTGTTACCCTCTTTTTTTTAAGAATCCAACCACTTCGAGAGTTTGGGGAGTGCTAATACTCGAAATTGCATGACATGATATTGTTGGCTAGGGATCTCGTAATTCCTCCTCTGGCTCTACCTCTTCATCTTCTTCATTAGACCCCTCAATGTAGAACAACTTTTCACCACACTTATGTCCTGGTCCATATTTGCTATCACAATTAAAACATAACCCTTTGGCTCTCTTTTCTTCAATTTGTTCAGGTGTCAGTCTAACTGGAAGAGGGAATGATGATAGCAAGGTGCTACGATCTTTGATATTAGTGACAGTTTGTCTCCTGTTGGAAAGAATTTTTTCTTCTGCCCTATGTGCCATGATAATAAAATCTTAAACCTTATGAGGATTAAACATATGCACCTCATTCTCAATGTGTTCCTTAAGACCGCCAAGAAATAAGTCATTCAAATTCTCTTTAGTAATATTTTCCATCTGCAAGTAAAGGTTTTGGAATTGATGAATGTAATCCTTGACTGATCCTGTTTGTCTTAATTTTGTTAATTGGCTGAAATAATTCTCTGACACACTAGAACTATAGTGCAATTGCAACTCTTATGGGAAGACTGCCCATGTAACATTGAGACCACTCTTTTGCCTTTGAGCACATAACCATCGCTACCAAACGAAATGGTCAGGTTCAAGATACAAGGATGCCATGGTAGCCTTTTGTCCCGATGGAATCTGATGTAGATCAAAGAAATTCTCCATTTGGTTAATCCAATTAAGTGAGTCCTTTCCATCAAACTTACGCATTTCCACTATTGGAATCATGTTACGGGCCTGCAGAGTGTTTGTATTTGGATTCAGCATGCTCAAAGATCCACCTTGGCTAGTTTGTCTATTACTTTAACCTGAAGATCCACCTTGGTTGATATGAGTATGATTGAGTTGTGGCTGATTAGGAAGAAGATGATGACCCTCTAGATTTGACCTAAATTGGTGAATGAAATCCTCCAATTGTTGCATGGGGGACACGTGTAACATGCATGATATAGTTACTTGAAGAGTCAACTAATGTAATATTAACCAAATTTTATAAAACTCAAAGAACGAACTCAAACTTATTTTTAATCTTCTTTCTGGAAATGTAAATGACTTTGAAAAATTCCACAAATTGCACCTTGTGTAGCCGAATTATGAAAAAACATAAAACCGCTATAACTTTTGCAAAACAAGTCAAAAAGTACTAAATTTTTTAGGGAAGCCTACTTGACTGATTTCACCACACCACAAAAAAATTTGTAGAAAAATTCGCTACTGATGTTGAGATATGGATGAACCTTCAAAATTAGGGTTTGACGCAGTGCTGGCCGAGTTCAAGCTCTGATACCACTTGTAATGAAATTACTTGTATAATTCAGATCATGAGTAGAAATATAACACCCAATAACACAATATTCCAGAATAATGATCTCAATATGCAATAAGAATAGCTACGCCACTTCGAGGGGGCAACCTCCAAACCATACAATAATACTCAAATGCTCCAATGATGATCAAATACTACCTACTAACCTCTATATATACTATTCCTATGTTATGGCCAACACCAAGGGGATCCATGATGTAATAGGTTTTCAAGCTAGAAGAGATGTTAAATTGTATGTTGATGCATGGGGACACGTGTAACATTCATGATATAGTTACTTGAAGAGTCAACTAATGTAATGTTAACCACCACATGTAAAGGGCAACAAGTGGATGAGTAGAGAGAAGATGTAAATTCAAGTGATCTCGTAAATGGTAGAAGGATCTGTCATATGTAAGTAAGTTTGAATTGTAATACTCAATACAGGATCCATGATGTAATAGGTTTTCAAGCTAGAGGATCCTCAATGCAAAGATTGATGAATGTTGATCCCAAAACCTAATGAAATTGAATACTAATTGAAGTCAAGGGATCAATTCAAACTTGGTAAAAGTACAATGTTCAATGCGATTATGATGCCAATAAAAGTGCAAGGGAGATACAAGGTATATTCAGTTGATGGGTTTTGAATATTATAATTGGGGTTATTTATCATGGCAATCTATACTCGTTTGAGATTTATTAGTTTGGTCATGGTGGTGCGGGTTATGAGTTAGGGAGGTAGAGATGTTATGTCAGCATGTTTATCCCTGAATTGAAATGAAAAGGCAAAAATTGGAGTGTTCATCTCATGCCTAAGTGGGAGTGGTATAAAAAATGTGACATTGAGAGGCTTATCAGCATCATCATCTATCATCATCAACAAACTATGATTTCATGCACAAGTTTTCTCTTCAGAATTTACGGTATGTGAAATTACGTGTTCCCAAATCATACACTATGATTATCATAAAGAGGAGGGAGCATATAGTGATGTCGATGTAGTGCTACAAACAAGATAACTAAGAGATTTGTGTGCACTATGGAGGGAAAAAACACGAGGGCCTTTCCCTACCTTTCAAACCCCCATTTTCACCATCATCGATCTCATGAAATCAGATGTAGTCAAGGTCAATATAAATTCCAAAACAATGTGTGTAGTGTTCAGTGCAACTATGGGCCATCTATACTCTACCACTATAGACAAGATTACATGCCTTGGTTTACTTGTTGGGGTCTACCCAACTATAAGCATGGGGTGGTCATTTGAGTGGAGGTGGATTACGTTTGCTCTTCATGAAATGTGGCATGTTTGCATATAATATATGGGTAAAAAAGATAAGGATGTTGAATTTTTGACTCCATCAAGAATCGTGCATAGTGTTTCCTCCATTTAGACCATCTTTGCAATCTTCTACCTTGTAAAGTCGGAGAGTTCCAAGTATGTACAATGAAAAGTATGGGGAAATGAAAGACAACCCAATTTTGTGATAAATACAACGAAAAAGGACACAAACATAAATACAACCTATATAATAGTATGATGTGAGCTCGTGGCATGACAATCACATCTCCATCTTTAATTTCATTATATAAAACACCAAGGCTTTGTTATTTTTTATTTTTAACTGTGTAGAACTTTTCGATTAGATGGCATTTCATTTGTTAGATAAGATGAAAACATGAATAGAGAGTTGGAAATGTGAAAGGAACGATAAGAATATTGTTCCAAGCCGTAAAAATCTTAGATGATAATAACACATCACATTTAATAAGTTGAAAAGAATTCGCCAGAATAACCTTACAAAAGGATTTACAAATAAAGAGCTAAAATATCATATATGGAAATCTATCATAATGGCATTGATCTCATGAATTAACTCAATAATTAGGATGTACATATAGGAGGAGGGAAGTGCAACTACCACCTAGATCAGTGGTGAAGAACTCCTACTAAGTGATACTAGTAGTTAAGCTAACTCCAAAAGACTAGCAAGCTAACTCCACATGACTAACAAGATAACTCCACACAACTAGTACACCTAAACAAGCTAACTCAACAAGTGTAGGGATAACCTAAGTGCAAGAATTATCGCAATAAACAAATAAAAGGATAAATAATAACCTACATTAACAAAATGAAAAGGTGGGAATTAAATACTTACATGTCCCACACCTATTCCATGGCTCAAATTGCTCCTATCCAAATAATATCTACTATATGTGCTCCACTTTGTCATCTCAATCTCGCTTTCATTATTCATGTGAGTGCAATTTTTGCATAAAGAGCCAAAATAAAAAATAGGGAAAATCCAATATGTTCCAGGTTCAAAACCCAACCATAATGTTTGCTTCTTGTAGCACTTTTTGTATCCTCTTTTCTATTTTAAGCTGAGTAATTGCATGAAAATAGACTATGCATGAACAAGAATCAATAATTGAGCACCTATAACAATTGGTTATAAGAGTGGTACGTAGATTTTATCTGCTAATTGGTTGTACGAATGGTACATAGATTTTATTTGCCAATTAGAAGTTTTCGACTAAGACTCCATACGATTTCATACATCATTGAGTGCAAATTGCTCTTTGATTTACAAGGAGGGATTTTTACCAATAAAATTTTCAGTGTGTATTATGTAATGTCCAGATCTTAAAGAGATTCCTTGTTTTCTTAATTTAAGATTTGATGTACTTACTATAGGTTGAAGCAATAAATGTATTTCCAATTCTAGCAATGGAATTCACGAAGAAAATAAGGCATATATAAATTGAAAAGCTTTGAACTTCAAGCATGTCGGATCTAAGTGCGGCTCCAAAAAGAGTTAACACGTATAAAAATGGTAGGCGGGAAAAAGATGACATCAATGACTATGGCAAAATTAAATAAAGCAGAAAATAAATAAAATATATCATGTCATTAATACGTGTAGACACTCAAATTTGGCAATTTATCCTTTAACAATGTTGATCCTGACACTGCACACTTACATGCGTATATACACTCTCTTCACTCTTGCTTACCACACCCTAATAGCTCTTTGACTACTTTATTATCTTTGCACAAGTTTTGGTCATTAGTTCCTGACATTTTATAGTATAAAATGCATATAAAGACATCCATCCTCTAATCCAAAAAGCTAAACTGTCATTTTTCCCTCTTGGTCAAAATCATAGATTTCGGTTTACCCTATTGTACAGTTTTGGACTGCCATGTTTTGAATCCAAACTTTCAATTTCATCATCTTCATATGGACTAACATTCCCCCTTAGTTGGCCTTTCGTGACATAAAAAACATTGGAAAAGCAATTCAATCATACCTCATTTAGGGTCGTGGCACTTTACATTCTCATCATATTAAAGCAAGGACAAAAGGCACTTATTGTTCCTTAGACAATGAAGTAATTGATGCAAATCCATTAGGGAAGCCCCCTCTACAAATTTGAAGTATCCTCTCAAATTAAGGAGTATCCATCCTCTCTCTACAAGCAAGCAAAGTGAACATTCCCAAGTATTTGAGCAAGTGTGAAACTCGATCAAGGCATTATAAAAGCATGATTTTCAAGTTTTGATTGCACTATTTTTTTTACCGCTCATCAGGGTGGTAAATTTGAAGTTCCTTGTTCGAAAATGGACTCATACCTCTAGCTCAAGGAAAATACCTACACTTTGGATTTAGTGGGTCATTGATGACCTAGGTTAATTTACGAGTTTAAACAATGTATGTTAAGGATACTGAGAAAAAAATGGAATCTACCTTTCCGTCTAGAGAAAACATTTCTTATTTTCCTCTTGACCTCTTGGGGAAAATGTGAAAGGACAAGTTGTTTGATCTTTTCTAAGAAATAATTTGGTGATTTGCCTAGGAACTTGATAAGTTTTGAAATCCCCTCCGGATGCATTTTCCACCTATATCATTCATGTTTTCTTTTGGCTAAAATGGTAAATTTTATACTCATAGTGAACTTATAATGTGCTTTGCAGCGTTCAAAAACTAGTTTATTGTTTTAATAAGTGATAACAACATTTTTTAGGATACGTGGTAGTGTGGAATTTGGATTTTCATGGTAGAAACCTCAATAAAATTTTAAACAATAACAAATTTATCTATCCTTTATTGGTTTTCTAACTTAAATTTTGGGTATGTATTGTGATATTCGAGCAAAGGGTTCAAGCTATGGAACCCTGAGACAAAACCAAAAAACTAATATTAACTTTACAGTTGTTTGGATGGTACATACTTAATGTATTGGCACTCCCATTGTGTGCATGTAAATAATATTACCAACTAAAGGCATCACATTTTCATTATGCTTGGTGTTATGTGACCCTTCATCCTTGACCCCTAAATGAATAGTGCACATACTAGGGAAAAATTGAGGGTATTGTAAATAGTTTGTCCATCTTTTAAGAGTAAGTACGAGCTACGAAGTGAATCCTCGCGTAAATTAAAAAAAAATTCTCTCTTCTCGTATCATTTTTGTGATGCCCATGGGTGGATTTGTATGCATCATGTATGCATAACTTGATATCCTCTTTAAGACAACAATTGTTGTTCCCTTGGCTCACCCACTAAAAATTTTCTTAGCAGTGACCTTTGTGTTGTACATCCACTAATGTGTAATGTTGTAGATAATTTGGATGATAACGCTAATAAACCTTTTGTGTAGCTACATTTTTTCTTGATTATCATTCTCCAATTTCTAGATACACTTGATGTTGAACCAAGTTAGAGTTTATTGGGATGTGTTTGTTGAGACTAACAACTACATGGTATGATGTGATACCTTTGAGAGGTCATTATTCTTACCCCTTCCAATGACTTCCAAGAGTAAGTCTACTTCTAGGAGAGGGGGATGTACTTCCTGCCGGTTTTTATCCCTTTGATGATATTGTCTCCTTGAGTCGTTCTCGTTTGGGACATTGGAATTGATGTTAGTATAGATGTTTGATTTGAATAATCTTACTATTATCACCTTATTAATACTTAATTAGTAATACATGTTCTTGGCTAGATGTTATACGAGGCATGCAATGACAATTTACTATGGTTATCATTATTTTTGGGACTAATTATGATGTTATGGATATTAATGATCTTAGACTTACATGGATGGTATTTTGGATATAATATGTTGTCAAAATAATTATTGATTGTATTGATGGATGGTTGTGGCGAAATCGATTTGGATGGTTTAGCATATGGACTCAAATGGATTTGTAGTTGTAGAGTAACATGCATCTTGTAACTAATTATGAAACATGACGTGGTTTAATTGTCATGATTTATAACATATTGTGTAATGGGTGGATGCATTTGTAACTAATGAGTTAATTGCATATGTGTGGCATAATTACTTGAGATGTGTGTGATTGTTTCATTCAAAACTTTTTATTGAGCAAGTATGATGTTTGCAATCGAGTGTGCAGGCGACAGGTTCACACCACATGAGAATGTGGAACTCATGGTTTGCACCTCCAAGATTGCACAATTGGCCACATGGGTTGAATCATCACCCCTTTGTTTGATTGGTTTTATCTTTCTTGCCCATGGTTTTGAACAGATATAAGGAAACCATTCTCTTTGTGCATGTTTTGTCATTTGATACGTGCACCTTGGGTCGTTGCCTCCTTGGACTCATTTTAGTGCTAATTATTTTAATCCTCTTGTTTAGAGTCATTTTTAAGGTTTTAATGATCACTACTTATATTGGTGTTGTTTTTGCTAATTAATCATGTTTAAGGAGGTCTGGGACCACCTAAGCATGGATTGGGTGGGCCCTGTTACCAAAATATTGTGTAACATTATTAAATAAAATGTAATATTATTAATGATGAGTTTATAGAACTCATATTAATAATATAGGTTGTAATAGTTTTATTATTGGTGAGTTGTGAGAACAACTCATGTAACTATTTTAGTGTGAAAGATATCTTAGGGATAAGTTTGAGAGATTGTAGGGATTTGAGAGAGATATGTGGGTTGCTGAGGATTGATGTTGACTCCTCGTATTGAGGAGAACATCCTCCTATATAATGTAAACTCTATCAATGTAATTGATATTTGAAATGAATTAATAAGAAGATCATTATTCTGTGAATAACAATATTGAGTTTTCCTGTGTAAAATTGATCCAAAATTATTAGGCCCCACCACCTCACAAAGTGTGTCACTTTTCCCAAACTTGAATTTGGGCCAAAAGTGAAATTTGTAAGAGGGGTTTTTCTTGTCGGGGTCTCATTTACACTAAAATGAACCCCTTAGATCCTACCTAGGGGTAGGGGGGCCTTTTTCAAGGTTAAAATGGGCCTTTCCCTCCCATTTGAGCCTCTCTTGTCCATATCTAAACTATTGACCTTGTTTTGTGAGCCACCTTCATATTTGGAGGAGATTTTTTTTTTGTGGAATATTCCTTCATTATGCCTTTTGTCTTATGTGTGACAGGGACATGAGGGGTGTCTTGTTTTGAGAAGGAGATGAGTGACACATGTCACCCTCTCATTGGTGAGAATACTTTAGATTCCTCTTCTTATTCCTCCACTTTGTGGGGGGTAAGGAGTTTTTTACTTCATTTTTGCACTTAGGATTTTTTTGGAGGAGAACTCGAAGGAGACAGGGGCTTAGAGAGCTTGGATCACACTTTGAATTTGTTTGCTTGGTTTGAGAGGTAGGTATCTTGCCTTGTTGTTTTTGTTTTATGACTGTGTGGAAGATTATGGAATGATATGTTTGTCAGTCTTGGAAATTATGCTTGTTGTGTTGGGTGATGAATGTTCATCTTGTCTTCCTTGGTTTCCCCATCCATCTCACTAGAGATGGATTTTGGGAGTGTTGGGGAAGAGGGAGGAGACCCCCTCTTGCGCCCATATGGCTTGATGGGCAAGCCATGATGAGATTTATATTCATTTTTCCTCCCCTCATATGGTTGATGAGGGAGATGAGACTTCGTATGGGTTAAAACTCATCTCCCTTCCTTGCCAAGGAAATCTTCCAAGGTTTGAAAAACCTTGGCAAGGAGAAGACTTGGAGTATTTGGGATTTGGATGATATAAGGAACTTTTGAGTATGGTGTTTTCTTAACAAGCTATGAGTGTTTTGGTTTCAAAATGAATGTAAAGGGCATACTTTCCCCTCTTCCCCTTCTCGAAGAAGCTCAAAGTTTTTTCCTTGTACTTTGGTCATTGACTTGTTGGTTACGGAGTTGTGTGTGTGTAAATCATTTTTCTCCCCTTCATGTGCATCTTGGAGGCATGCATTCTCTCTCCCCTATGGGCTTAGAGGGACGGTATCATGCCCTCCGCATTTGGAGATGACAGGTAATGATGTCATTTGGTTGGGTGGACAACCAAACCACCTCTCTTGTGTATGAAGATATCCTATTCGAAGATGGAGCGTGATATTAGAGTCTTGTATGGAGTTTTCTTTGCTTGGAGAAATGATTTTTTACTCAAAATTTCGACATGTTGTTCCCTAAATAAGGAGGCTTGACCATTTGCATCTTATAGTTATGGTTTTCTTAAAAATTGTAAGAAAAGAAGAAATGTAAGGTGCTTTATATTAGAATGGAAATCTCATTTGTTATTCTTGTATTGAGTTTGTTTTGAATGGAAGAAGTTGTCAACAAATGTAAAAAAAAAATCTCGTGCTTTTTCTTGTTAATTCAATTTTGTAATGAAATGGAGATCTCATAATGAATCTCCTTGTAAATTTTGGTGTTGGGACTAGGGGAGTAAGAGTGAGATAAAGTTGAATTTATTGATATACTTTAGATTGTCAATGTATATTGTTTGGATTAACCTCCTTGGTTTTCTATGGTGCTTATTATTGGATTTATAACTCTTTGGCTTGTGGATTATCACATTTTTAACTTGACTAATACAAAGAGAGGAGGAAAATGACTATTGAACTCTTGCATTATTAAGTTTGTTGTGATCAACTTACTTTCAAGTGGAAAAGGAGATTAATTTGAGTTATTATTGTATGGAAATCATATCGAATAATGTTCGGAATTTGTATCTTGAAAAGTAGATATCGAAGAAGTAAATTGTAGTTTTCAAAACTTGAGCAACCTTGTTTAGTTTATGGAGCTTGTTGAAAAAAAGGATTCATTTTAGATGAGCTTGTTATGCAACCAAATTAACACCTTATGGTTTTATTGTTGTGTTGGCCAACCTTTAAAATTAGCTTCATTTAGCTTGATTTTCTTGGAGTCAAATATGATTCTTATTAAATTGAATTTAAGCTTTAAGTAAGTTTGTATAGATCATTTTGGAACTTGTAAACTGCATCTTTTAAGTGAAGGAAAGAGATGAAATAATGTAATTAGTTGTTGTGTAGTCATAAATTTTCAAAAAAAAAAGTTTGTGTATATTCATCTTATTGTTCTACCTCGTGACTTTAGTATTTTATGGTTGCGTATAGACACATGGATTATTTAATTTACCTTATCTCATAGTTGCTTGCAAGAAGGCTTGGAATGTTGGTTATATAAATATAGTTTTATTCGATATGATATTTTAGATTTATAATTGATAATATAGATAGAATAAAAAAGATATTCTTATGTTATTTCAATTACCGGGGGAAAAACATGCAAAAATAATCATATTCATTGGGTTTGTATGTAGGGTTATGTAAAATCAAATTATACTTATTTAAAAAAAATGTAGAGTATGGGGGCCGCGACCCCTTAAACCCCTGTAGAGACCTCTTGTTACTACCATTTGGGAGAGATAAGGGCTCTACCCTGAGACACAACTCTGCCCCTCCATATGCATCATACCATAGGCTTAGCCCTATGCTCATCAACCCGCCGCCCTTGCGGGCCTCATAACCATGCTCAGGGCCATTCCACCCTCTTTCCGCCCTGCCGCCTACTAATTTGGGTCAATCTCATCCACCGTAGCCATTGTTTACCCTCTCTCTAACATTTATATAATTAAAACCTACATTCAAAATATAAATAGATCTCTCTCTCTCTCTCTCTCTCTCTCTCACACACACACACACGCACACACACACACACACACACACACACATATATATTCTAGTGAAGAACGTATAAATAAAATTAAATAGAATACACACAATATACAATATGTTTCATTGGGCCTCCATGAATGCTTCCCTGACCTGCAACAAAACTTGAGGGAAAGACGAGAAAATGGGGGAGAGAAATAGTGATGGAGTGTCATAAAGAAATTTAGGGTTATTAAGATGAACGGTGAGGATTATACTTAATCCTAGGGCTCCAATTATACCCATTCTCGCACTTGCTTGTAGAGCCCATGTTGACCCTTTAAAATAATGCAAGTGGAATTAAATCTTGCATTATAATTAATTGGAGCTTATAACCCCCATTTTTTGGGTAGATTAATTTATCTTCGGCCCATTAGGGATATTCACTCAATCTCCCTTCTCGGTGAAATTAAATTAATTATAATTGTTTATAAATGATTCCTTGGTATAGGGTTCCTTATGCTAAAGTTTAGCCTCACGGATTAACGTAGGTTCTCAAGGAATTATTGCTACCATAGAGAATATATCTTTCCACATTAAACTAAGATATTTGTCATAAATTATACTTAGATAGGATTCTGAGTGAAATGAAATATTTATCTCTAACGAATGGATTAACTCCTCCGTGGGAAATACATTTACTCTCAAGAAATTAAATTAGCGTCAATATTATGGCCATTACAGAGAAATAAAATCATATCTATAAATGAAATTGAAACTACATGAAATGATAAACAACTTTTCAAATGGGTTATAACCCCTACCTTGTGGTGGCCCTACCAAGCCCTGATATGGAGCACTGGGCATATACCAAACAAGACAAGAACGTTTTTTTCAATAAAATAGTAAGTAACTTTTGGGTGAGTTAGGAGTTGGGTGATACTAGTAAGATAACTCATTAATAACCTTTTTTCCTTACGAATGTTAGCCAATGTCATTGGCTTAACCAAAAAAATTGCCTCAAAATTTACGAGATTTTGGGTTAATTAGATGGATAACTTTGGGTCGTAATATTATGGGCATGACATGGACACTATAGATTTTATGCATTTATATTCAGAATGTGATGACACATCAATGTGTATGAGTAAGCAAGTTGAGAGAGATATAATAAGATGTACTAAGTGGGGATAAGATGTGGATATTTGTCTTAGTGAAGGAACACAATCACAACTAGCAATATTAAAAAGATAAATTTATCAAATTTGAGTGTCTACAACATATTATGGGGGTTCCATCGTGCTTCAATGATGCATTCTGTACAGTATAGTCGATGGCCATTTTCCTCGACCCTAGACTTCTACTCCCTCAATCTCCTTCTTCATCGCCCTTATTCCCCCCCACAATGTTTCACTCTTTCTGGTTTAAGTTTTTATATGCATCCCTGTCAACGTCTCCAAGCACTCCTTGCATGCGATTTCTAATTGTTGTAGCTCAAAATTGCACCCTAGGATTTGATCATGGCAAATCAAAGATTTCTTGACAACACTGGACTGTCTCCAAGTTGTGGGACCTGTAAATTGAGACAACCCTTCATAGAAGGTTGGTTCATCACATATCCTAATGCTAAACTACTCCTAGACTAAACCTACTCTAACATATCCAAGTACCCAGGCAGAGAGAGAAGGGACAAAATGATACATAGAATGAAATCCTAAGCTAAAAGTGGTGGTCGCACCAAGAAAAGGTTGATCACTCTCTTTAAGTTTCAGAGAAGAAATGAGATCAATTGCAAGGTAAAAGGGACAAATTCTTGCCACTTTTTTAGCCCTATAACTAAATTAGCTCACAACCCTGTTTGATTTAGACAAAATCAACATTACATTCTGCAAAACACCATGCATACATAATCAAAATTGAAGGAGAAGAAGGCACATACACATAATAGACACAAAGGGGCAAATTCAGGCCACAATTTACATCATATTATTGGTTTTGAATGCACAGACTACTACAATCAAGCTTGGAGGTAAAAATGCTCCACAAAACACATGCTCAGGTTTGCAACTCCTCAACTCTGTCACAATTTTGACATTATAACATTGCCAAGCTAGAGAGGGATCCCTTTACAAAGAAGAACTAGTAGAATTTATAGAATGGAGGAGTAAAGAGGGAAACATAAGATGTCATGGAATAAACGACTTGCTAAACCTTGCAATCTTACCTAAAATTGCCTCTAACAAGTTATCCAATTCCTCTATGATTTCTCATGCGTCTAGTACTGCCTTGACATGCAAGAAAACTCAAAATATCTAATCCAAGTCGAGCACATTCTAGAAATCAATGGCAACCCGTAAAATTTGGAAGTGGAATGTACAAGACGTTGCCAAGTGTCTAAAAATAGCTAGTACAGGTTGTTATTTATTATCATTTCAGTTGAGCATGGAGGAATATGCCATTTGGACGAAATCTGGAGGGTTATAAGGCGAGAACAGATCAAACAATGCATCATTTAACAACCTGGACGTTTTCCTTGTTTTACACTTACATGAAACAACCTCCAGATTGATTTTCCTATACTTATCCCTCTTAACCCCCGCCAAAAAATGATTGTGATTGTTCCAAGTTGAAGGGATCGAGGAGAGCTTTCCAACGATACCAAGTTTCCCTGATTTGGAGTTGTAGAAAGAAAGTTATGTTCATATGAAGTTTGCATGGTTGGGTGGATTATGCCTAGCGGCCGCTAGGCTCCAAAATAGGCCAGTGAAAGTGCCTAGTCGCTGCTAACCTCAAAATTATGTCAACAAATGTGCCTAGCGACTGCTAACCTCAAAATTAGGTTAGTGAAAGTGCCTAACGTCCACTAACCTCAAAAATATCCTTACGACCACTAGTTTCAAAACATCCCAGCGAGCACTAGCCTTGAAATTATCCTAACAACCGCCCACTAGTTTCAAAACATCTTAGCGACCGCTAGCTTGCAAAAATGACTAAGATCATTTGTGATAAGTTATCCAAATTTGCAAGGAGCGTGAATTTGGGGTAACACTAATTTAGATCCACAAGTGACAAATACAAAAAACACTCTAAAATCACAAAATTTAACGAGGGTGTTTTTAAGCATCTAAAAATCCGTCAATTGCTTAACCATGTTTAGAAAACCAACACAACGGTAAAGCATGGGATTGGAAAAAAAATTAAGCAATTGTCAAACAGTGATAAAAGCTTAACTCTATCCGGGTTCGAACTTCATGGTCCGGTTAAAAGTTAACCCGTACCTTAACACAAAAACACGCGGTCAATGCCTGGTTACCTCGTATGTACTGTAATTTAGTTCTTTTCGTAATTTTGGCAGACTTGTTTCAGAGTTTTCCCGCCAAAATTATAGCGCGCGAAACCTGAAAAATAGTTCAAATTTTTCATCTGCTACATACTTATCAATCTCCTATGCATTTGCTGCCTCGCTTGTTCTCTGCTTCTTAATGTTTGAATGTCTTCATTCTGAAACACTCGGAAAAGTAGCAGCAATGGAAGAGAGTATTAACAAGAGGGTAAGAAGGCGTACACAAGCTCCCAGGCCTCCCTCCCCTGACGATGTACTCTGTCAAGAATGCGGGCTTGGCAATGGAGAATCCGAAATGCTTTTATGCGATAAATGTGACGGAGGCTATCACATGTACTGCCTTCGTCCAGTTGTGGTTCGAGTGCCTGCAGGAAAATGGTTCTGCCCCTCCTGCAAGACGGCTCCAATCAAAGGTATCACTCTAGTCTCTTTTATTCAATATCCATTTCATTTTTTTTAGGTTTATTTTCATCTTCCCCCATATTTCGCTGCTTTTTATTTCTGCGAGTATGAAAGGCTCATGGGATTTTAATGTGCAGAGTTTCCTATGGTGCAAACTAAAATAATTGATTTCTTTCGCATCAGAAGATCTGCCGATCCTCTCCATCCGTCACATCAAGGTAAGAGATCTGTGCCCTGAAGTAAAGGCAGCTCTCTCTTTTGGGTTTTCTGTAAGAGGTCAAATGGCTGTTGCCAATGATTGTTTTCTTGCTGGGTTTTAATAGATTCGAGAAAACGGAGACGGCGTTCTACGGTTCTAATTGTGTCCAAAAAGAAAAGAAGATTGCTGCCATTCGCCCCAACCAAAGATCTGGCAAGAAGATTGCAGCAAATGGGATCGCTAGCTACTGCCCTTACGAGCTCAGGCGTGGAGTTCAGTAACGACCTCACATACATGCCTGATATGGCTCCCAGATCTGCTAACAGAGCTTCTTTGGAGAAGGATGGAATGCAGGTATGATCCGATAAAATCCCACTTTTAGCAGAGAAGAGTTTATTTGGTACACGAGGTAAGGCAATGTCCATGAACGGACATTGGTTTACATTTATTAAATGACCCTTTACCCCTCTGCTTAAAGCTGCCTGGTCTTGAATATCTACTCACAGAATCAAGTTAGGTAGTAATTCCACGAATGGGGCTTAAGTTTTCTCAGCAGCACTTGCCATGTAGATTCAGAATATTTTTGCAGTCAAATGACCTCATTGCTGCATCTTCAACAGCACATGTTTATTACCCTTTTTTTCAGCAGTTTCATAATCTGTGGTAAATAGTTTTAAAACTCTCAATCGGGTTCAGCAGACGATAAGTCTATTTATCTAATAAGGGTTAAAGGCCTTTCACTCTTTGCATTTTCTGAATGAATACTGTTTTCTGGTGGATGTTTTTAATTAAAGTTTAACTCATGCCATTTTCTATGTACTCGTCTTGCAGGTTATGCCTAAAGAAGACAAGGCTGCACTAGAACTCTGTAAGACAATGTATAGAAGGGGTGAATGGGCTCCATTAATGGTGGTTTATGATTCACTTGAAGGGTAATTAATGCAATTCTCCTCTGTAGCTTGTACCCACATTTGAGCTCCTCTAAATTAAGTCTATAAAAAAAAAAAAATCATGCTACTCAACTAAAGTTAGATGGCATAGTTATGACAGGTTTACAGTGGAGGCTGATGGCTATATAAAGGATTTGACCATAATCACAGAATATGTTGGCGATGTGGATTATTTAAGAAACAGAGAGAAGGATGAAGGGGACAGTATGATGACTTTGCTTTTTACAAAGGATCGATCTAGAACACTTGTTATTTGCCCTGACAAGCGCAGCAACATAGCTCGGTTCATCAATGGTATAAACAACCACACTCCTGAGGGTCGAAAGAAGCAAAATCTGAAATGTGTGAGATTTGATGTGAATGGTGAGGCGAGGGTTCTCCTCGTTGCCATCAGAGATATTTCTAAGGGAGAGAGGTTGTATTATGATTACAACGGTTATGAGCAGGAGTATCCAACACACCACTTTGTTTGAATTGCCAGCCTTATAGTTTTCCAATTGAAAATAGGGCATGGGGATGAAGATGGTTCTATGCCAAGGGTGTAATATTTGTATCATTGATTGTTGGGCTAAATTAGCTCATTATAGTGGTCTTCCTGATCAAAGGAATTCTGAAGTTCACATGTTTACAGTTTTTGTGGGATATATATCTTGGAAATAAAATTCTAAATTTACAAATCTGGAGCAATTGTTTTTAAAATCTTTGTGCTGGAACAATTCTGAATTTTGGGGAGAGCTGGCAGGCTACTTGAGCTTTTTGCTTTTTTTTTTTTTGATGAGTGCACTCATTGGGCACTAGATTACATAGAATGTTGGCATCTTTGCACATCTTTTGGAGGAAGCATCTAGCGGAATTACAATTACGAGTAAGTGTACAACTGAACTAGTGATCACTTTCATTAGCAACTATGAGTAAGGGGCATCCACACCGTCAAAGTCACCTAGGGCACGATCTTGGTCTTAATTGTTTGACTCTATGGGTTGGTATCTCCAGGCCTTGCACTCAGCAAGACTTGATCCCTAGTGGGCTATATCAAAGCCAAACAACTTCACCATTGAACCAAGGGCCCTTTGATTTTTTGCATATTTTATATTTCAATGGTGTCTAATATTTCCTCACAACATTTGTCCTTTTGTTTTAGTAGAAACTTTGAAAATTTAATTCCTTTGTTTACTTAAAGCTGTATAAGTCCATTTATTCCTGTATACTTTGATCACAGCTGTCTCAAATTAAATACTAAGGGCACCTAATTTTGGTACGAGACTGTATTTGTTATGATGTTAGTGTATTTGTGTTTGTCATATGTGGTCCATGTTAGGCTTTTTGGTGTGTGATGTTTGTGTTTGATTTTGATGTGTTCTTTATTCTTTTTTGTGGTTTTTTTATTTTTACTATTTTTTCCTCCTTTAATTTTTTTGGTTCTCTTTTAGCAACTTTTCTTGCTTGTTGTGGGGCATAAGTTTTATTAGGGTCATATGTAAGTGTTTTTAAGACATCAATAAAAAAAGAGAGAATTAATTTATTTCAAAAAGTGTCATGTGCTGTCATGCTAAATGTTTAGCATGTAAAATTGAAAATTTTGGTAATGACAACTAATTTCACCATTTGAAAATCTCTCTTGGTTATTGTGAAATTTTTTTAGTTAACCTAACAACCCACATAGTCCATTTGATTTTGTGTCATCCTCATTTTGGTTAAGAGAAATATGTTAACATGGTTTTCAAGTATGTTTAATGTATAGGGGAATGGATTTAAGTTGATTTCACGGTGAGACTAAGCTTTGAAGTGAAATAGTGCTCTTTGAAGCACTAAATTGACTATTTTTAATCATATTGTAGCATATGAGGACATCTTCTAGAAGCTGGTTGGAAAGACTTAACTCATTTGGGAGTTGTGTAAGAGAGCAATGAAGTGATCCATGGCAATTTAGGAAAAATCTATATAGGCAAGTGTTGTTAGGAACAATTCAAGGAAAATTGGGTCATTGTGGACACATGGAATGAAGACTTCAACAAAAAAAGTGAGCTTGTTCTAAAGATTTTAGGAGCTCCAAGAAGTGTTAGGAGCTCATCAAGCAGTCAATGGAAAGTTTTTGGAGTCCACTATATGATGGATGCATTAATTTTGATTCTTGACCTCACCACTCTTTGTAGTAGTCCGAGTCGTTGCTCCTTCGTGCCAAAAGAGTGATTGGGCTTAAAATTCAAATTATAGGCAAAATTGGTTATTATTGGAAATGGTTGGAATGGTTTTAGCAGGTGTTTTGGAGTCAAAATCATACAAGATTTGTAATGTAATTACTTGTATAAATTTGATTATTAGCAGCAATATAACACCAAAGAACACAATATTTCAAATAAATGATCTCAATGTGGCTTAACTGCTTCAAGGGGGCAACCTCCAAATCAGACAATAAGACTCAAATGTTGAATATGATGATCAACTACTACCTACTAATCCCTATATATACTATTCCTATATTATGGCCAACACCAAGGCCGACCCAGTAAAGAAAATATAACATATATGAAAGAGATACATAATGATAAGAAGTTATGATAGCCACAAGTCAGCTATATACATCCAATATAAGATATATGATTAAGGGCGTAACATGCCCCTCCCCTTCGAAGCAACATTGTCCCCAATGTTGAGAAGATTTGGATGCTACTGCAGGAAATTCACATCCTCCCAAGTTGCGTCTTCATTTTCTAGATTTTTCCACTTGATCAAATACTCAATGATCACTCTTGTCTTCAATCATTTAGTGCATGTGTGAAGGATGCATTCTGGTTCCAGGATGATTCTACCCTCTTCATCAAGCTCGGGTAACATTGTCTGGGTTGATACTGTTTGTCCAATTACCTTCTTTAGGCAAGATACATGGAAGATTGGATGAATTTGAGTAGTCGGAGGAAGTTCCATTTTGTATGCTACACTGCCAATCTTCTATAACACTTGATAAGGTCCATAGTACTTAGGTGAAAGTTTGTTATCATTTTTCTGTTGTTTTAAGGACATTTGCTTAAATGGTTGTAAATGCACAAAAACCCAATCACCGACTTCAAAATGTCTTTCACTGCAATGTTGGTCTCCTCGTTGCTTCATGCGGTTTTGTGACATGGCTGAATTCTCCATAACATTAGAAAGCACCTCTTGTTGGTGTTGAATATGTTCTTCAACTGCTTGAACCTTTGGCTGGACTCTCAAAGATGAAGTGATAGTACCCATATAATGCCAAGAAAGGAGACATTTTAGATGAAGTATGAAAGGAGGTGTTATACCACCATTCTACCAGCGGTAACCATTGGACACATCTCGCTTGCTTATCTAATGTAAAACAATGAAGATATCCCTCCAAGCACTTGTTTACCACCTCTGTTTGCCCATCAGACTGGGGATGATAAGAGGAACTACGAGCTAGTTGTGTGCCCAAGCATGAGAACAAGTCAGTCCAAAAATTACTAGTAAAGATAGGGTCTCGATCACTTACTATAATCTTTGGTGTCCCATGTAGCTTCTGAATTGTATCCCTGAAGGCCGTTGCTACTGTACTTGCAACAAATGGATGTGATAGAGCACAAAAATGAGCATATTTGGTGAGTTTGTCCACCACCACCATGATTACATTTTTACCTTCTGATTTAGGCAATCCTGTGATGAAGTCCATAGACACCTCTTCCCACCTTTGGCTAGGAATAGATAGAGGTTGTAAAAGACCCGGGGACTTAATTGTTTCGCCCTTATTTTGCTGACAAACCATGCATTCTGCCACAAACTTTTGGACATCTCCTTTTAGCCCTTCCCAGAAAAAATCATGCTTGATTCGATGATAAGTCTTTAAGAAGCTAGAATGACCCCCTACCGGAGAAACATGGAGCTCAGATAGAACCCTATTTTTAAGGATTGAATTCTTACATAGATATAATCTATCTTTATACCATAAAACATCTCCTTTCCATAAAATTTCTTTTAACATGCTTGGATCTTGTTGGATATTCTGAATGAGATTTTGTGTACTTAGATCATTTTTCCATTTAGACCTTACATCCTCTATCCTAATCCTCTTGTAATACAAATATGGCACACAACAATGCCTGGGCAGATTCATCCTTCCGAGATAAAGCATCAGCAACTACATTCTCTTTCCCTTTCTTGTATATTATCTCAAAATCATACCCCTAACATTTTTGAGACCCATTCTATGTTGTTGTTTTGGTGAAAAACGTTGTTCTAAAAAGTATTTCAAACTATCATGATTTATCTTTACTTTGAAATATTGTCCCATTAGATATGGTCTCCATTGCTTCACTACATGAAGTATTGTTAACATTTCTTTCTCATAAACTGGTTTAGAGATATTCTTACCTTTGAATTGGTGGCTCACGAAGGAAATGGTTCAGCCCTTTTTCCATAAGAACTGCCCCCATACCATACCCTAAAGAATTACATTCAATAATGAATGCTTTTGAAAAATCTAGGTTGGCTAGAACTGGAGTGGTGCACATGGCCTCCTTCAACTTCTTAAAGGCCATAGTAGCTTGCTATGTTCCAATGGAAAGATTCATTCTTCAATAAAGTTCTAAGTGGTGCTACGGTGCTGTAATAATTCCCTACAAATCTACGATAATAACCTATAAGCCCAAAAAATCATCAGATATTTTTTAAGCTTTGGGGAACATTCCATTCAAGCATGAATTTTATCTTGTTAGGATCCACTTTAATGCCTTAATAAGATACAATATGACCCAACTATTCAACTTCCTTGACATAAAAAGAACACTTAGAAGGATTTGCATAATGTTGATGTTGTTCAAGAATTTCCAACACCTTATTTATATGATACTGGTGTTCCTCCCATGTTTTACTATAGATTAAAATATCATCAAATAACACTAAAACAAACTTTCAAAGAAATGGATCAAAGATGGAATTCATCAAGCTTTAAAATGTATAGGGTGCATTTGTTAGTCCAAAAGGCATTACCAAGAATTCATAGTGTCCTTCATGTGTCCTGAAAGTTGTTTTATGAATATATTGATCTCTGATTCGATAACTATGATCGATATCTAAAACCAAGAACACAGTTTTGCTAAATTAAACATCACGATCAATAAGATGAAAGCATCTCGCCAGAATCATCACTTATAGGAATAGGAAACCTTATGCTTTAACAAATGAGCAACAATATCATATGAGTTATTATAGTAACTCAATGCAATACATGTGAGAATGGGCATCTTGCTTAAATAGGCAAGGAATAATAATCTAAGAACCAAGCAAGGTCGTAGATCAAGCCATAAATCAATTTCTTCTTCTAACTAGTCATCAAAGAACTATCTTCTCAATCTCACTCTTTAGCATTTAGGAGAGAACTAGACTATCAAGGATCTGATGTTCAATACCATTAACTCAAGGAAAGAACTAGCTGAATACCATGGATAAAGGAAAAAACTATACCTAGAGGCAGACCCTAGATAATATCTCCTAATATTTACCAATAAGATGCTCAAGAAATATACTGCTTGCATAAGTGGGTGCAGGTATAAATACAATAAAGGTAAATAAAGTACCTCAGGTGAACATGAGTTAAGTGCCACAATACCCTTCTACAAACTTTCTGAAGCAATTTTTGCACGTAAAGATGAGAACTTCATCAAGCTTTGAAATGTAGAGGGTGCATTTGCTCTTAGTCCTTTTAGGCATTACCAAGAACCCCATAGTGTCCTGAAATGTGTCTTGAAGGCTTTTTTATGAATATATTTAGTTCCCTGATTCTAATATGATGATAATCCAGAATGAAGATCAAGTTTTGTAAACAACACCATGTAACTCATCTAACAAAAATCAATTACAGGAATAAGAAACTAATCTCCCATGGTGAGATTAACGTTATGGCATTTTCCTGAACAACTAACATTTTTCCCATCAGCGATCATGGCTTGACATTCTGGAGCTGGATAAACAAAGCAGTTCAAGCGTACTGCCAACTTATGATTGATGAAATTGTGAGTACTTCCCGAATCAATCAACACTTTTACCCTATGTTTTTTAAGAATCCAACTACTTTGAGAGTTTGGAGAATGCTAATACCGGAAATTACATGGCATGATATTGTTGGTTGGGGATCTCCTAATTCCTCCTCTGGCTTTACCTCTTCGTCTTCTTCATTTTCTTCTTCTTCAGTAGGTCCCTCAATGTAGAACAACTTCTTTTCAGCATACTTATGTCCTGGTCCAAATTTGTTATCACAATTAAAACATAACCCTTTGTCTCTCTTTTCTTCAATTTGTTGAGGTGTCAGTCTCACTGGCCGAGGGAATGATGGTGGAAGGGTGCTACGATCTCTGATATTACTAACAATTTGTTTCCTACTGGAAATAAATTTTTCCTTTGCCCTACGTGGCATGATCATAGAGTCTGAAACCTTATGAGGATTAAACATACGCACCTCAGTCTCAATTTGCTCTTTAATAAACCTAGAAATAAGTCATTCAAATTATCTTTAGGAATATTTTCCACCCTTAAGGAAAGGTTTTCAAATTGATGATGTAATCTTTGATTGTTCCTGTTTGTTTGAGCTTTGCTAATTGACTGAAATAATTCTCTAACACACTAGAACTATAGTGCAATTACAACTCTTTGGTGAATATTGTCCATATAACATTAAGGCCACTCTTTTTCCTTTGAGCACATAACCATCGATACTAAATGAATTGGTTAGGTTCAAGATACAACGATGCCATGGTAACCTTTTGTCCCCATGGAATTTGATGAAGATCAAAAAAATTCTCCATCTGGTTAATCCAATTGAGTGGATCCTTTCCATCAAACTTACGGATTTCCACTTTTGGAATCATGTTATAGGCTTGCATAGTGTTTGTATTTGGATTGGTAATGTTTACAGATCCACTATTAGGAAATAAGAGATAAAATATGCGGAATAATCCCTTATAGAATCGCAACAGTAGAAACTAATATGCAGAAAATATTACAGATCTTAAATAAAAGTGCAGAATAAATAACACAACACATAGAGACAAGATTTAACGTGGTTCACCCAATTTGGGCTACGTCCACCAAGAATCACTTACTCAGATTTTATTACAAGCCTCCACTCTCTCAATACAATACCCAGATCCATCTGGAGCTATGCTTAACAAACTCTACAGAATTCACACCCGAATTCAAAACACATCTACAATACATTTGCTTGTCTATGTATCATATGCATAAGACCATATAAATAGACAATTGCTTAAGCAGTTTGATACAAAACCGTGGGTATCAAAACCATGGGCAAAAACTGTGGGTATTAAAACCATGGGCAAAAAACCATGGGTATCAAAACAATGGGTACTGAAAAACCTTTGAGCACATAACCATCGATACTAAATGAATTGGTCAAGTTCAAGATACAATGATGCCATGATAACCTTTTGTCTCGATGGAATCTGATGAAGATCAAAGAAATTATCCATTTGGCTAATCCAATTGAGTGGATCATTTCCATCAAACTTATGCATTTCCACTTTTGGAATCATGTTACGGGCTTGCATAGTGTTTGTATTTGGATTAGTCATGTTTGCAAATCCACCCTGGCTAGTTTGTCTATTACTTTGACCTAAAGATTCACCTTGGTTAATATGAGTATGGTTGAGTTGTGGCTGATTAGGAAGGATATGATGACTGTACGATGGAAAAGTGACAAGTGAGCATGGGAATCTACAAGTAACTCTTCCTCACACCCAACCTCTTGAGATCATGCCAAGATAGCCAGTGGGGATGGAATATATGTGCGGCGTATAGACAAACTAGTTAGGCAATCTTATATATTTGACACGCATACTAATGAAACCTATGAATCTAAAGTAAACAAGGCCCTCATAACCTAAACTGGCATGATAGATCAGTTGGCAAGGATGACTGCTCGAAGGCTCCAATCAATATTGAGCTCTGGCGTGATTCAATCTATGGGTTATGGGATACAAGGAAAATGACCTGGAACTGTTTCGTGTATGTATCTAGATAGGGTCATGAGATGGATGATTGATATATAGTGGATTCTATGGGTGATTCTATGGTCTAGTCCAAAAATCCTTATCTTTGTTAGCTGTTATATCTAATAAGGATAAATATGTGATAATATCTAGTGGAAGCGGAGAAGATCTAAATACTAGTGTGCGTAGACCAGCATCGATGTCTGATTAGACCTGTGGGCCCATTGGGTTATGGGACCTGTGGATTACAACCGTATGATTTGTGGTTATTGTGGGCCTCCTATGGTCATGTGCAAAATCAATCTCTGATCCTAATATCCAATAATCTGTATGCCTTTTCGGCCTCTATGTTTAGAGCAAAAAGTTGTGCAATCTTCTCAGAGTACCTTACAAGAATCTAGCAACTTGAATTCTTAAGCTAGTGTCTATGTCCAATAATGATATCTCCTACATCTAACTGTGGGATGAAAGGATCACAACTGAATGTTTTCTCTCTTTCAAGCCCTTCTACAGTCATGTGAATATTTATCTAGGGCAATCTGTAGTTTGGCTGGTTTGACCAAAACGTATGTGCTTTGTCGTCTTCTATGTTTAGTCCTCTTAGCTATGCATTGATTTCTTATAGGTTTATTGTTAATTGGAAGACCTGAATTCTAATATTCTTGTCTATATTAGTTATTGCTGCAATGAGATTGGGTTGAGGCGCTATTGGCTCGAGTACGTATTCTCTGAGCTCTCTAGGTCCCGTGATTGTCATATGAAAGAAAAAATATAAATCTAATTTAAAGTAAACTAATTATACGAAGTTTATTCACAACATATATATAACTTCCCTATGTTTTTGTATTTTTCATAAATCTATTGAACGAAATTGAAAGAGCAATTATTTAAAATATCTAGAAATTGACAACTAAACTAATAACGAAATTCAAAACAAACAAAGTAGCCAAGTATAGCTACCTTCTGTGTGCAGTTGTAAATCTATTCTAAATAACGAAATAACTGATCTAATCTATTTGAAAGACTCTCGATCCTACCTCAGAAGTGAGGAATGAATCATAGTTTCTCAGAAACTATCAATCCCCACAGCTTCCCTGGCAATATCGAAAGTGAGATTAACTAAAATGAAATGATTCACTATTCTATTTGATATATTTTAACTAGAAATTTGAAAGCTTGAACCTAGATTTTGCAGAACAGTGGCGAATCCTGATTGTGTGTGGCTTTTTCCCCTCAATGTGGTCTCCTCGTTCCTTCGTGCTCACGTGAATCTAGAAAAGCGTGTAATGCTAGCATCAATAGAAGTAGGTATTGAAACAATGGTAGCTTTGGATGTAGACTGAATACAATGCGAGTAGGAGAGGGATAGCGCAAGAGAACAGAGCTTGGCTTATGCAATTCCTAGTGGGATTTATTGCGAGTCATACAACACAAAACATCCAGAACCTAAAACTATCCTTCTTGACAAACAAAACCTGCAACTCTAATGGCTTCAGACTGAAAATGAAACTATCCTATCTCAATTGATTGTATGAAATAGTAATAACACTAGCACAAGAAGATCATGTAGCTTCTAAACAGCAAAACAACACTAACTATGCATGCAACAAATAAAACTAATACAATTCCTAAGCAAGAACTGAAAGACTAAAATTGAAATGAGAGAATGAGAGGAAAATTTTGAGGGGCCATTTGCTTGAAAACAAACCAGCTATTTATAGAATTCCCATTTACCCAAAGGTGAAAACCAATTTGAACTCTTTTACCATAAACAATGAAAAAACACTATTCCAGGGAACCAAAATCATAAATACGAGCAAAGGTGGTGAAAAAAGCTGGTAAACATTGAAATTTACATGAGTTGCGATAAAATGAATGTTCTAGAAAAACGCGTGAAGGACCCTGAGTAGGGCGGTGGTTACCGCCTGAGCAGGGTGGCGGTTACAGACCAAAACAAAGACCGCCGCCCAGGCAGGGTGGCGGTTTCGTAACTGAAGACCAAAACACAAAGGAAAAGAGGGGAGAAGAGAAAAACAAAGCACACAGGGGCTAAGTGGGGCATGCAGGATGTTAACGTACACTTGGAGAGCTTTTCCAGATCCCAAACACCTTGCGAGGAGACCTGTATCATCATTGGGGCACGTGTAACATTGTTCCGGTGGTGCAGTACCCTACAATTTTGGGTACGTACATATTGCCCCCTTGGAGAAGCATTTTAGCCATGAAGAGGCGTAAAATGGTGGGTCTGAGTATGGTGGTCCCGAAATGGGAAGTTAGAAATTATACCTGACACATTCGTGTGTCGAAATGATGCCATCCAAAACTCCCGCTACCTGCAAAATGAAAAGAGGACTCAAGTGCAGATAGATAAAATAAATCAAAGAATGAATACTAAAATAATATGAAGTGAGGACTTACCATTTGTGTGGGGATAAGAACTTACCTCCGTTGGTACTCCAAACCTACAAAAAGGGGCATTCAAAATGAGTCAAGATGCTATATATGTAAAAAAGGGCCCATTTTTCTATTCATTTGCGCATGTTGATTTGATTGATTTTGAGCTCTGGGGCCCACGGTGACAGTTTTTGACGAGAGTATAGTCAAAACATTCGTGATGAGATAGTGATCATGCCTCCGTGAGTGGAACATCGACCCGTGAGATCACAGGTTAGTTCTTCTTGATTTAGCATTTTTACCCCCAAAAATGTTAAAATGATGAAATTTTTGTCATGGGGGGATTATTTTTGAAAATGTTAGTGTTAATAGGGTCACTTAGGGGGAGGTGCCTTAATGGGTAGGCTTTGTTTTGGTCAAAATAGTATTTTTTTCATGTTTTTAGGCATTTTTTAGGGCACATGACCCATTTGAAAATTTGAGGACACGACCACCACCCTAAGCAGGGCGGCGGTAACATGACCGCCACCCTTTAAGGCGGTGG
This sequence comes from Taxus chinensis, assembly GCA_019776745.2. Lineage (NCBI taxonomy): Eukaryota > Viridiplantae > Streptophyta > Pinopsida > Cupressales > Taxaceae > Taxus > Taxus chinensis. Next base: position 83,903,613 of record CM034151.1, read on the forward strand.
TTACGGAACCGCCGCCCTGCTCAGGGTGGCGGTCCTTTACAGAATGCCAAAAACTCAGTGTTTTGAGCCAAATTTTGCATTTTTAGTATTCTTATATGTTTTAATGATTTTTCCAATGTAATTTGAATACTAACTTACTCCATTTGGCATGTTTTTGGGTGTATGTAGGCGAAGGAGGAATATATCAGATGGAGCTGAGAGAGAGTGTGTGATTGGCTTCCAGTAGTGTTGGATGCACTTTCTCAGGATGAGCAGGATACTCTTCAGAGGGCCGGCATATTGCGTATATCACGGGTCCCTCATGTTGCACCTTCTAGTCACATACTTTGTGACTTGTTTTCATATTGACATGCTAATCAGAACACTTTCTGACTTCCGGGAGTCAGGGGTGAGTGGACTATCACCCTAGAGGATGTCTACCACATCTTGGGAGTCCCGATCATCGGGAGACGACTCACACTTGAGACAGCAGGATCACGGGCTCTGATAGCTCAATGGGCTACATACATGGGAGACGCAGTTGTCTCCACTGGTTCGAAGAAGGGGGTGAGGGTTCGTTCCATTCCTAGCTTGCCTATCCCCTTGATTCGTCAGGCTATTATGGGGATCCTTGCCTCGAGATTGATTGGGGACAAGGGAGGGGACACTTTACTCTACTGCTGGTCCCCTATTATTGCACAGATTGAGGCACATGGCCGGATTTATGCCTAGGGAGCTGACATTCTTGGGACCACCTATCATGATTTGTACCAGGTGGTTCACTTATAGGGACAGTCTTTGAGCCATCTGACCCTGGTTATGAGCTGGGTCTATGAGCGTATCATCCCTTATGGGAGAGGTGTAGAGGTGGTGGATCCCAGAGTTGTGAGCGAAGCTAGATGGACAGATATGTCGGTGCTTAGAGCACCTCACCAGCCAGTTACCTCCCTGACTACTGATGATATGGAGGCCACACCTTATCAGGCCATGGCAGGGTTGTGGGGTGAGGAGACCCTCACTTTGATCTCTTTCTCTACCACAGGGCAGCTTGTGGATAGGACGGGGAAGGTGGAGACACACCCCTTTGATCGAGTGCCTCAATAGTTTGGCTTGCCTTACGTCGGCATGCTTCCCCCAGTGGTGCCAATGTTCAGATCAGTTCGGGAGGCTAGGGGAGGTCCTAGAGGCCGGGGTTGGACCATTGTTACTCCTGGTGTCCCTATTGCAGCTAGGTAGGTAGTACGTGCTCGAGGGAGAGCCAGTGCTCCTCAGGCACCCTTACTTTAGATTGCCACTGGTCCTGCCCACAGTAGCGATGACCCCATTGATATAGACTCTGAGTCTAAGGAGTTCACAGGGGGAGAGACGGAGGAGGAGACCAAGGATATGGAGGTCAGCGAGTCGGGTGGAGAGGAGGACAGTGATCCCAAGTGGCATGACACTCAGGAGATCTTACAGGCCGAGAGGGCAGAGCAGAGTGCGGAGAGGGTGACTCTAGTCTCAGAGGAGCCGCCCTCTCAGGACCTAGGTGGGGAGGATGAGTCTGTAGTTGGACGTTATGTTTCCCTAGGCACAGGAGGAGGACATCATTCAGCGGAAGAATATATGGCAGGTGTTGATCCTAGGGATCCCTCTTGGAGGCCCAGAGATCTGAGTGAGTTATCACCCCTCTCTTAATATTTGTTTTTAGCTAGGATTGTCTTAGTTGCTATCTCTCCTTTTGTTCATTCTTGGTTTTCCCCTTTTGATCATTTTCTAATTCACTTTTCTCCTTTGCTTGCAGAGACTACTGATGAGTGGCGAGACCTGATTCACCGGGTATGCACTGATACCCTGATGATCCCCATGGAGAAGACTCACACCGAGCTATCCATGGATGTAGGGGAGCCTTCAACTAGCTGGTAGGCACAGCGATGTCTTTTCCCATGTCTGGAATGTGGCCAAGATGGTGACTACCCTCCATACTGAGTTGGTCGGGTATATGACAATAGAGCACCTAATGAGGAGTCTCTCTCATAGCGAGGCATGACAGCTGCTCCTTAGGACCATGAGCCCTCAGTGCATTCAAAGCACCGGCATAGCCGGAGTCCTAGACGTGGTTGTGCACCTTCAGAGGGGTATCATAGGGGTTGAGAGGCCAATTGTCTCTCATAGTTTTTTTATACGATTTATTTTGTATTTTCCAGGCTCATTGAGCATTTTGACCATGCCTAGCGCATGATGGCATTATACATAAAACTTGATATATATATATATATATATTCTTTTTGGATCAGACTCTTGGTATCTAGGATTTTGTGATTTGTTTCCACATGTAAATTATAATGTTGTTTTTATATGCTTTTCAGAATGTATGCAAATGGAGAACAAATGATGTGAATGCTTTCTTTCTTTTTGTATTTCGTGATGCTGATATATGATAATGTAGACACAATGTGATTTTGAACTTTAGCTTGCATAAGTAATTTTTCGGTACTTCATATAGTTTTGACAGAACGTGATGATGAACGTGGTATGATGAGAAAATGTACTTGCCCCACTCCTAACTCCACGCAACTAGTAAGATGCGAGGGCTCACCACTGAGAGCTAGAAAGGGCACAAGCTATGAAATTTGTTGAATGGTAGTGATGAGAGATAGAAAAAGATTTGGTGGAACCAAATTAGGACGCTACAAACCTACTCTACTCAAGTGACTCCATAGTTTAGAATGTAACTTGCTTTGCGGTTTATCTAGACTTAGATCCGTAGATGGCCACATGGTTGAAAAAATCTGGTTTTCGGGGTTTTGAGCTCTCTTGGAATTTTGGACATCTGATTCACTTGTTTTTGACTCAAGATTTCAAAGGTTTATTTGAACTATTTGCTTATGACCTTCAATGTTTATTGTCAAGAGAACCCCCTGTACCTTGCCCCATGCTTCTAGTAGGAAGCATGGGCTTATCACCATGGACAAGGCATAGGTGAGTAAGGGCATTCCCATCCTTTCCCAACCCTACGTCACTAGTAAGAGATGCAAGCTCATCACCGAAGGTTGGTAGGGCAAGGAAATGTGTAAAATAAAATTTTCTGTTTGATCTAGTTTTGACTTACTTATTTGGGAAAATGTCAGTATGTTCTTATTTTCAAAGAGATCTATATACGGGATAGATGTGACACTATGAAGCTTCTAGAATAGACCATAGGCAAGACACCTATCCTAGGAAGAAACAAAAGTGGGAACAAGCATGCAGGCCTTGGTATGGCTACCGTTAAGACTTTGTCATATCTAGCTTTTAATTGATAAAATGATTCTGAAATAGGTGATGATGCTATGAAAATGAAGAAGTATGATTGAAATGCTTCTGCCAATACTATCAGAAGTTTGTAATGAATTACTTGTGAATAAGTCTCTTGATCACAAAACTTTATGAAACGAGTGGACAAAATGAACCTAACTACATGAAGATGCAATGTAGATATAATTATACAAATAGTGTTGGTTGCTTATGCATAGAATCGTTTAAGGTGCAAGGAATTGACTGTTTCGTTGAATTCCTCACCTTCTAGTGTACATAAGAGATACACACCATTTCCATAGTCTTTTATGACTCAGTATGGACCCAACCATTTAGGTTGGAATTTCCTTCCTTCACCGGTCTTCTTATCGATCCGACTGTCTAGTCTTAGAACTAGATCTCCTTCATATATTTCTCGTTCATAGACCTTTTTGTTATACTACCGGCACATCTGGTCAGCATAGACTCTATGCCGCTATTCAGCATCTAATCTGGCCTCATCTAGGCTTTCTAGTTGGGAGAGACGTGCTTCTCTATAAGCTTCTTCATCCAGAATCCCTTGTAGTGAGATGCGGAGACTGGGTATTTCAACCTCAAGTGGGAGAACTGCTTCTACTCCAAATACCAATGAGAAAGGAGTTGCTCCTGTTGGTGTTCTTATTGAGGTTCGGTGGGCCCACAAGGCCGGATATAACTTTAAATGCCAATCTCGTTTGTTTTCTTTTACCGTTTTAAGGAGAATAGCTTTCAACATTTTGTTTGTTGCTTCAGCCTGCCCATTAGCTTGAGGGTAATACAGGGAGGCTGTATGATGGTTTATTTTAAATTTATTGCATAGCTCATGAACCTCATCATTCTTAAAGGAAGTGCCATTATCTGAGATAATGATTTGTGGGACACCGTACCTATAAATGATCTGGTTCAAGATGAACTTGGCAATCACGGCACCTGGTACAGTGGTAAGAGGCATGGCCTCTACCCATTTGGTAAAATACTCGGTGGCCATGATTATGAAGTTATGGCCATCTGTTGATGAGGGAGAGAATTTCCCTATCAAATCTAGGCCCCATGTAGAAAAGGGCCATGGAGTTGCGATTGGTTGTAGAGCTTGTGCCGACATGTGAATTTCGTGGGAAAATTCTTGGCATTTATGGCACCTGCGTACAAACTCTACTGTGTCGTGTTCTAGAGTGGGCCAGAAATAGCCCATTCGATGTATTTTGTGAGCAGTGGCATGACCACCAAAATGGCCTCCACATATTCCACTGTGGGATTCGTAGAGAATCTTCTTGGATTCTTCCGTGTCAACACACCTTAGAAGCATTCCATCGAAAGCTTTGCGATAGAGCACTTGTTCTATAATAACGTATTTAGCTACAATAATGCGTAACCGCCTTCTTTACTATGGTGTAGCACCTTCTGGATATGTATGGTCCATGATATAATTAATAATATCAGTATACCAAGGACATTCAGAGATGGGAGGTCTAGTTTCGATGTAATATATGCATTCATCAGGAAAATCTAGATCTACTAGATCACCTCCGTCTAACGGGTTGTCGGCTAACCAATCTACAATGATTTGTCCCTTAACAGACTTTTGGTTTACAAAAGTTAATTTGAATTCACCCATTAAGGTTATAAAGCATCCAGCCTTTTTAGACAAAGACCCTTGCGTGAGGAAAGTTTGTAAATGGTCTATTTTTACAATGACCCTTGTTTCTTGATTTAGCATGTAATGTCTTAAGCATTTGGTTGCAAAGACTATGGCAAGGCATTCTCATTCTACTTGCGTATAACATGTTTCATAATCGAGTAATGTTTGGCTAATGAAATAAATCACACGTTCTCGTTTGTCATCGTCTTCTTGAGCCAACATACAGGCTAGCGAGACATGAGTAGCTCGTGAATATAAGATCAAAGGATGATCTGGTCTAGGTGGCATTAACGTGGGAGGAGACAGTAAGAAGCATTTAACTACTTCGAAGGCCTCATGGCATTCCTTTGTCCAAATAATGCAGCAATCCTTTTTCAACAAATTGTTGATTGGATGAATAGCAAAACTCAAGTCTGGGATGAATCTTCGGATTGCACCGAGCTTTCTGAGAAACGATCTAATGCCAGAATCGTTTGATGGTGGGATCATCTCAAGAACAGCCCAGATTTTGGCTGGGTCCACATCGATCCCTTGTGATGATATAATGTAACCTAGGAGTTTCCCTCCTGTCACACCAAATACACATTTTCTGGATTTAGTGTGACTCCGTATTTGATCAAACGTGAAAGAATGATGCGGAGCACTTCCGGGTGATCACAGCGCTTCCTGGCCTTGGCCAACAAGTCATCTACATAGGATTCCATGATTTTATGAATAAGATCATGAAATATGTATGTCATTGCCCGTTGGTATGTAGCGCCAATGTTCTTGAGACCGAATGGCATAACCGCGTAGCAATAAGTTCCCCAAGGAGTTATAAATGTGGTTTTGGCTTGGTCTTGTTCTGATATTCTGATTTGATTGTATCCCGAGAATCCATCCATGAGAGATAAAAGCTCAAATCCAGTTGTTGTGTCAACGATGACGTCAATGGATGGTAATGAGAAGTTATCCTTGGGGCACACCTTGTTAATGTCTCAGAAGTCTATGCAGATGTGTATCTTCCCATTCTTTTTTAGAACGGGGATGATATTAGATACCCACTGAGAGTAATCAACCGGTTTGATGAACCCTACTTGGAGAAGCTTCATTACTTCTTCCTTTACCATGAGAGCTACCTTGGGTTTCATTGGTCTCGATTTTTGTTTAATTGGCTTTGCATCTGATTTGGTGACGAGGTTATGTACCACGATGTGTGGTGTAATTCCCATCATTTCTTTATAAGTAAATGCAAAATCCTTTTGATGTTCTTTGAGGATTCGAGTGTGTATTTCTATTTCTTCTGGAGTTAACGAAGATCCTAGTTTCAAGATATTTGGTTCTTCCTCCGTTCTGATGTTAATATCAATTGTTTCTTCGATTAAAGAAGCGTTACCTTCTTCAAACTCAGGCGGGGCTGGAGGTAGTTCCAGATCTTCTCCATTCTCTACCACGTATATGTCGAGTTCCTTTTGTGGGGGAAGCTCTATCATGGGATTTCCAAAGTAAGAAGATGAATGTGGGATTAAGGACAAATCTACCATGTGATGGGTGAGATGTAACTCTGCATAGGTGTTTAGGTAATCAAGGGTGGTTGTATCACTGTCAATGTGACCTAAGATAGTAGGTGTATTCTCAACTATGTGCATTAGAAGAGGGTTTGTTGACATTTTCTTTACTAATGGTTCAGTACGAAGGGATACCATGAAACGGGTGTCCTCCAACTCACTGTTTGGAGTGAAACGTGAAGCTGAGGTTGCTATTGAATATGTGAGAAGATTTTGTTCTCATGGGATCGCTTCAATTGATATGAAGTCAAATTCTTCGCTTAAATCTAATACTGCTATTTTGTAGAGCTGTAAATGTTCAGCTCTAGTCTCATACACCTCAGAGACTTGGTTTGCTACTAATTGTGAGTCTCCTAACACTCTGATGTCATTAACACCGAGCCTCTTAGCTATGATGAGGCCAAGGAGGAGGGCTTCGTACTCAGTGCCATTGTTTGTACATTCAAAATTTAGTTTAAAGGTGAATGGTAGGATCTTTCCTTCAGGTGAAGTAAAGATCACACCTGCCCCAGCCCCATAACGACATCTAGCTCCATCAAAGTGGAGATTCCAATGTTTATTTGGGAAGATGGATGTTGGGACATTTGCTACGTCCACTTCTTCTGCTTCGGTTACTTCTACCATGCAGAGTTCTTCTGCTGGAAGAGAACCAACTCCTAGGGTATATCCCATACCTACAGAATCAAATGGTAGGAAAATTGGTAGATCCTGTTCTAGCAATTCGACAATTTTTGCAGTAGTTCCTAGTGATACTATTTCTACAATGTTAGCCTCATCCTTGAGGGCTGGGATGCTCTTGATTAGGTTCGTATCTCTAGTTCTGTTGTAGGTATCAACTTTTCTTCCGGTTTTGAGTCGGTTGGCTTGTTAAGTTGGTTTGTTGGGAGTTCAAACTCAGAAGTGAATGCCTGGCCTTTTCTTCAAGTATGCTAGGTGTATATCGAATGGTTTCGGATCACCTTTTGCTACGAATATCTTTCCTAAGTGCAAGAATCTTACTTCTTGAAATAATGTAGAAGGGATTGCCTTCATACGGTGTATCCATGGTCGGCCGAGGATCATATTATAGTTGGTTTCCCGATCTATAATATAAAACTCAGTTAGGATTGTTTTGGGTCCTAAGGTGACTGGTAGTATTATAGTCCCAATCGAAGTGGCTTTAAGGCTATCATAGCCTCTTAGTGTATTCCGAGTCGTGGAACAATTTGTTTCTCCATACCCTAGCTTTTGAAGGAAAGAGAAGGGGACTATGTTAACTGCTGCCCCATCATCAACCATTGTGTGTTTAACATAGTTGTTATAAACCCACACTTGTAAATGTAAGGTTGGATCACCTCTACGTGCAATCTCAGCGTCTGTTGGCATTTTTTTATGTTGAATATAAACTCGGTATCCCTATCTGGCTGCCCCGGAGGGTGAATATCGAAGTCTATATGGTTTACTTGTGTTTCGGGAGGTGGAGTGATGTTAATTAAATGACCTAAACCTAATGCTTCTAAAAGAGCAGCCCTATGGGCAGGAGAGTTCTTCAATAAGTCCAAAAAGGAGATGTGGGAGAAGGTTTTTGTTAGGTCATTAATTAAATCATAGGCACCTACGGGTTTTACTAATGTTTGTTGAATGTTATCTGTCTCTAGCGGGTAACTTGGATTTGGCTGAGAGGAATACTCTCGTGTCCTTGTTATAGCTTCCACATGTAGCTCGGTGTCTAACTCCACTAAACCGACTATTTTGGGTCGTGGCTGACTTCCTAATTGTGGTGCGACAGGTGGATTTAGTGAAGTCGAGGCTTCATGATCATTGTTTCCTATCATCACACCCTTGTTCATCCCATTTGGATTTAATTTATTGTTATTGTGATTTGGGAGCGGATCATTGAAGATCTTGAGGGGTGCATTTTGAGGGGAGACTGCTCCCATGAAAGTATTTGGTGCAGGTGATGCAGGATCTACTAAGAACATATCTATGAAAAGTTGTCTTTATTCCTCTGGAAAACGTTGCATGAATTTATTGTAATCGCGACAAGTCCTAGTGTCATGGCCTCGAATTTTTGTGGAAACCACAATATGAGTTAGGATTGTAATTCCTAGGTTGCTGGTTTGGCATGTGTTGTGGTCCAAAACTCTGATTAAATTGTTGACTATTAGGATTAAGGTTTTGCATTTGTCTTTAGTTTTGGTTCTGGTTTTGATATCTAGTTGAGTTTTGACTTGGACCCTGTGTCTGGACCCGCCGTTGTTGTTGTGGTTGTGGATGATTAAAATCCACTGAGTTGATTGTCGGGGTAAAGTTGTTGTTTCGTTGATTGTTAACCGGTGGTGGAGTATTTACAACATTTTCCTTTTTTGCTTGGTCAGTTACTCCATCTGTTGTTATGCCGTGATTTTTGTTAAGGATTTTAGGTCCTTGATTGACATTTGTGGTAGTAGGATAAGTCATAGTATTTTGGTTGGGGATGATTAACCTCCCATTTGTTCCATATGCCTTGCGACCGCTATCTATTGCAGCCTGATCTATTCGGAGGGCGCTCTCAAGCACTTCATCGTAAGTTCTTAGTGGGAACTTCTGGACTTCTTCCTTTATCTCTCTACTGAGAGAATGAAGGAATAAATCACATAGTTCCATCTGATCCATGTTTGGAGCACTTGCCGAAGAATAAAGGACTGTACACCATCTTTGGATGAAATGAGCAACAGATTCATTGTGTTCCTGCTTAATATGCAAGAATTCCCTGATTCCTGTTCTCAACAATTTGTTCATGTCGAACGCCTTGATGAACTCTGAAACGAGTTGTTTAAACGAATGGATGGAAGCTTCAGGTATTCTGTAATACCAATCGAGGGCAATGCCCTCTAAATTTTTGGGGAATATTTTAGCAACAACCCCATCCCAAGGGAGCAGTTCTTGAATGGCTGTGGCATAGGCCTTGATATGTGCATTCGGGTCTCCCTCCCCTTTGTATTTGGGAAAATCGGGAAGAGGTCTTGGAAGCATGACGCTTCGTATAGTGAAGTCTAAGGGCTCTTTCAAATATTCTGAATAAGTTCCTATCGCATAGGTTTCGACCATCGATGGTGCTTGCTGAGGGGGTGGAGGTGGAATGGGTTGTTGGTATGGTGTAGCGTATGCATTTGTAGGGACATAAGGAAATCCTTGTGGTTGAGAAAATATCCCAGGAGAAGAGAACATATCTCCCTGTGGTGATTTGGAATACATGTTTAAGTATGGAGGAGTATTGCCCAGGAACGGATTATTTTGTACTAGACCGGGAGGTATCATATTTTCTGCCAGAGTGACATTAGAAAACGTGGTTCTAGTTGGTGTTTGTTGTGAATACTAAGGAGGCATGCCCAACGTGCTTGTTCCTGTGAGGAGGTCTACTTGGCTAGGATGATGTGGAGGGTTGGGGATTCCTACTTGCCCAAAATATGAATTTTTATTTGCTTGAGCAAGTTCCAGCCCTCTAACCTTTTCAGCCAAGGCTGAAATGACCTCTATTGGTGAAGACATAGTATTTTTCCTTACGGGTGTTTGTTGTGTCATTTGAGGCTGCAAAGGGGTATGATACCCCGCTATGAATTGGTTGTTATCCTACCAAACTTCACCAAGGGCATTTCCCATAGGTGGAGGAATGGGGGTGTTTTCCTGGAATAGGGTATCAGATTGTACTTGTAAGCTCCCTACTGGTGGATACATGTTTTGGAAGCATTGCTCACTTTTAGCGAAGCGTGCTAAGTATTCCTCATCCAAAAAAGGAAGTGGGTCTGACTGTCTACTGATCTGTGGTCTGAATAAGACCCGAGGAGATGAAATAGATTCTCTAGTAAACGTCATGTTATTAGAGCCTGAAGGCTCTAGTTGTTGTGTACGTCGATCGAACTCCTCAATCTGGAATGAAGAACTTGAGCTAGTTCTTTGAGGGGGAGTTTGAGATGATAAGTAATTATTTGAATAATTATCAGCCCATGCAGAAAGTGAGGGTGATGGTTGTCTATTTGTTTGACTATAGCCTGTTTCAAGACCTGAAAGAGGTCTGCCATATGCATTGTATCCCGACATATTCGGGGGGTATATGAATACCCACAGAATAATGGGAAAGAGCGAAGGTGGATGGAAGAAATGAAAACTAAAAGAGGAAGAACTATTTGATTCACGTTGGGTTCACCAATTTTGTACGATGGAAAAGTGACAAGTTTCACGAGTTCACCCATTTTGTTGGGAATCTACAAGTAACTCTTCCTCGAGCATGGGAATCTACAAGTAACTCATCCTCTCACCCAACCTCCCGAGGTCGTGCTGAGACAGCCGGTGGGGATGAAATATACGTGGGGTGTAGACAAACTAGTTAGGTAATCTTATATCTTTGACGCGCACTAATGGAATCTAAGAATCTAAACCAAAGAAGGCCCTCCTAACCTGAACTGGTGTGATAGATCGGTTAGCGAGGATGACAGCTCGAAGGATCCAATCAATATCGAGCTCTGGCATGATCTGATCTATAGGCTATGGGATACATGGAAAATGACCTGGGATAGTTTCGTGTATGTCTCCAGATAGGGTCATAAGATGGATGATGGATATATAGGGGATTCTATGGGTGATTCTCTGGCCTAGTCTAGAAATCCTTAGCTTGGTTAGCTATTATGTCTAGTGAGGATAATTGTGTGATAATGGTTGGTGGAAGTGGAGAAGATCTAAATACTAATGTGTGTAAACTAGCATCTACGTCTGATTGACCTGTGGACTCGTTGGGTTATGGGATCTGTGAATCACAGCCATAAGTTCGTGGTCATTGTGGACCTCCTATGGTCATGTGCGGAATTAATTCCTGATCCCTACTATCCAATAGTAGTATGCCTTTTTGGCATCTATATTTAGAACTAAAAGTTGTGTAATCTTCTCAGAGTATCTTCCAGGCATTCTGGCAACTTGAATTCTTAGGCTAGTGTTTATGTCAATGAGGATATCTTCTGCAGCTGGCTGTGGGACAAAAGGATCAAAACCGAATGCCTACTCTCTTTCAAGCCCTTCTACATTCATGCAAATATCTATTTAGGGAAATCTGTAGTTTGGCTGGTTTGTCCAAAATGCATGTGCTTGGTCATCTTCTATGTTTAATCCTCTTAACTGTGGGGTGATTTCTTGTAGGTCTATTGTTATTTGGAAGACCTGGATTCTAATATTTTGATCTATATCAGTTATTGTTGCAACGAGATTGGGTTGAGGCATGATTGGCTCGAATACGTATTCTCTGGGATCCCTAGGTCCTGTGATTTTCATACAAAAGTAAATGAATCTAACTAAAGTAAAGCAAACTAATTATACAAAGTATATCCACAACATATATATAAATTCCCTGTTTTTGTATTTTCGATAAACTATTGGGTGAAATTGAAAGAGAAATTATTTAAAATATCTAGAAATTGATAACTAAACTAATAAAAAACTTAAAACAAACAAGGCAGACGAGTATAGCTACTTGCATGTGCAATTGTAAATAACGAAATAACTGATCTAATCTATTTGAAAGACTCTCAATCCTACCTCAGAAGTGAGGAATGAATCATAGTTTCTCAGAAACTATCAATCCCCATAGCTTCCCAGCAATATCGAAAGTGAGATTAACTGAAATGAAATGATTGACTACTCTATTTGATATGTTTTAACTAGAAATTTGAAAGCTTGAACCTAGATTTTGCAGAACAGTGGCGAATCTGATTGTGTGTGGCTTTGTCCCCTCAGTGTGGTCTCCTCGTTCCTTCATGCTCACGTGAATCCAGAAAAGCATGTATTGCTAGCATCAACAGAAGTAGGTATTGGAACAATGACAGCTTTGGGTGTAGACTGAATACAATGTGAGTAGGAGAGGGATAGCACAAGAGAACAGAGCTTGGCTTATGCAATTCCTAGCAGGATTTATTGTGAGTCATACAACACAAAACATCCAGAACCTGAAACTATTCTTATTGATGAACAAAACATGCAACTCTAATGGCTTCAGACTAAAAATGAAACTATCCTATCTCAATTGATTGTATGAAACAGTAATAACACTAGCACAAGAAGATCATGTAGCTTCTAAACAACAAAACAACACTAACTATGCATGCAACAAATAAAAATAATACAATTCCTAAGCAAGAACTGAAAGACTAAAATTGAAATGAGAGAATGAGAGGCAAATTTTGAGGGGCCATTTTCTTGAAAACCAACCAGCTATTTATAGAATTCCCATTTACCCAAAGGTGAAAACCAAATTGAACTCTTTTACAATAAACAATGGAAAAACACTATTCCAGGGAACCAAAATCATAAATACGAGCAAAGGCGGTGAAAAAAGCTGGTAAACGTTGAAATTTTATGCGAGTCACGATAAAATGAATGTTCTAGAAAAACGTGTGAAGGACCACCGCCCTGAGCAAGGTGGCGGTTACAGGACCAGCCACCTTGCCTGGGCGGTGGTCACGAGACCGCCGCACCTAGGCAGGGTGGTGGTTTCATCTGAAGACCAAAACACAAAGAAAAGAGGGGGGAGAGAAAAACAAAGCACGTAGAGGCTAAGCGGGGCATGCGGGATGTTAATGTACACTTGGAGGGATTTTCTGAATCCTGAACACCTTGTGAGGAGACCTGTATCATCATTGGGGCACGTGTGACATCGTTCCGGTAGCGTAGTACCCTTACAATTTTGGGTACGTACAATGACCCATGAAATCCTCCAATCGTTGTCCAATATTTTCTACATCTTCTTTGCTGGCCACTCTACCCTCGAGGTTTTGCAACTCTAACTCAAATAGCTGACCTTATGGTCATTTGAAGTAAACCCGAACCTTAAGGACTCTGTAGATACCCCTTCTGACTCTAACTCCTCAACTATTATCTCATCCTTATCAGGGGTTTTACCCAGAGTGATGGGATTCTTTTTGCCTCTTGTCGAAGGCTCCAACCATGATGCCCCCAGAAATGGTAAGATTTAAGGATCAATGTCAAAATTTAGGGTTTGGGATTTCAAAGGAATTCAGACAAATTTTATAAACTCAAAAAACGAACTCAAACTAATTTTTAATCTTCTTTTTGGAAATGTAAATAAATTGAAAATTCCACAAATTGCATCTTAGGTACCCGAATTATGAAAACACATAAATCCGCTATAACTTTTGCAAATCAAGTAAAAAAATCTTAAAATTTTGAGGGAAGATTACTTAACTAATTTAGCCACACCACAAAAAAAAATTGCAGAAAACTTCACTACCTATTTTGAGATATGGACAAACCTTCACAATTAGGGGTTTGACGCTAGTGCTGGCCGAGTTCAAGCTCTGATACCACTTGTAATGTAATTACTTGTATAAATATAATTACTAGCATAAATATAACACCAATGAACACAATATTTTAGATAAATGATCTCAATGTTCAAGAATAATAGCTTAGCCACTTCAAGGGGGCAACCTCCAAACCAAACAATAAGACTCAAATGCTGAATATGATGATTAACTACTACCTACTAACCCCTATATATACTATTCCTATGCTATGACCAACACCAAGGCCGACCCACTAATGAAAATATAACATATATGAAAGAGATACATAATGATAAGAAGTTATGATAGCCACAAGTTGGCTATATACATCCAATATAAGATATATGATTAAGGGCGTAGCAAGATTTGGCCCTAAACTCCATGTCATGCTCTTGGGGTAGAAAAATCACTTTCGGTGTTTTAATATCAAGTTGGCAAGATGACATCAGTAAATAAAATAAGCTTGAGCGCACTTTTCACCCTTAGCTATCATTTTTTCTTTAGTGCAAGGGGACAAGAAAGTGTGGCCCCTTTATCAAGCCAACATGTTTTGTCACTTGAAAGTCACAACTTGATGTGCTACAAGTGGTAGAATATGCAAACACGAGTTTCAGTCAATTTTAACCCCTCTCCTCATGATGTATGCACCCATGGTACATTTTTGAGTTGTTGATGTCCCTTGTCCCATGGTGCAAGGGTATAAGAGGGACAAGAAAGTATGCTCCATCTTCTTTGCTTGGCCCCTGAACACATGCAAGTCCTCAATTGAGACCCGAGAGCTTGTTTTCAGCCCACTTCATCTCACTCTCATGAAACCACATGTTGACACTTGTCATGATTTGGTGTAAAGTGTATTTGCGTGCCCCTTTTGTCCCTTTGCTTCATTTTTCTTCTATTTTTTAGGGTGCAACTCCTCTTCAACTCCCATCTGACCCTGGTTAGAAGCTTAAATGGGTTAAAAACGAGTTTAAGTATGTAAATGAGGTAGAAAGACTTCTTATTCAAACACTTAGTCATTTTTTGGATTTGAAATGTGTTTTTTTCCCTCTAAAGTGCTCTTTCATGTTGTTATGCTATTGAAAATATACCAAAGAACTCCATATCCAAAAATGGAAAGTTGCTCATATCTCCCAAACCCCTTGTCCGTTTTCCATGAAATTTTAACAGTAGCTCATTCTCAAAAATGCATTTCACATGATCTATCACTCGGGGACTAATATGGTATGATTTATTTCTTATTTGAGAAAAAAAATTCCAGCCATAAACTCCATTTTTTCCCAAAATAGTTGAAAATGTATTTGTATTTTTTCGGTGACTAGGCAAACCAAATTGTCTAAAAATTGGAGCATATGATCATCATAAAATTATTTTTCATTTGAGCCATTTTTTACATTATGAAGTGACGTACTTTTGAAGATATGGAGGATTGAGTTTTCTTTTAGTATTCTACCCTCTTTGACAAAATTTACATTTTCTCGGTGATCCAACAAGCCAAATTGCTTGAAATTTGGAGCAAATGTTCTTGTAAAATCAACTTCCATTTGAGCTATTGCTTGCATGGAGGTGGAGTATTTTTGGAGATATGGAAGATCGAGTTTTCTCTCAGTATTTCACCCTCTTTGATGAAGTTTTCAGTTTCCCACTAATCTGGATGAGAGATTCATCTAAAATATAGAGCAGAGCATCTCGATGAAATAACAAAACTTTTGAGACCACTCTCGTTCCGTTCAGACACCCGAAGACCCACTTCTAAAAATAGTAAGTCTTACCAGGTTACACAATCTATATATAGTAAGTCCCAGAAATAGTTCATTTCCTAAGTTACCTCCACTTTTTAATAAGCATATCAAGAACACTAAAAAGTGCTAAATTGAGACACTTACTAAAAGTAGACATCCTAGAATTGGACTTATTAAAAATAACGTGTTGGGATTGTAGTTAAACTTTGTAAACTCAATCATCTCTAGTTCATCTCACCGACCTTTGTCACCATGGAGCTTAAACACTCAAGTATGGAGCCATTTTCAACTTCAAACATTGTGTATGGTGGGCCAAGAATGTGTCTTAATAACTTGCACTCATAAATCATCCATTCTGTAAGGGTATCGAGGCAATGAATAAGAGACACACATGAACTGACACATAATGGATATATTTAAAGGGGCTTCAACGAGTGCTAGGGTCACATATCTAGAGGGCAGTAATCCATACACTAGGTCAACATAGTGTTTCTAAGGCCCACAACCAAGATAAAGGAGAGTACCCTATTAAAATATCGGTAGCTGAGTGAGGAGATGTATGGATCAATGATAGATAAGGTAATTATGCACAACGTAACTGAAATGAAAGTAACAAAAGGTAAGAGCTAACCATGAATAAGAGCACCATGCTAACTAGTATCAAAATACATGTAACACTAATCTAACATAGCACAATGAGGGAAGGAGATGAACTAATCTATTCAAAATGACAAAGATAGTTAGATCACTCACCTGTACCTGTAGGGTGGTCACTGATGCATCTATCTCTCCAAAGAAGCAACACATAGCACAATGAGGGAAGGAGATGAACTAATCTATATAAAATGAAAAATATAGTTAGATCACTCAACTATACTTGTAGGGTGGTCACTGATGCATCTATCTCTCCAAAGAAGCAACACACTGAGAGAGAATCACTATTAGGTGGAGAAGGGGAATACCATTCCTGTCTGTAATGTCCCCTTTTTAAATTAAAAATTAAAAATAAGAGAAAATCGATTTGCACATGTAAATTTAAAACTAAAATATATTTTATTGTGCAAATAAAAATAAATAAAAGAGAAATTTGATTTCACCTTGAGATAATAATTACTTATTTTAAAGGTGAATTAAGTAACTAAGCAAGTTGCATTTTTTTGAGAATTATTTAATGTTTGGTATTTGAAATAAATCGATTTGTTTTAGGCATGGGTCAATCCATATGGGCCCCACTTGATTTAATTTCCCTATGCATGTAATATTTTCTTTGAGTGTGATTTCTAGGCACTTTTTAAAATGATATTCCCTCCTAGCTTTTGGCGTCAAAAGAAGGAGAGAGAACTTTGGAGGATGTGCAAGGAAAAAGATATAAAAGAAGATGTGGGTTCTCCTTTTTTCGCATGTTGACGGTTTATTAAACTTATCTTCATGCTTGAAGAAGGGATGTATGCCCACTAATGTTCTAAAACAAAATATGTTCTTCAACACCATCTTTGAGGGAAGTGTGTATGCCCTTGAGAGCTTGAGTTGATAAGTTATTTGCATTTCTATTCAATCTAAGTAAATTTGCCATTATTGTGAGAGCTTGTGAGGTTATTTGGAGAGTTTTTGGGCCACTACTTGATCAATAAATTTTGAAAATTACTACTGGTTTTGTCATGATATGAATCGATTTGTGGAGGGAGATTTATGGTGTTTTTTAGTGGTATTTTTGCAAGGATAAAATCTAAAATGTTCTTGCTTATTATTCTATTGCAAATACACTTGTTTCATGATATTTGGAGCTGATAAATTTGCTAGAATTTATGTTAAATAAATCGACTAGGTTATGTGAATTTCTATCATATTTTGGAAGGGTTTGAAGTCTTTTTCAATCTGTTGTTACAGATCTATTAATGCAGATCTGAAAGTGATAATTTTGAGTGTGGAAAGGTGAATATTTGAGCTGGAATCAATTTTACAATTTTCCCTAACCCTAGTGACTTGAACTGCAGTTTTGGGGGCTGTTTTGAGTGGGTTTTAGTGATCAGAAAATTAATATTGTTAGTTCTTTAGAAAGTGTATAATTTTATCTTCCTTCTGCAATTCATTTCATTAAAAAAGGATAAATATTAAGGGAGATATTAATTATTGAAATTTACAGTCTTTTCCAGCATTTTAAAATTTATTTTACTACTGCTGCAAGTTATTTGGTTAAAGAAATGTAATTCCAACTAACAAACCCATGTAAACTCTTACCTTGGCTCACTCCAACCCCATTTGGGTTTTATTGAAGCTGACACTGGGTTAGTTGAGGTGAAACTAGAAGGGTTTCTCTTATAAGTTTACTTCATTTGCAAGTAGTTCAATAAAATTTAATTAATATCCCACAAGAGGATATTACAATCCTAGACTCACTATAGATGACCCAATAGTGCAAGCAATCCAACCAAGAAGAAGAGTGTCTAATCTAATCAAAGCAAAGTGTAAGATGAACAAAAAATTGAGCAAGCAAATGTGAAGATGGTGTAAAAGAGTAGAACAAATGGTAGTTCCTAAGATTCAGGCTTCCTTCCTTTATGAATGTCAAGATGTGATAGGTATATACAGGATGTCATCACCCATGGGTGATGGCATTGGCCAAGAAAAACCTTGCACTGATACCATCAACCACGGGTGCTGGCATTAGCCAAGGATGGTAAATTAGGTGATGTGTCATGCAAAGTGAAAAAGAGGTGTCATAGATCAAGAAAATGGATGAACAAAGTGCCAAATGGTAAGATGTAAGTAGAATTTTGGGAGTGCAATGTGTATGATACCTAAGGGGACAAAGATAACTAATGCAAGGACAACTAAGGATGAGACCAAATATTGGCAATATATTTGTTTACTGTCTCTAACCAATAATGATTATGTGAATAATCACTCCCCATTCTTGACAAGCCCCTTAAGGCACCCGCTCAAGAAATAGATGCATCACTGACCTGTATCTGCACAAAGGAAATTGCTAGTAACAGGTATGAAAGATAGAAAGTGAAAAATAGGTGTATATCCATTACATCTCCTTATGAGAGTGACAATGATGTAACACATATGGAAATGGAAGACTTGAAAACAAGGATGTTGATTGAACAACGAACAAATGTAGAGGGGATGACATTCTTAATGGGCTATTCAAAGTTGACAAGGTCACAATTGCAAGGAAGGGAAATTGTCTCATGGTTCAAACATAAAAGGAAGTCCTCAGAGACTCTCAAAAACTTAGTCTCAAGGTGAATTCCATATAATAGGCTCGGAGACAAATGATATCCAAGACTGTGTGTTTTAATTCATCCTAACAATCATAGAAGGGGGTCATCATGTTTAAGTGATTCGAACTATGATCTCATGTTCACAATAGTGCATATCTAGCATTGGTATTTTTCAACACTTGATTAAGGCTGTGAGAGTATGAAGATTACAATCATAATGTTTCAATTCAACAAGAGGTCAAAAGAAAATAACTTCATTCTTCGAGCATCCTCTCAAGATCCATTGGAAGTAGGATCTTCATCAATAGAAGCTTCCTCATCTTTGGATTTCACTTCTCTATTCTTCTCTCTCCTCCTCTTGCTACATTCTCTCTTCATTAAGAATGTACTTTTTAGTTGTTTTGTCTTATTCACTTAAGTGGCCTATTTTTTGCGTTGTAAAAGTTCCTTTTTCGAAAATAAGAAAATGAATCAATTTTATTCCTAGGGAATATGAAAGATCACAAGTGGTGGTGAGATGAAAAATCACATGGGGGGCGGTGAAGAGACATAATTGTAAAGCTATAAATTGGGATGGCCTCTCCATTCTAAAGGGTTGGATTCTGTTTCCCTACTATTGCAAGCACTAAGCTACATTCTTCTATTTCCTTGTCTATGTTTTTCTACACCCTCTACTTCCCAACTTTGCAAGCATTGTAATCTTGTACAACCAAGAAATAAATTTGTGTATTTGATTAATAAATCCATAGAACTTCATGTTTATGATTTATTAGTCTTGTTATTGCTTACACTATTGTTCATCTTACTGTTGAATGTGGACCTACTTTGGTTAATGTTGGTGAGAATTGGAAAGTTTCTACTCATAATCTTAACACTCTCCCTCTATTTTCCTACCCCCCTTCACCTCTCTCCAAGAAAATTCCTCGCTTATACACTGTACAAGAACTTTTCCATAGGTTTAGTGGAGTACTCTTGTTTGATCCCCACCCTGACAGTGCCCAAAATTTATTTTAATATTTTCATTTAATAAATTAAAGCCTCCCCATACCCAAGAAGGAGGGACCTAGTCCTGTAACATTGACGAAAACCACTAATTTATCCCACGAAAAATTATTCTGCCAACACCATGCCAAGTTCAAAAAGTATATTTCAAGCATTTATAGAGAGCATATAATATTTAGTTATTGCATGGACCATGTCATTGAAAGTGAAAAGGGTTGGGACACTTACATTTAATTCCTGAATTTCAAATTATTAATACTTCTCAAATCAAAATTTGTTGATGGTTTAGCTCTTTAGGACATTAAATTCTAATATTTTATATACAAAATTTTATGGAATGATGCCTCAATCTACACGAAAGTAGAACGATGTATTTCCTGGTAAATTCAAGATCTCTATTACGATTGTTAATGTCTTGGATGGACACTTTTCTTGTCTACTATAGTTTTAACAAGTTAGAATTCAGCTCTTTGATGCTACGCTCTCATATAATCCTTAAAAAAATTTGGAAGCTACATAACATATAAATAATCTAGATTACAAGACTCTCATAAAGCTAATAGCTAACTCGCTCTGATACCGAATCTCGTATTTAGTAGAGCTGTACAAAGGAAATTTGGAAAAAATAAACTTGGTCACCAATGATTCATTCATATAGATACTTACATATATAGGCTCATGTTGCTCTTATATATAGGAAATAACTTTATCAACAATCTCTCCACAATCCTATTTTGCGTGAGTGGTTGTAACCACTCACTAACAATATAAAAAAATATTAACCTATAGTGAATTATTACTCATCTAACTATTCATTTTACAATACTAACTACTTGTAGTCATGTAAAATGTCTAGCATACGAAATTGAAAATTTTGGCCATGACAACTAAGCCCACCATTTGAAAAGCCCTCTCTCGGTCATTATGAGTCCTTCCTTTGGCCAATCTATTAGCTCATGCAACTCATCCAGGTCTATGTCATCCTCGTTCTAGCCAAGAGGAAAGTGTTAACATAGTTTTCAAGTGTGTTTCATGTGGAAGGGAATGAATATGGGTTGACTTCATGATAATACTAAGCTCCAAAGTGGAACAATGTTCTCCAAAGCACTAAAACAACAGTTTTTAACCATATTGTAGCATATGGACACCCTTCAGAAGATGATAGTGAAGAATTAAACCATATGGAAGTTGTACATGAGATCAATTAGGTTATACAAGGTATTTTAGGGAATATTTGTGGATATTATTGATGTCGGGAACAAGTTAAGCTAAATTGGGTCATTTTGGGCACATGAAATGAAGGATTTAACATAGAAAGTCAACTTGTTTGAAATATTATGGGAGTTTTCAGAGGATTTTGAATCTCATCAAATACTCAATGGAAAGGTCTTAGAATTCTCCACATGATGGAAACATAATTTTTTTCTTAAATCTTCAAGAGTTTATGTGATAGCTCATGTCACTACTGCTGCTCCTTTGTGTTGATAGGGTGAATGGTGTAGGAATTCAAATTTTAGGAAGAAATATCTCTTGATAATGGGTACGATGATCTCATTAGGTTATTTGGACTCAAAATTAGATAAGGTTTAACCATAAAACACTATTTCATGCTCCCGGTGTAAAAAACGTACTCTCGGTGTCCTAAAATGCACTTGGTTAGTGATATCAGCATTTCAAAAAGGCCTATGCGCACTTTTTCACTGTTTGTGTCCCCTTGGATTTTCCCTGAGGTGAAAATTGGATAAGGGGACACCAAAGTGTGCTCACCCATAATTTCATAAGGTTTCGTCACTTAAAACACAACTTGGTGTGTTAGGCGGAGCATGTGAAGAGTTAAGTTGCCTAGGTCCCCTTCCCATGATAAAAAGACCTCTTGATGTATTTTCTAGAATATTTTCCCCCTTGGGATTTTCCCCAAGGTGTAAGGTGGAAAAGGAGGATACCAAAGTGTGCTACCTCATGTTGGCTCACTTCTTGCAACTCATACTGTTTGCACCTAGAGCACTTTACAACTTACATTTAACTTGGTCCCTTATCATGAGTTGAGACCCACGGTGCATTTTCTCACCCATGTTGTCCCCTCACATTTTACCCAAGGTGAAAAGGGACATGGGGGATGAGGGATGAGGAAAAAATGTGAAGCACAAGGATCATGCAAGATGGCGTGAACATCAATCGAGTTACAATCCGACAACGTGATGAGGTCCTATGAAGGAGCGAGCATAAACCATAATGTGCATACAAGCATTCAAAAAAGGGATAAAATCTCATTACCATCTCATATATTTGAATGAAAAATGATGTACATATAGAGGGTGTTGTGTAATCCCCAGTTCCTATAATCATGACCTCTTAAGTGAAGAAGGCGAGTTACATTCGCAAAATGGAAAGTAACTCCCTATGACGCACTGACGTGTAAGGAATATCATAATGAATCCTAAATGATACCTAGACCCATGACCTCACCTAAGTGAGATGAACTACCAAATTGCATGGAAAATGACTCACACCAATATCCCCCTTCATCATAACTTAGGATGAGGTGGTAAGTCAGAAAGGAGAAACATGTCTCGGCACTAAATCCTAATGAGGTACCCATGAACAACAAAGGACTCAAGCAATGGAGGAAAAATCAGTGGTAAAAACATTCACCACAAGAGATGAAAATTTAGACACATAATCAAACACTTTGGGTAATTATCTAGTCCTGATTACATACTACTATTCATGTGATTCCTAAGTAAGAAAAGTACTAATTAACTCATGTCTTTGGCCACCTTTCTTTGCTTTATGTTGCTACTTTCAGTCTTGCACTCTTACTTGCTTAGTCTTCCTTTTTACTCTTCAGCATTAGTCATCTTGGACACTAACTCTCAGTTAGGAAGTCAACACCAGGCACCCTCATCCCCTCTGGGTGCCCTTGTACCCTTTGTAATTTACTCACACTTTTTGGGTCCTTTCTATTTGTTTGAGCATCTTATATTTTTTGTAGTTGGAATTTTTGAGGTTGATTACAAAATTCAAGTGAAGGAATCATATAAATATAAAGGTATATGATCATAACAATGGACCAAGCACTAAGCACTATCTATCACCACATAAGGTTGCATCCATCAAGGCATCTAAGAGCTCCATTGCATCCATCTAGCTCCATCACAAGGGACACAAAGGCTGGTTTTGTGCATCACACTTCATAGGAGGGAAGTTCATTCTATTCCATGCACACATTTACTACATTCTACATCTAGCTACTTGCTTGCTATCCATGTACGATCGACACAAGAGCAACCTAGGGCACAATTCCTGATGTAGCCTAGAATTCACTGCAAATAGCCCAAGGCGCACTAACACATCACTCAGCCTAAACTGATCGCTCACCCAAAGTGTGCAAGGGTACTAGGTACCTCTTGGTGAAGCTTGTTCAAGATGATATCATAATTACAAGTATATTTCAGATCTATAACAGATAATCAAGTAAACCACAATGCATAAACTAGATCTAGATCTAAACCATATGAAGGAATAAATAAACAATCACTATAATCAATTTTACCATACAAGATCCATGTTCAGTTACATCTAACACCAATATCTAACCAATAAGATCCATTATATTAAATACTGTAAAACATAGAAGCTTCATACATCATAATAATGTCACCATGAGTCATGCGCACATACAAACCAACAACATAACTCTACAAAACATTGGGTCTCTCTAAACCGTGCAAATCAATACATATCTATAGGGGTGGAGACTTAACCTTCATCACCCATGCACCTTCCAAAAATAGGCTACATGCTAATAATAGTCATGTGCCCTTACATAAGAAATACAAAAGCATGCAAGTGCTAATAATAGATCTCCTATAGTTAACTCTTAGTATAGATCCTATTATTAGCTCAAAACTCTGCATGGCACTTGATCTTCTGCTTATCCAATATAGCCTTGGCGTAGTATGCAATTCTCCACACCTTTGCATGCTCTGCACTCCATGTCCCAAAAATAGCCTTAAGCTGAACTTCAATTTTCACACATTTCAAGAACTCAATGACTAAGTCCTATTTTCAAACTGTTCCTGGGCGTACCCCTGTCTTGCTATACCTACATGCTCTTCCGCATGCCCTGTGCCCACGCGCCAAAACCTTATGCGCTTTGGGAATGTTTCCCCATACTTGAGTAGTATTTCCTCAGCTCAACAATTCCACACACATGCACATAGAACTACATTAGGTCTGAGATGTAGTACAATGCTTAGTTATAAGTCAACCATTGTGATGGATGAGGAAAGTCTGACCCCTCATTTTGCATATTTTTGTAGTTAATGTCTATTTGAGGGTTTTGCAGGTCTATGTTTAATTACAGGTTTCTGACGACTCCAACGATCATTGTGCGATTCTATAGGGATAAAAGGTGAGCATTATCAAACATATTGCAACCCTAAGAATTCAGGTTTTTGAGCATTTCCACAGACCCAAGCACCCAAAAATAGGCCTAGGGCACCCACAGGTGCCCTTGTCCCTCTCCAGGCAATATGTAGTGATAAAAGCCTGAGTGTTTCCACAGACCCAAGTCTAGCCTCTTTCTCTAGACATGTAATTTTATAAGCTCCAATGCGACAGTTAGTGCTTTGCATTTCTCTATTTTCCAACTCTGTGTACTTTCCAGAATTCGGTGAATTGGCTAAGGAATATTAACCTTATTTACACATTAGGGTTTCATTATTTATTGCTTAGTTTACTTGTGTGTAATTTCTATACTTAATTTATCATTTATTTAGTGAAATCTTGCATTCAGATTAGGCATAATATTTCATATTTTGCATAATCATTTTGGTTAACCCAATCTTCCAATCTCCCTTCCATTTAATACTCTCATATTCTCATCACTATGGCTCAATCTTATGAAGAATTTATTGAATCCCATCTTAAAGCCCTTAATGATCATATCGTTGAGCATCTCCAAGATCTAGACTTGCTCTTACATGCTACTCGTGAAGAGGCCACCAATATGGCAGAGATTTCTACTTCTTTTTCCATCACCACTTCCATTGCTACCCAACCACTTGCTTCTACTCTATCGACCATTTCTACCATCCTTGTTTCTATCCCTATTCCCACTAACCACTTCACTCAGCCTCTTGTTTCTCACACACGATAAGTCTCTTCCCCCGGCACTCAAGATCTAGCCTCCCTCTATCAAGACCTCCAATCATAAATTCGTCAGTTACAACAGGTTACTTCTTGTGTGTCTCCATCTTTGGATTCCACTTTATTGTTACACACTCCATTCACACCCGCCATCACTACCTACTCACTTCCTCCTATTTTGTCACCCCCAAGATTCCTACCTTTAATGGGCATGGTGACCCTCATTAGCATCTCCGAGCCTTCCATGTGGTTTGTTTAGATTTTACGATGATCATATCTTCTTGGCTAGAATATTCCCCCGTAGTCTCCATGATTATGCTATGTGTTGGTTCTATGATCTACTTGTTCACTGGGTAACATATTTCATGCATCTGGCTGATGATTTTCTCACTCACTTCTCTATGAAGATCGGATCTAATATCTCCTATGCTCAACTCACACAACTTAAATAGGGATCTAGCAAACACTTAACATATTACATTTTGTGATACAAAATAACTTAGCTAAGATGTCCAATGTGCTTATAGATTCCGTGCTTCAAGACTTATTCATTCGAAGTATATTACCACCTCTCTCAGAGAGTGTTATCTTTGAAACATCTCCTTCATTCGATCAACCATCTCATACTCTCAAGCTTTGTGAAACTAAGCTGTTATCTATAGGAAAGCTTAAATATCAAGAGTAATCATTGTCTTCTACATGTTTTTAAAACAAGTCAACATTCAATCCATCGGTAACCAAACCAACCGATGAAAAAATCACTATCAATGCAATATCAACCACCAAAGAGCTTCAATTGCAACCACCTAGGTGTGTGTGTGTGTGTATATACATATACAAAGTTAATGGTCCTTCCACATATTTTACTTCCACAACTTATAGAAAACAACATCAACACGCTTCCTCCTCCACTCTAATTGGATCCATCTCGTCCAAAAGGTCGTAATTATAATGAAAACTTCCATTGCGACTATCATCAATGTGTAGGGCATTCTACAGATCGTTGTTTTAAACTGCACACTCTTATTCAAGATCTCATCGACAATAATAAAATCAAGCTTCCATAGCCTATGAATTTTACACCTGTTAATGACAATCATAAGATAAAGATATTTAACAAGCCACTTCCAAAACATGACAAGAAACCAAACAAATCTTCTATTAATCATACTTATCGCCCAATTCCTCCTCCTGCACGGGGTCTCTTGATTTATTAATTGCTAATATAGAGATGTATGTATCCTCTAATCATTTATTTCTCTGAACATGATTATCATGTGACATTTTCTTCTAATCACTTACACATTAGTGCCTCTATTAGATCTATCCCTATCAATTACACTAAGGTTGATCCGTCATCGCCCATTAGCATGTGTTCTATTTCACTTCTTATTGTTATTGCCTATCCACTTTCAAAAATTTCATATTCCATGAACAATCCATATGGTGATGTCAAACTCCACATTACTGTTGGTCCTCCCACTATGTTGGTACCCTTCCTTGTCAGACAGGAAATCGACGGGTGTGACATATTCTTAGGCCTCAATTGGATCTAAAGGTCCAGGTCTATCATCTCCATGAATCATTTACATCTAAAATTCATTCACAACAACCAAATCATATCTATCGATGGGGTGCCTCCATCTACTTCATGGTCATCATATCCTCTCACAGTTACTAATGCATCACATACTCCATCTAGTACAACATGGAATCTAGAACCTAAGGCATGATCTACTCCTATCTCACCTATTTGAACATGTCCTAGGTGGTCTTATCATTTTTCTAGTCCAATACATCATTCTAGGTCCATCGCTAGGATAGTTCCAACATCTATACGCATTTCACTACCTCATTCCATTCCACATAGGTGTTCACCATCGTCACGTTCTGCTTCACATAGGTCTCCATCACCTATACACTTTGTTACACCAAGGTGTCCACAATATACTCATCTGCCACATGCATATAGAATTCACTCACCTACATAATGTCTATCTCATATACCACCACTCTTAGAGCATGGTCATACACCTTCATCACCGCGAGCATCTGGTAGAGGACCTTCATCCTTTACTTTTATCGGATAGCTCATTCATTAACACACGCTTGGGGGGCATTGCACTTATTTCTCCCCCTCCCTTTAACATAGAAACATGTCTTATATTCACATCTTCATCCAAACTCTTGCATCGCCATTACCCTATGACACACTCTTGTGCTATGGTTCACACTTGACTATTGAGGGAATACTATACACATGAACCTCACACACTGCATATACCCATTACACATTACATGCTATACTACACATGACATACTTTTCACATGCCTTCATCACCATATAATCCAAAAACATCGCACATCTATCAAACATGATCAACAAATGCTCATTACTCGATGACACACTCTAGTCCAATGGTTCATACTCAACTGCTGAGGGTCTAAATCACAATTAAACCTCACCTCATCACACCTACACCATTCTACACTTTAACCTTCACAACCAATCAATCAATATTTTTATCATACTATGCGACATTTTTAGCCATCACCTTATTCATACATTTTCATGATATACACTTTATACTAAATCATCACATTTTCTAGCATCTTATCCATACATCTCGTGATATACACTTTGTGCTACATCATCATATTTTCTACCATCATCATATTCATCCATTTCATGATATACACCTTGTGCTAAATCATAATGCATCCTAACACCTCATTCTATAACTATAAGATGAAATCATCCCTCCATCGCATATATATCATCATCATTCTATAATCAACCCTCCATGCTTAATTCACTACCTCTTTCTAACACATGAAGACACATTGCTCAACCCATTTCCCGATGATGCACTCTCATTTATGGTTCATTATTGACTGCTGAGGGGGCATAAATAAATGAACTCATTACATACATCCACATCCACTCAGGGGACACACTGTTCCTATCATTCACAATGCATTCCATTCCATCTCATGCACAACATAATGCATATCTTGGTTGCATTTACTCTTGCTTACATTTACTTGTTACATGTTCAATTTATTCCACATGCTAGATATATATCTTATATGTCATTATCTTTATCATACACACATGCACATTCACTTGCCTTTCTAGTTGTGATTGCAGATTTTACATGTCCATTACACGCAACATGGATGCTTGGCACAGTACCTAGTACCAGTTCCACAATGGCTCCTGGGGGCATCCACTTTCGTACACTATAGGTGCTATTGTTTCATTTTGTTTTATAACACACTCCTTTATAAGATTATATACACCTTGACATACTTTTAATCTTTTCTAACATGCTAATGGGTGCTTCATGTGCAATATTTGTTTTGCAGGATTATTTGTTTCCATGGTTATTTGCTACACTTTTTACTTTTGCTTGTCATTGTTTGTGGGCTTTTCCCTATGTCTTGCTTGTTCTCTGATTGCTTGCAGCCACTACAACCTTGATTATCTTGCAACATCATGAGTGATGTCCCATGTTTACAACCTGATTTTTGTGGTCTACATTATCTTATTGCATGTTTACTTGCGTCTTAAGCTTACACACTGTTTGTTCACATAATTTTCATCTTTTACATGAGTGTTTATCTTTGCTTGTACTAACACTTGTTTTCTTAGCCACTTGTTTGTGTGTGCCTTGGTTTCTACCAAGCACATTCCCTTCCCCCTATAGGACACAATTTTAACACAGTGGTCGGTCCTCTTTTGGGCCGCATACTCCTTCAGCAATATCACATGCACCTCAAACGAGGGGGGGAATCATATGGGTGAATCACTCACCCCATATAATGTTATACACAACATAGTACCAGTACAACACAATTTTAAATTTTGAACAAGGCTCAAAGTAAATCTTGGGTCCTTAGCACAATAGCCTTTTCTGGATGCTTGAAACCAGGGGGAAATGCAACGACCTTTCTTAGATACCTGAAACTAGGGGGGAAGTTACACAAAAAATTGGTAGTTCAACACAATCTACAGAACTCCATACACAATGAATTTTACAGGGTAGACAGTCCTTAACACATACACACCATCTGTAGTGGTGTTTTATACAGTGGGAAATAGTTAAAGGTTGGCAGACGACACTAGAAAATTATCGCTACACTTCTTCCATTACACTGGCGTGAGATCACCCGAAAAACTCACACGTCGACATCATCTGCAAGATCCTTTCTACACAATTTTCTCATCATAGATCAGGTGCACACCTTTCTTTTTAATTTTCAACATTTACATACTTTCCTTACACATCTTTTTACATATTTTGATCATATACATGCGTATTTGACTACTTTTTGGCTTCTTTTTTGTAAGTCCATCGTATGGGAAGCGGTAGTCAACAACACCAACATCACACACATCAACATCAACAACAGGTACATCATGACATATACACATGTGTTTTCACCCTAGGTTCATTTTCATCATCACTTTTTGCACTTCCTCATCCTTAGCATCCACGCTTCACATTTTTATCATTCCACACTTTGCCTAGTCCCTCAACATGCTATACTACATCGATCTACATGGTTACTAGGTACACATCTCTATCTACTTTATGTTGCCAAGATTTCCACTCACTAACATAAAGTGGTGGCAAAGGTAGACACACACTCATGCACTTTGGGTAATTATCTAGTCATGATTACATACTACTATTCATGTGATTCCTACGTAAGAAAAGATACTAATCAACCCATGTCTTTGGTCACCTTTCTTTTCTTTCTGTTGTTACTTTCAGTCTTGCACTCTTACTTTCTCAGTCATCTTTTCTACTCTTCGAAATTAGTCATCCTAGATACTAGCTCCCAGCCAGGACGCCAATGCCAGGTGCCCTCTCCCCTTTGGGTGCCCCTATCCCCTTTGTATTTTACTCACACTTTTTGGGTCCTTTCTAGCCATTTTGAGCAACTTATCTTTTTGGTAGTCATAATTTTAGAGGTTAACTACAAAATTCAAGTGAAGGAATCATATAAATATAAAGTTATGTGATCATAAGAAGGGACCAAACACTAAACACCATTTATCACCACCTAGGGTTGCATCCATCAAGGTACTTAAGAGATCCATTGCATTCATCTAGCTCCATTACAAGGGACACAAGGGTTGGTTTTTTTGCATCACACTTCATAGGAGGGAAGTTCATTCTATCCCATGCACACATTTACTACATTCTACATCTAGCTACTTGCTTGCTATCCAAGTGTGATTGACACAAGAGCAACCTAGGGAAAATTTCTGCAAACACTCACATAGATTTAAATTGGGTATGAGATGTAGTGTAGTGCTCAGTTGTAAGTCTACCATTATGGCAACCGAGGACAATCTGAACCCTCATTTTGCATATTTATTTTTTTAGGATTTGATGACTATTTAAGGGTTTTGTAGGTATATGTTTCATTGCAGGTTTCCGACGATTCCACTGATCATTGTGTAAATCTGTAGCAATAAAAGGTGAGCATCAATGAACATCTTATGACCCTGATAATTCAAGTTTCTGAGCATTTCCATAGAAACAAGCACCCTGAAATAGGCCTAGGGCACCCACGGATGCCCCTATTCCTCTCCAAATGCCTCACTCTAGCCTCTTTCTATAGATCTGTAATTTTTTGAGCTCCAGTGCATCAGTTAGTGCTTCACATTTCTATATTTTCTAGCTCTGTGCACTTTCCATAATTTTTCAAATAAGCTAAGGCATCTTACCCTTATTTTCACATTAGGGTTTCATTATTTATTTCTTATTTTAGTTGATTGTAATTTCTATACTTAATTTATCATTTATTTACTGCAATATTGCATTCAGATTAGGCATACTATTTTAGATTTTGCATAATCAGAAAAAACACTCACTTATCTAAGAAATATGCCAAAGATGGGTCCTGACCACTTTGGATCCTGATAAGGTACCCATGTATAAAAGGGAAATCTATCGGAAAGAAGAAGAAGAGAGAAGAAGAGGGAGATGAGAGGAATGCAGAAGATTCCATGGATGTATATGAACTTTGCAACTATAGAAAGTCTCCCAAAAGAGTGTTGATGATTAGATCCTTTACCTCTAGAATGAAGAAGAGCCACCTACACTAAACTATGTGCCTACCCTTGTTAAGGAAAAAAATAGAGTGCTAGAACTCCACCCACTCCCAAAAAGAAACATAAGGTAGTAACATGAAGAAATATGAATCTAGTCCATAGAAGTGTGACAAGGTCTGAAAAGTAAGTGCACAATAGTTTAAGGTAATGTCACATGCATATAATTATCAAAGTGAAGAAGAGGAACATTCAGCAAAATTATGCCCAAGTAATGTGAAGGCAAGGCGACGATCCCCATAATAGAATGAGGATCCAAAAGAAAGGGTGTATCAATGAAGATCTCTTAAAAGGTGGAAGTGATAAGAGTCCCAGAAGGGGAACTCCCAATAAAGGAGATGATAGAATCCTCCAAAGCACATATAGAAGGATGAGGAACCTGTACTACATTAAAAGTGGATACTGTGAAAAGACAACCAAGGTCAGGAAGATAATTGTCTTAATGAGGGGGCTCAAAAAATAAAAGTGTGATGTCAGACATGCATAAGTCATCCATGCATGAAGGAAGAGGAGTGAAAGGGGCCTCACACACTGAAAGTGGAAAAGAGGCTATTGCAATGACTGTACGAGGCTGAGAAGGAGATTTCTCAATGTTTGATGAAAAGGTAGGGGTGACAACACACCTGGGAAAGGTGAGAGCAGGAGGAGAGGAGTATTTTGTAGTACTCTTGGCATCAGAGCTGGAAGAAAAATATTCATCATCAAAAGTAGAACCGAGTGAGTCTGTATTAGTGGAACTACCATCACATGAAGAAAAAGAGGAGGCAACTAGATCAACATCAATAACAATGATAGTATGTGAAGGGTCTCTAAACAAGGACTGAAAGATGCTCTAGATAGTGTGGGGAGTATCTAAGTTTGCCATGTGAATGCAGAGAGGTCTGGTGAAATGCAATATCAAGTGACCAAAAACATGTTCGGAAGTGTAAAAAAATTCCTCAAGACAACTGGAATCAGTGCGTGTAGGAACTGGCCCAAGTAAGAAGTGTGTAATACCCCCATAGGCAAAGTAGCATTCCATGGAAGCACACCATGATGTATAGTTCTATCTCCCAAGAAGAAGTGGTAGAGGCTATAAAGAGATCATGCGATAATCAAGTCTAGAAACAACATCCTCCATGATGAGGAAGTGGAAGCAAGAAGTGCAAGGTGCATAAGAAGAAGAGTGCAAGAATGTAAGACGTTGGACTCAGCCGATAATGTGTTTACAATAAATACGATACCCGAGAAGAGCAGCGATAAATCCCATGTCTGTGGCACTAAATAAGTAGTGCTTGATTAAAATAGGGTATGTTTATGTGACGTTAGACATTTTACCACTCATCTTTCAGTAGGCAACAAGTCGTGTGTAGGTGGAAGCCATAATGAAGTCCTAGTCGGAAGTAGAGGAACAACCTACAATCAAACATAAAAGGTAAAAGCAAAAAAAAGGGTACACTACTCAGTGTGAGAGAAAAGGGTGTCTCACATCACAAAAAAGAAGGTTGCCTTTCCGTAAGGCTGTGGCATACGCGCACACTAGCCGTAGGAGAAGATGATCAATATAATAGAATGAGCTAGAAAAAAGTGGCCCAGAAAGCCCAATAACCCTATGCAGTGGCCCATGAAAATATGCCCCCTTGTACAATGCTGAATTTTTAATATTTTCCCCTTAATTTCCCATACAATTGTGAAGAAGAGAAAAAATGTGAAAATAATTCAAAAGGGGAGGAAAGAGTGGTCTAGAGCTCAAGAGGGTGAGTGGAGGGCTGCCAGCTCAATGAGCTAGCTCAGGAAGCTCAGTGAGTTGGCCGAGTAGCTTGGTAAGGCGAGCTAGGAGGTGGGGTACCGACGAGGTAAAGGACTAAATCAATGAGTCATTTCGACTTGATGAACTAAGTTATGCATAGAGTTGATGAGGGGACATCAGAGGTCATTGTAGAAGGCATGTGGAGTCAACAAGTTGGACACCCGAGTTGGCTCAAGGTAGGCACCAAGTGTCTTCAAGAGGAAAACTGGTGGGAGGATGTTGTGTGGAGTTGGTTATCGAGAGGTTTTCAAGGAATCCAGAGTGGGTAAAGATGTTAAGGTGACCATTGAGATCTGCATTGAGTAAAGGTAGGTGTGACGTGTTGTGTAACAAGCAAAGTATGTGCCGAGGAGCGGGTGTTAAAACCAAGTTTACTGACGAGTGTCTACAAATGATGGTGTACATGATTCCAATGTAGAGCTCAAGAAATGACACATGGGTGAACAAGCATGAGAACACATGGAGAAAACAATAATCGGTGGAATGATAGGGTCAAAAACAAAGTGGGGTGATAAATCAAAGCATGCTAGCAAGCAAACCAAAAGCCGGATAATGAAGCTTGATATCGAGAAGATGAACTCACAAGGTTGAATGCATCAAGGGAAGAAGAGCAGGTGGGCATGTGTAAAGTTTCAAACACCAATCAGAAACCCACAAAGCATGAATATGATAAAAATATGAGTGTTGAAGACTATAAAAAACCACAATAAAACCCAATGCAGAGGAGCCACATTGAAAAAGATACATAGCGAGTTGGTGGTAGTGTCCAAGGCAGTGAGATGGGGTAGGTCAGTTCCCATATCAATGAGCTGGATCCGAGTTGGGCCCAAAGAGCACTTCAATAACCTCAAAAATGCACAAAACCAACATGAAACACAGATCACAAACCTCTGAATTGCAGCCCGAAACTGTAAAACCACATGCAAGGCCTGAAAAACCACGAACACCTGAAAATGAACCAAAAACACATGAATAGACCGTAAAACACTCATAGACAAGATTAAAAACCCCGAATCAGTGCAAGTAGAGCACATATAGAATAAACATTATGATGCTTGCATGTGAAATTTGTATACCATGAACAGAAAGTCGAGAGAAATGAAAACCATTGAGTTGCATGGATCGACACAACGTGCACTTTGATACCATGAACGAGAATGTGAAAATGTGAAGCGTGAGGATCATGTGAGATGGCATGAACATTGACCAAGTTGCAATCCATAAGTGTGATGAGGTCCCATGAAGGAGTGAGCATTAACCATAATGTGCATGCAAGGATTCAAAAATTGGGCAAAATTTCATTACCATCTCATAGATCTGAATGAAGGGAAATGTACATATAGAGGGTGCTATGTAACCCCTAATGCCTATAATCATGACCTCTTAAGTAGAGAGGGGAGTTATATTCTCGGAATGAAAAGTAACTCCTTATGACGCATATGACACAATGACGGAATGATGCATAAAGAATATCATAATGACCCCTAAATGACACCTAGACCTATGACCTCACCTAAGTGAGATGACCTACCACATGGCATGGAAAATGAGTCACACCAACAAGGGACACAAAAATGCGCTCCCCATGAAGCCCTTCTTGTCGCAACTTGTCCAACACATCTTTTACACCTAGGAACATGTCAACTTGTAAAACAACTTAACTCCTTGCCCTTGTAGACAAAAAATCATGCACTTTGAGTTATTATTTAGTCTTGATCACATACTACTATTTGCATGATTCCTAAGTAAAAAAAGTACTGATTAACCTATGTCTTTGGCCACCTTTCTTTGCTTTTTGCTTCTACTTTCAATATTGTAATCTTACTTGCTTAGTTTGTCTTTTCACCTTTCAGAATTTTTAATTTTAGACACCAGTGCCTAGCCAAGACACCAATGCTACGTACCCACATCCCCTCTGGGTGCCCTTGTCCTCTTTATACTTTGGTCACACTTTATTGGTCCTTTTTGAGGCATCTTATCTTTTTGGTAGTTGACCTTTTCGGGGGTTGATTATGAATTTCAAGAGAAGGAATCATATAAATATAAAGCTATGTGATCATAATAAGGGAACAAGCACTAAACATATATTATCTCCACCTAAGGTTACATCCATCAAAGGAATCTATAAATCCATTTGCATCCATCTAGCTCCATCACAAGGGACATAAGGCTGGTTCATCTATATCACACTTCATAGGAAGGGAGTATATTGTTTCCATACACACATTATTTACATTCTACATCTAGTTACTTACTCACTACTCAAAAAGTGGGTCTGGCACAAGAGCAACCTAGGGCATAATTATGCACACACACCTAAAACTACATTAGGTATGAGATGTAGTGCAACACTTAGTGATAAGTCCATCAATTTGGTAGCTAAGGATAGTTCGAACCCTTCATATGAATCTTTCTTCTTTAGGGTTTTGATGTTTTTCTTGGGGTTTTGCAGGTGATTTATCAATTGCACGTTTACAATGACATCCAACGAAGTTTAACAACATACATGTGATAAGAAGCGAAGAAGTGCAAACACCTAGTAACCATATTGGAACCAAGTTCCAACCATTTCTGCAGACTAGGGAATCCAAAACTCAGACCAGGGCTCCCACAGATGCCCCTATCCCTCTCTAGGTAGTCCAGTCAAATATGCTAGATCTGTAAATTTTAGAGCTTTTGTGTGACGATTTTCCATTTCTGTTCAACTGGTCTCCACTGCGACATAGTCCAATATCCTTTGCGAATCAGCTAAGGCTATTCTAACCCTCTTTAAACATTAGGGTTTCATATTTTCTAGCTTAGTTTACTAGGATATTATTTCAATATTTCATTATTCATTTATTTACTACAAGGGGGTCAAGTAGTCAATGAGGTAGTTGTCAATGAAAGGGGGTCTTCATTGTTGAATCACTCAGGTAGTTGTCATGGAGGTAAATTGCAAATTTTATGAGAGTCACAAGGAGAAAGGAAATTATCTCCACATTACAACTCTGACCTTGTGTTCAATTCTCTTTCCAAGAGGAGGGGCATTATGTGAATCAAATCATGACAAATAATAAGTTAGGATAAAATAACATGTGTAAAATATTGTCACTTAAGCCACAAGCTACCAAGGTACCCAAGACCATCATGTTTCTGGGATCAAGAAGTCATCAGAGGTCCATGTTAGGGTAGAATCGCAGCACCCCCGAATGGACTCGTATGTGAGTGGGGCATTCAGTGTGATTGTACAACATGGAGTTTTCCCCAAACTGTGGGAATTTGCAAATCGAGGAATCTCTCTAGATGAAGGCCAACTTCTATTCCTCTGTTTGGGTGCACATGTTTGTATTACAAAGGGTAAAATCTAAATTCTACTCTAATCTTACCAAGGATACAAGGTTAGGGAAAGATGCAAAAAATGAAACCCAAGCTAATAGAGGTGATGCACCAAAGGAATGCTAAACATTTGCATTACTTTTAAACACAAACCACTAAAATCGGTCATAATATCCATGCATAGATAACCAAACTTGCAATGAGAGATCGAGAAGGAGTGATTGAACATAAGATAGGGTTGAAATCATCCACGAACTTATTCTATTACTCCAAGAATTGATACAACACATTACAGTGGCCAAGAGGCATAAATTGCATTACAATTTGAATGGAGGGGTTCAAGACTCCACAAATTTACGTACAGAATGGAGAAAAGGGAGGGCATAAAAAAATAATGTCCAACCCTTAGGAAGATGCACCCCCTTACAATATATAGAGAAAATGGGACAGAAAGGAGGGAAAATTGAACTCGTGTTCCATCCACCCTTGAAGAGGCATTGAATTCCCTTGCCATAATGATGAATCTCATTGCAACACCCTTGCCACTGTCACTGTTCCTTGCCTGACAAGAAAGGAGGGCCCATTTCTTCATCATGGCAACAGGTGGGTAATTTTTCAACCTTGAAAATGGTGGGTTGAAACATTAATGGTGGTAGGTGGGTAGTGGGCACTGGGAGCTTTCCAAAATGTCCACTCCCGCCTGATTCTGAGCCTTTGACTGAAAGATATGGCCACCTGAGACTTGTTAGTGCAAAATCACAGCACCCCTGGATGCACATCAGGCTTCTAGGTTGATGTTCAGGCATCCAGTATGATTGCACAACATGGAAACCTCTCTCCAAGCGTGGGACTTGTGAAACCGAGAGAGGAATCTCTAGAGAAGGCTGGTTCCTGCTCCTAAACTACCTGCCACAAGCTATTTCAGTGCAGGCAAGCTAATCTAATCCTAATCTAACAATGCCAAGGAGACAGAGAGAGAGAGAGAAAGGAAAAGAACAAAAGCCTACACTAAAACAGTGATACACCAGAGAAGGAGGATGTTGAACATCTATCAAAACTGCCATGGGACAAAGAGAGGTGAGCCATTGGGAAGGATGGACAGAAGCATCACAACCCCAAGGATAGATTTCACACAGAAAATGTCCCAAAACTCCATGAACACAGCTCCAGACCTGCAATGAACATTCAAACATGCACAGACACCTGCAATGAAGAGAGGCAAGAAGAAGACAAGCAAAAACGAGAGAGGATGGACAAATGCATCACATAACACGTTTTGTTGCTCCAGAGGTTTGCACAGAACATCATTCCATTAATGGTAAAAGGAAAGAACGCCATTACAGAGAAAGGGAGGAGGTTCGAACTCCATTTTCAACCCTAGAGAAGAAAAGAAGGGAGGGCCGACCAGAAAGAATGAACAACCTTTTTAAAAAATGAGCCAAATCTGGCTTTTACATTGCATGGGTCGAGCCCAGGGGACAGAAAACGTGGGAAAACGTGCAAGCCCATTCCTCATTGACTGCAGATGCATTAAATCAGCATGGAGGATCTTACCAACCCATACCCTATCACTTTGACTGATTTGGAGGAGAATGCGACCCATTTTCATTAATCTGGCGGCTAAAATGTCACTTCTGGCCGTGCAGAAGAAGAATGCGACCCATTAGCATTAAAACAGGTTGTTGAAAGGTCACTTCTGGCCATTACCACACGTCAGAAGCCGTTTCTTGATTTTATCTCTTCAGACTGCACCAAAACTCGAGATTGATCCTAGAATCATGTAGATCATCTCAACAGCTTTCCGTTGATATAAAGAACATGGAAATCCGAGCTCTGGATCAAAAGATATGGCGATCTGAAGATTTAGGGCACGGAACATATCAAAATGAATTTTAAAATATTTTCCCGTGCACTGCCACTTGGACGCCATGTGGCATGCTCTGATTCACTGAATAATTCTCTCTCCTCTACTTTTCAGCGGGCTGTCTCTTGAATTTTGACTTTTGGTGCTCTTGGAATATTTTTCACATTTTTTTCCCATGCCTCGCTACTAGGGATACGTGGCATGTGTTGGTTGGTTCACAAACCTGCCGGGTCTTCCTTCACTTTTACCCCTTTTGGCTTAGATTTGGCCAAACTTTCCAACTCCTCCCCAAGCTCCACACTTCTATCCTTCATTGGACACGCGTCCAATTTCTATTGGCTCGGGCCAGTGCTTCAAACCTTGCCCTTTGACCTTTTGGCTTCTCCTTGATGACACGTGGCAATTTCTCAGTGGTTCTCGGGCCTGTCGGGTCTTCCGCATACTTCACATCCATCTCATCCCAGACGTCCCTTTTGATTTTGGACCTGCTTGGGACAATTTCGGCCGATTCGGCCGGTTTGGGTATTTCTTGGCGCGCATTTGTTCAAAGACACGTTGCACCTTTTGGACTGACTTTCGACTCCTTTCGGCTGGTCTTTGCGTATTTCGGTCTTTTTGTCCAGGACGTCCTATTTTGATTTTGGACCTTTTGCGACAATTTCGGCCAATTCGGCCGGTTTTGGGTATTTATGGCCCACTTGTGCCCAATTGCTTTTGGGCTGACTTGACTCCTTTCGGCCGTTTCGGCCGATTCGGGCATTTCGCGTCCAGTTGTCCCACTCTTCCCGAACTGCCCCTCTCAGCAGTTAGTCGATTTTCTCTCTCGGCTGAATCGGCATTTCGCGCCCGCCGCGTAATTTCGTCCCACTTGTCCCAAATGCTTTGTGGGCCGACTGGACTCATTTCGGCCGGTTCGGGTGGTTCGCGTACCTTTGTCCCATTTGTCCCAACCTGTGCTGGACTAGGACTTAACTGATTTTCACAATTTTTTCTGGCCCAAATTAATTGCTTTCTGCAACCTTCTCCGCAGTTTCTCTAGAGCTTGTTCCTTTTTTCCTTGGGCCTGGGGAGTTTAGAAAGATTACCTGAAGGGACTCTGCAAGCCTGAATTTTGGCCCCAGTGTCAGTCAATTTTCCTTGGAACCCTGAGACATCCTAATGCATGTTATCGAAATTTACCCAGGGGGGGTGAAATTTTGACAACAATTTTGACGACTCAGCGGGGTTACCTGCCTGCTAGGTAGAATGATCAGTGGCCTGAAGCATCCATTGGGCATGGAGTCATGAGTTGCAACCTGCAACTGATCTGAACTTTGAAAGCCTCCCTCTGAGCCACTTGGAAACCCATTGAACCTGGAGTGTCTTCACCAAGATGCCACTGAAATGAACTGTGCAAGAGTAGAACCAGCAACACCAAAACTATGTACAAAACTGAAAATCATACATGCCCAAAATGGAACATGTAGAGTGTGCACAAGCACTTCTTCTACTGAAAGCAAACCTAGCTACTCTACTTTAACTGGAAGCAAAGGCAAGATAAACAAATCGTGCAACTGGTTGTGCAGAAATAGCTCCCTTTCTTCAAAATTGGTAGTCATGCAACTGATTTGGCACTGATCATGGCTGTTTGGATGGATGGAAAATCAACAAGAAGCTGATCTTCTACCCAAATCATCAAGGTATCATCTGAAGGCAAATCCAATACCTCTTTTAGTTGCTCTGCATTTGAATTGAAGAGGTATGGCAGCTGATCCTCGGTACTTTGTATCTCACCCTCATGCTCAGAAGTGAGCATGACTAGTTTTGGCTTCTCCCTTGGCTCTAATGAAGCCAAGTACTTGATTGGGCAAGGTATAATCCGTTGAGTATGCCCATTGCTCTGATTTTCAACTCCAGAAATGGAGTTCTCTTGCAGACCTTAAATGGATGATGTGGAAGAAATGGTGGAATCCTTCTGTCCTTTCTCTTCCTCCAATGAAGAACAGGGAAGATTAGAATCTTCCAATTTTGATTCCAAAGGGCTGTTGTAAGATGCAGGCTGATGCAAATGAAAGCTCTCCTTCATGGCAGTAGGCTCTGGTGTTTGGAATGTGGATGATGAAAGAGAGAATGGTGAAAACTCAATCGGATCTTCTCCATCAAAACAGTCCTCCAAATCTAACAAGTAAACTACCTCATTGCTGTCCTACTGCTCGTTTTCAACTTCCTCCATGGTGTCCTCTTGATCTGAAACTTGACCACCATGGTTTCCTTCACTCTCCAATATTGGGTTTGAGAGATCAAACTCCTTTTCAGTACTAGAACTTAAGAGAGATGAAGTGGAAAGAAGAACTGAAGGTTCTTATGTAACCCTACTTTGTGCTCAAAAGCCCTTGGATCTACACTTTTCTCCCCCACAGCTGGAATGTGCTCCTCTTCTTTTGGATTTGGAGAAGCTTCTCCTTCCTCCAATGTTTGAAGGCAATCTTGCTCTTAGGTTGAACTCCTTCCTCTAGCATGAAGTTTGTCAAGTCAAACTCTTCAATTTGCTGCTCTAGAGGGCAAGTTGGGGCTGCAAGATCTTCTTCTTCTGCTGCAACAAAAATCAGTCCTAACCACCATTTGTTCTCCAACCTTGGCTTCTTCTATAGGATTGACCATCAAGGGGATCCTTGTTATCCCGAATTTGGCAGCCCAAACCTTCAAGCTGTCTATCATTTCTTTTCTGTTTGGCTCTTCCTCCTGCTGTCCTTGATGACTGATTTTTACAATTTCTTCTTTCCCAACATGGAATTGGAGAATGCAAAAGGAGGGATAGGTTGAAACTCCACTAATTTGACAATTTTGTGTGGTGGTGGAGGCGGTGAAAACCTCTTGTTTCTTTGGAGGAGGGGGTGTTTCTGTTGGCTCTTATGGAGGGAATGACTGTTTGGAATGAAAAAGGAAAGAAGAATCTAGATGTGATGGAAGACTGAGAGGTGGAGAAATGGATTCAACATTTGGGATAGCAGATGGAGGTTTTGAAACTTGACACTGCTGAACTGATACAGATTGGGAAAGAGTAAAAGAAAAGGTATGAGATGATGTGCTTACCTGTTGACAAGGTTGCTGAATACTTCTCTCATATACTTCTATTTCTTCAATCCACTTTGTAAGCAAAGGCAGCGTTGCAATCATGAAGTCAAGCTTCTCCTGAGGGCTGTAATGACTTGGAAAAGGTCCCACCCATGGACAGAGTTCTTCACAAACCGATTCCAAATGCTCTCATCTATGCCTGAGCCCTGGACTAGCACCATCCCCTCCTCCATCTTTTGGATTTTCTCCAACAGACCAGCATCTTGGATCTGATGGTCTTCATTGTATGCACACCCTTTCTCTTGGAAAGCTCCATAGCCAAACTGACTTTGGCACTGCTGTTCATATGAGTATGCATGCTGATCTGGAGGATTTGTAAAACGTGTTGGAGGTGGAATATACTGCTGTTGTTGATGTGAAATCCATGATGGAAATGAAGTCATGATTGCACAACTTCATGGAATGGAAAAGAATGAAAGGGATGGAAAGAAAGATGGATGAAAATGTATGGAAACAGGTCTGAAAGCTCAGAGAAATGGGTTGCTGATCATATGGAGTCGCCAGATGTGTTTGCAAAGTGCCTCCAAAGGCTGAAATCTTCACAGGAACACATCAACCTGCAAAAGATGAAGTGAAAGACCTCTAAGGTCCCACCGGGGCGTGCCAAAACTATAAAATCAGTTGAGATGCACATCAGGCTTCTAGGTTGATGTTCAGGCATCCAGTGTGATTGCACAACATGGAAACCTCTCTCCAAGCGTGGGA
This sequence comes from Taxus chinensis, assembly GCA_019776745.2. Lineage (NCBI taxonomy): Eukaryota > Viridiplantae > Streptophyta > Pinopsida > Cupressales > Taxaceae > Taxus > Taxus chinensis. Next base: position 83,945,418 of record CM034151.1, read on the forward strand.
CTTGTAAAACCAAGAGAGGAATCTCCAAAGAAGGCTGGTTCCTGCTCCTAAACTACCTGCCACAAGCTATTCCAGTGCAGGCAAGCTAATCTAATCCTAATCTAACCATGCCAAGGAGACAGAGAGAGAGAAAGAGGGGAAGAACAGCAAAAGCCTACACTAAAACGGTGATACACCAGAGAAGGAGAATGTTGAACATCTATCAAAACTGCCATGGGACAAAGAGAGGTGAGCCATTGGGAAGGATGGACAGAAGCATCACAACCCCAAGGATAGATTTCACACAGAAATGTCCCAAAACTCCATGAACACAGCTCCAGACCTGCAATGAACATTCAAACATGCACAGACACCTGCAATGAAGAGAGGCAAGAAGAAGACAAGCAAAAACGAGAGAGGATGGACAAATGCATCACAGAACACGTTTTGTTGCTCCAGAGGTTTGCACAGAACATCATTCCATTAATGGTAAAAGGCAGGAACGCCATTACAGAGAAAGGGAGGAGGTTCGAACTCCATTTTCAACCCTAGAGAAGAAAAGAAGGGAGGGTCAAGCAGAAAGAATGAACAACCTTTTTAAAAAATGAGCCAAATCTGGCTTTTACATTGCATGGGTCGAGCCCAGGGGACAGAAAACGTGGGAAAACGTGCAAGCCCATTCCTCATTGACTGCAGATGCATTAAATCAGCATGGAGGATCTTACCAACCCATACCCTATCACTTTGACTGATTTGGAGGAGAATGCGACCCATTTGCATTAATCTAGCCACTAAAATGTCACTTCTGGCCGTGCAGAAGAAGAATGCGACCTATTAGCATTAAAACAGGTTGTTGAAAGGTCGCTTCTGGCCATTACCACACGTCAGAGCCGTTTCTAGATTTTCTCTCTTTAGACTGCACCAAAACTCGAGATTGATCCCATAATCATGTAGAGCATCTCAACAGCTTTCCGTTGATATAAAGAACGTGGAAATCCGAGCTCTGGATTAAAAGATATGGCGATCTGAAGATTTAGGGCACGGAACAGATCAAAACGAATTTTAAAATATTTTCCCGCGCACTGCCACTTGGACGCCACGTGGCACCTGCTGATTCGCTGAATAATTCTCTCTCCTCTGCTTTTCAGCGGGGCTGTCTCTTGAATTTTGACTTTGGCGCTCTTGGAACATTTTCCACATTTTTTCCCATGCCCCACCACTAGGGATACGTGGCATGCATTGGTTGGTTGACGAACCTGCCGGGTCTTCCTTCACTTTTACCCTTTTGGCTTAGATTTGGCCAAACTTTCCAACTCCTCCCCGAGCTCCGCACTTCTATGCTCCATTGGACACGTGTCCTATTTCTATTGGCTCGGGCCAGCGCTTCAAACCTTGCCCTTTGACCTTTTGGCTTCTCTTGATGACACGTGGCAATTTCTCAATGGTTCTCGGGCCTGCCGGGTCTTCCGCGTACTTTGCGTCCATCCGTCCCAGACGTCCTAGTGCTGCTTGGGAAAAAAACCTCCGATCCGCCCGAAATGGGCTTCCTTGTCCCTCATTTGGCCAAAGACACGTGGCACCTTTTGATTGGCTTTCGGCTCCTTCGGCTTCTTCACGTATTTCGGGTCTTTTTGTCCCGGACGTCCTATTTTGATTTTGGACCTTTTGGGACAATTTCGGCCGATTCGGCCGGTTCGGGTATTTCTGGCCCGCTTGTCCCACTTTGCTTCGAACTGACTTGACCCTTTTCGGCCGGTTCGCGTCTTTTTGGCCCGATTGTCCCATTTGCGCCCCTCTCAGCAGTTAGCCAATTTTTTCTCGGTCGAACCGGCATTTCGCGCCCGCCGCGTACTTTCGTCCCACTTGTCCCAAATGCTTTGTGGGCCGACTGGACTCATTTCGGCCGGTTCGGGCGGTTCGCGTACTTTTGTCCCATTTGTCCGATACAATCAAATAAATTTTATTATTGGGTACCAAATGCATAAATTTATTTAAACCTTTTATCATAGAAAGAACTTGTTTTTTCATAAAGGAGTATCTTAATTCATAATCATACAATATCTGACTCAAGAAGGATACTGGATGTTCCCTGCCTTCATTATTCTATTGTACTAAAATATATAAAATAATATCAATGCCACCAAAGGTGTATAAGGTGAGGTCTTTGGTAAAATATATAGATTTATGAGGGTAGGATCTTATGTTATAGCTTTCTTGATTACTTTGAAACCATTATTTCCCTCCTTAGTCTAGCTAAATACCATATTCTTCTTTAACATAGAGGTTAGTGGTTTCAAAAGGTTGGAAAAATCCATGGGAATACTCTGTTCTCTATTAAAATTTCCTTCTCCCTAAGAAACTTTGTAATGGTGGAGACGCTGTGACTAGGCAAGAGACAACGTTAGAATAACTTTTGTCGCTCGTTTAAAGATTAATGCCCCCAAGTCCTACTCTTAGAAGATAATGTGGCCTAGAAGCACGTGGTTCCTTCCTACGAACATGTTTATATACCATATTTTGACTTTGCCTTTAAGAGTTGTAAGCTAGGCTGATTCCTGGAGGCTTCTGCGGCTCAAATATCTATTCAATGGACAATGATGACTAATCCCATCCTTTCAGAGACAACTCTAGAGAATACGGCAGATATCATCGTGGATAAACAAGTACTAGTTTAGGGTCTCATTGATTAGCCCATGAAATGCCATATCCATAGAGTCTTTGATGCCAATATCCTGACACGTAAGCAAACATACAAGAATGTTTGCATGCTATGCATTGGTTCCCCGTTTAGTGGTGTCCTATTTTTTGAAATCTGGCATTCCTCATTCCTTACTCGTGAATGAAAGGGGTTACACCATATTATAGCCATGCAAGAAGAAAAACCCTTCAAAACCTACTACCTTTCATAGAAACAGTTCCATGTATGGAATTCTAGTAGTGATCCACTTTAAAGTATCATCCACATTTATATCTCTATATTCAACACATAACATTAGCTTAGTCCATCTTATGTTCCTCATAGGAACCATATGTTTGAAACTTGGGATGACGTGGATAGGCTTGCGATTGTGTTGGGTCCTGCCTTATGGGCCGCACCCTTGGAGTTGCAACTCTTACTGACATGTAGATCCACCTGCATCTTTCGGTTTATAAGAATTCCTTGCATTTTGGCCTAACAGTCCATGGAATTTGGATCGGGGCTCTATATGTCTGACCCTAGACACTATTATAGAATAAAATCCCCTTCAAGTCACTATACTTTCCCACTACTGACTATATCTCTGAATTTGACTCTTCCCAACCACGTGGTCAGCCAAATATAAATTGAGGACCACTCTTTGAATACATACCTTACAGAAATTGCGACTGATCTTGCACGTTGAAGATTCTGTAGGGTTTGTTCTTAGTTAAGACTTTATTTAAAAACATGTGCAACCTTTGTCTCATCTAAATTGGGGCATCATTACCAAAGATAGATTCAATAGTAACCAAAACTTATCTGGGAAATTGCCCTTTGGACTTCAACCTGATGTGTTGCGTCATTTGGACACGTGGTTGCTTATAATCAGTAACCTAAGAATTTTAGCTAATAAATAGGATTCTTCTTATAGAAAATTTATGATTTGTTGGGAACTTTCATGGACACCGTCCAAGGCTGGCGTTGATTTTAGTCTTCGGTATGTACGTAGCCTTATGAAAACTTGTGCTTGATGTTTTTGTGCATGTGGTCATTTTTCCGTGACTCTGCTTTATTCTACTCCGAGTCGACTCATATGAAGAGTCTGAAACTTCGATCCTTTCCTCCAATTTTCCTGTTGATTCCCTGGCTTCCTTCATGTCATTCGGTCTCATATTTGACCTTTCCCTTCCACAGTCGAGTCTCTCCTGCCCCTTAGTTAATGGATCTGGAATATGAGCTCGCATGAATGAATCGCCCCTTGGATTTTCTTCTGTCCTAGGCGTGTTTGAATAATTTTTCTCGAGGGGGCGCAATTGGGATAACAATCCACTCATGTGTAAGTCTCACAATAATGTTTTTGAACACATTCTATTCTTTGGAGTGTACCCGTATCTCACAGAAGAAGAAGATTATAACCACATTGTTTTGGTCCCACAAGAGGTTATAAGTAAAGAATTTTGTTTAGGGATAAATCCTTTTATCTAGAGGAGAATAGTTTTTTCAATGAGTAGATGAACAAGAAGGTGTCTGATAATCTTGAAGTTTATTCCATTCAAAAGAGGAGAAATCTTGGTCACGAAGGTGAATTTTGAAGACAAGGGGAGGAAGGCGATGATCCCCATGTTTAAACTCCAACCTTATGTTTACAAGGATCATCATGTTTCCATGATTGGAAAACCATATCAAGTCCACATGGTGTAATTCACTTAGTAATGTTTTTAAACACTAATCCAATGCCTTGGAATGTGTTTGCATCTCATAGGAGGAAGTAATTACAATCTTAGTATTCCAATTCAATATGTGGTCAATTATGAGGAACCTCATTCATGATCCATCAAAATTATATTCTTTATCAGTAGGAGATTTCCTGTCTCTAGATTTCCATTTCTCTCTCTTCTTCTCTCTCCCCCTCCATTGCTCTCTAACATTCTAACTCTATATTAAAAATGCACTTTTTCAGTATTTTGTCTTATTCACTTAAGTGACCTTTAATTTGACATTGTAAGAGTTCTTTTTCATTAAGAAGAAAAAGGCTCACTTTTATTCCCTAGGATTATGAAAGGTCATAATTGATGAGATAGTTGAAAATTCATGTGGGGGGGATGAAAGGAATTTTTTAAAAACTATAAATTAGAATGGCTTCTCCATTCCAAAGGGTTGACAATTGTTGATTATTGATTGTTGTTAGATTTCACTATTACTACAAGTAATAAAAGCTACATTTATTCTATTTCCTTTTTTTGTTCCTATATCCTCTCTACTTTCTAGCTTTGTAAGCATTGTAATCTTGTACAACCAAGAAATAAATTTATGTCTTTGATTGATGGATTCATAAAACTTTGCGTGTCTAATTTATTAGTCTTGCTATTGCTTACACGACTAATTTATTCTATTAAATGTGGACCTACTTTGGTTATTGTTTGTGAGAATCTGCTAGTGCCTACTCATGACATTAACCGTCTCTCCATATTTCATCTACTCCCCTTTACCTCTCTCTAACCTAATTACTCCGTTATACATAGTAAAAGCAATTTCCACAGGTTTAGTGGAGTATTCTTGTGTTATTCCCAACCTAATGGCCACCCCAGAATTTTAGTTAGTTTACATTCAATAATGGGAGCCTCCTGATATGCAAGAAGGAGGGGCGTATCCTTGTGACCATTGGTGAAAATTGATAATATGCACTACAATAAATTATTTCACCAACACTACCCACATAATAACACCCCATTATCAGCTGGCACGCTTTCTGGGTGTCTAAAAACATTGCCTGTGCGCTGTTCGGTGGCAGCAAGGTCGCAGCAGCTAAGCGGAGTCTTGGGGGAAATATCAAGCTTTCGCAGTCCCTGAGCATAACAATGGGTGGTGCCCCGAAGCAAACTGAGCCCACCTGTGATCCCCGCTGGAAACAGGATGAGGTTCTCTGGAACCTGCTGAAAATTGGGGGGGTTAGCAACTTTATTGAGCGCATCAGTGGTTATGATACGCGCATTTCTGCTAAATTCGCGCGCCTGTGGAAGGACGGCTCCATCACCTTCAGAGGGGTTAGCTATGCTGTGAATGAAGAGCTGATTGCGTTAGTTACTGGTCTTGATATGGATGGAGTTAAATTTTCGAGTAAGAGGATAGACAGGAAGGTGGAGGAAGCTAAGTTTGTCGAAGAGGGGGATGACTTAATCTTCACCACTGGCGGTATCCTCGTCTCATCCATCCCTCCTCCTTTCGACGAAATTGCCCGCATGATGGTGCCGCTACATCACGTTGGAAGGCAGGTTTATCACTGTTCCTATTCGCCATTTAATTTTTCTGAATCATTTTCGCAGAGGCTTCAAGGTTTGTTTCCCACACTTCATCCTAAAATCTTTAGAAGCTTCTAATCATTGCTGTTAAGCATTCTGTGGGCTCTCTTCCCCTCCACCAGGGGGTTATCCTCCTCCTTCATCAGCATTTCCTCCTGCACTCCCCCCGTCATTCTATTTCTACCCCTGTCGCTGGCTCTGTTCCTTCTGGCCCCCCTCCCGCTGTCCAGCCCCCTGCCCACTCCTCCATGCCGTCTCCCTCTTCTCATCACACTGCCTTCCCCTCCATGTCGTACGCCCTCCCTCCCTGACCCTTCCAGTGTTCCGGCTCCCTCCCCTGCCATTGTTCCTTCCCCTGCCCCCTGCTTCTTCCTCCGTTGTACCTTCCCCTGCCCCTGTTCCCTCCCCGGCTTTTGTGCCTCCCCCTGCGTCCCCGGTCCCTATTCCCTCGAGGCGCATCCTGCGCAGTATGAAAAGGGTTGAACTTCAGGTGGCTCAAGACCTCCTCACCATGCACCATGAGTCTCCTGCCTTGGACTCTTCTCCTCCTGATGCCCCTGTTCACATCCCCTGTGATAGCTAGCTCCACTGGTCCCATCCCTGGATGATCTCTCCAAGGATGTTACTGCGCTTAAGACTCTCACTGCAAATTTTTCTCAAGTCGACCGGCAAGCGCAAAGTGCGGGATCAGGAAGACTTACAGGCCAACCAGGTGGAAGAGATTTACAAGAAACTCTTCTCCTTGGATAGCAGAATTCAGGCCTCTCATCTCAGGCACAACACGGCAATGAGGGCGATTCTCACCTTTCACGAAACACAAATCAAAAAATATATGCAATCTGAGCAACCTCCCTCCAACTGGCTGGATACATGGAATTAAAAAAGACATTGTGTTCAAAGAGGCAGACAAGAATGATCCTGCGCAAATCTCAGCTCTTGGCCTCATCTCGGCCTTTCTCGCTTTGAAGGCGGCTGTGGAGAAAACCATAACCAATTGACTTTTTCTGTTTAGTTTGCTGCTCCTTCGCTGTTTCATTAAGCTGTTTCCTGGCTGTTCCTTTGCTGGTTTTTTTCCGTTTCTGTGCTCTTTTTGTTTTGGCAGTTATGGGCTGGGCCCATTTGGTGTTCATCTTTTCTATGCTGGTTTTTGGCTCCTTTTGTGCTGACTACTTTCCATCTGGCTTTTTGAAGCCTTTTTGTTCGAGGGTATAGGCCCCTCTCAAAAAACTATTTACCATTAATAAAAAAAAAAACACCCCATAAAAAAAAGTTTTCGCATTAATCTGAGAACTAAAGCATGATATTCCTAACATACACATAATGAGAACTTGTTCAAGATGTTAAAAATGGTCACCTCATTTCTTTGAATACACTGTGAGGTAATCAAGGTATATTACTATGAAATTATTCTTAAGAGCTTTGAAAGAAAAATCCATTTTTTTTGAAAGTTGCTCCAACATTGATGAGGCCAAACACCATATGATTGTACGTGAATGTCCCCATGGATTTGTGACTACAATCTTGTGATAATATTCTAGTGCTAATTTGATTTGTTTGTACCCATAAAATCCATCAAGCATAAAAATCATTTTTGAACTAGTAATGAATTGTAAGATCCGATCCATGATTAGTAGAGGGTACTTGTCTTTTACAGAATCTTGATTTAAATTCCTAAAATCAACACAAACCTTTATTTTTCCACTCTTTTTACTAGCCAGGATGATGTTTTCCACCTAGATGGAGTCATGAATAGGAAAAATTATGCAAGCATTTATCATTTTGAGTACTCCCTCCTTGATGGTTCCAACTATTTTGGGATTGTAATGCCTTTATTTTTGCTTGAAAGGTTATACTCCTAGCTTAAGGGGAATGGAATGTTGCATTTCCTTGGTCCTGAAGGACTTAAGATCTTCATAGGAATAGGCTAGCACATCTGAGTATTTATTCAGGAGTGAAACAAAGCCTTTACATTATTCTAGAGAGAAACTCTTGACAACATTAACCAACCTCGTTTGATCCACTAGATTTTTCATACTTTGTGGAGTTGAGAGGAGACTTATCAGATTTAGTTTTTACAAATCTTGTTGGAAAATATGGCCACTTAGGGGGGGTGAATCAGTGCTAATTCAAAATTTGAAAGAAAATTCAATTTTCTTTACTTTGTTATGAAGAAACAAAAACACCATTCATAATCAATCAACATGAGAGAACATATGATTTTTTTTTATGTGGGAAACCCTTGAAGGGAGAAAAACCCACTAAAACCAATGCACCGAGATGGAAATTTTTTCCAATAAAATATTACAAATATCTCAAACTTATTCAGTACCCACTCAACATGAAGCACCAACTCAAAAATATGATTAAGCACCAACTCAAAAATATGATTAAGCATCTACTTGACATTTATGTAAGCTACAACTTCATGGAAGAACCTACTCCAAAATTTTCTAAGCTCCTACTTAGACTTGAAAAAAATTTGATCACTCTTACTTGACCTAGTTTCTTAATCAACAAATTGTGATCACTAAATTAGTTCATACACTCTAAGCTCACTTATTCATGCACCTTCACTAGTCTTCATACATCTTCAACTCTTTATATCTTTAACTACAACATACATGAATGCTAAAGTATTTATATATTGAAGGGGGAAATTCTCACATACCTCTTGCAATTCATATTCCATCAAACTTTCACCTACTTCTCTCTATAACTTGTACAAGGGAGAGAAGATTGACTTCGTACAAAACTGTCCTCAAGAAATCATTACTTTTGTTATAGGGTCAGTTACATATACTATATTTTCAGGGCCTTTCAAGATGCTTCTGATAAAAATGATGATCAAAGAATACTTCTAAACTCTTTGACCCTTTGAAACAACCTACAAACCTTCCATCTAACCCCTACAAGACCTTTTTGGTAACGATCAACATTGTTTTGACTTTTTCCTTGGCGAGTAACCTTATTTTTTAGCACATTAAGGAATCAATGCCAAGTTTCACCACCATGTAAATACATTACAAGATCATCCATTTTTATCTATAACTCCTTTTCAATATTCATGTCTCACCATTTCACTTTCTAGAAACCATTTGGAGTCATATGCACAGCTAATTGAAAGCACTTCAAAGACATAGACATGATCTTCTTGAATCAACAAACTCAGACACTTATGTATTGCAATGTCCTAAAGATAAATGATTCGAAAATAGGTCTATACCATCATCACAAGCTTGGACAACACCGGATCAAAACATGGATCCTCCTACTCAACTCATGTACAGTCATAGAGCATTTGCAACTCAGTAAAAGAAATGCTTCATCCAACTTCATGCATGAGTATTCAATACTTCTCAAGGCTGGGATATGATAATATATGATCTGTATATCACCTTCAGATGTAAATAGGAAAGCCTCTCACCTTCATTTACTAAAAGAGACACTAATTTAGACAGGTCACTAACAAGCTTTCAAGAAAGGAACATTAACCTTCATAGAGTAGCTATTTCAATGCACTCAATCACATATACATATCTTTAAGCTCATATATATGGAGGGATTTGTGTCTTGATAAACTACCAGGTTCATATCTTGATTCATCTCAGAGCATAAAAGTAAAACATGTTTGGTTTTCAAGAACACCTCAAACTAGTTATTAGGCTACAAAAACTAGTCTAGCTTCACCTTGCATTTAACATGTAAAAAATTACTTTCGTGGAAAAATGTTACATAGGAAATTCAAAGGAACCTCTAATCCATGAAAAAATACTCTTATGCATAGGTAAAATGAAAAAATACATGTTTGCATGCATAGACCACAAACATTCTTGATTGTCCTAAAATGGCAGTTTTGAGTCATCAGTGGAAAAAAACAAAAACACTTCATACCATCAAGTCATGGGATTAAACAAGGTGTATTAGACTTGTACCACCTATACATGCTTACATAGCACTTGAGAACATCCCATTTTATCAAGAATCACTCTAACACAACTGACTGCTTTTTGACATGTTTAGCCCTTAGCTGTAGAATTACTTATTTGACACAGTTCACCATAAATATGCAAAGAACTTGTTTGGATATTTTCAAAAACATGAAAGAAACTTCCTACAAGATTCCAAAAAAATATTTTCAACTTAACCTTTTCCATGCATGACTATACTACTATTCTTATTCAAAACAAGGGAAAAACTATACTGTAACAATTGACCTGGAACATGCGACCAATGCAAAAATGTGCTAGAATGAGTTCTTTACATACCTAAGTGATCAAATTAGCTTTCCTAGTTGATTTTATGATCAAAAACTTCATTTTTCTTCCATCATTACAATATGAGGGTTTTGGGAGGGTTTGGAGTGACTTCCACTATTAAGGATCATTCATAAAGGTTAAGACTAAAATTTAATTCATTCTACCTTTGGAATGTTTTAGATTCAATGCTCCATCACTAGTAAAGAGGTTTGGGCACCATGAATAAGTTTTACATACCTTTGAGCTCTTCAAATATGACCCTTGAGTTGGGAGAGTGCATTCTGGGAGCTCGGTAGAGCCAAAAACATGCTAACTTGAAAAATTCTCTTCACTTTTACATGAAACTTATTCCACAGTACTGGAGTGACCTTGTTTACATGTCCCTCATCTTAAATTGATATGTACCATCATGATGTACTTCATTTTTCCATGCCTATATTATTTGTTCTCGATGACAGTCATAAGGAAGGCCCCAAATATGCCTCCAAAAGTTGATATATGACCTTCAACTTCATATATGGACTCTAGGCAAGGTCCCTACACATCTCTCATGCTTTTATTAGCTTGTCATAGTTTGATTTTGATTCATACACCTTATTAAGTCCTTGAACTATGCCTAAATGAGCTAATTTACACAATGACTCATAAGAAATGACCTATTTCCATCATATAATCCCTTGTACACTCTTGAACCATCATTAAACACCTTTAGGACACATATGAAGTGCATACCAAGCACCTCCATACACCCAATGGACACCAACCACATCAAACAAATACTAAAACCTTGTGGAACCATCATGACTTCTCAAGAAAAAACATTGAAACCACTTTAAGAAGGCACTACCAATCAATATTCATGCACCTGAAGATTTGAAGCCTGATCACTCATTCCTTGCCATCAATGCACCATATCATCAATGAAAACAACATCAAGATATGGTTTAACAATCTCCCCCTTTTTCATTGATGGAAACAAACACCAGAAGATTTGAAGGAAAACATTCATACCAACACCTTCTAAGCTCTCTTTCCTTGTTTCTGAAGACATTCTCCCCCTTTGACATCTATGACAAAGGTTCATTCTATAAATGACATGTAAACAATCAATGATAAGGCATAAACTTACCTCTTCAAGCTCCCCCTTAGATTAGGATTGTAATTTTTAGCTATTCAAGGCTTAAGATGATTGTTGGGTATGTTCACCAATCAAATTCAATGCTCCCCTTGAAATATTCTCTTTAAAATTAGACTATTCAAGCTTTTCACATGTCTTTATTTGATCTTCTCAACTTGTATCTTGAGCTAGTGAACTAGACCCCCCTGTTGACTCTTCTTGAGCATCCTTGGAAAATATGTGGCACTTGAGCTACTCCCACTTGATATATTGAAGAATTTAGTGATTTTTTGGGGTAGGGATTATCCCTAATTTGTGTCTTAAATGCTCAAAATCTACTTTTGGTAGAGGTTTAGTCATGATATCTGCTACCTCCTCCTTGGTTTATACATGTTCAATCTTGATCCTTTGCTCACTCACTTGATCCCTTAGGAATGATACTTGATTGGTATATCTTTTTTCTTAGAGTGCAATACAAAGTTCTTGGACACACTTATGACACTCGTGCTGTCCTAATACATAGAAATAGGACCATCATTCTTAACTTTGTAGTCTTCTAGAGTTTTCTTCATCCATAACACTTGAGCGCAACATAAGGTTGTTGCTACATACACATCTTCACACGTGTATAAGGTTACAAGAGACTGATTCTTACTCACCTAAGAGACAGAGCACTTACCTAAAAAGAAATATCCACAACTTGTGTTTTTCTTATCATCAATGCTACCTGCCCAATCTACATCTATGAAGGCTTTATCTCAAACTCATTACCTTTTAGATACCAAATCCCATATTCGATGGTCGTGCTGAGATAGTTGGTGTAGAGTAGAAGTGGATGTGTATGTGTGGTGATGATGGATTGATCCGATATAATAGTTGCTTGGAGACTCCAGTCAATATTGAGCTCTGCCGAGATTCTATTCACTGGTTTTTGAACACACAGAAAGTGACCTGCGGGTGCCTCGTATAGATTTCTAGACAAGGTCATGTAAGTGAAAATGAGAGGCATAATGAACCCACATGGACTATGGATGAATTTTTTGGTCTAGTCCAAAAAGTCTTAGCCTGTTTGGCTACTATGTTCAATAATGAAAGTTGTGCAATGATATTAGGTGGAAGTGGTGATGACCTAAATACCAATGTATGCAAACCTGTGTCAATGTTCAATTGGTCAGCAGGCCCGTTGGGTTACGGGACCTAGGGATCACAACTGAAAACTTACGAGGGCTGTGGTCCTTGTATGGTCATGCGCATAATCAAACCCTATTGTCGGGAGCAGTCTAATAATCGTAGTCTTGATTATTTGTAATATTTAGCTTGTTTAATTGTTCAATCTTCTCAGAAAACACAATAGGTGTGCGTAAAACTTACAAGCGTAAACCAGTATCAATGTCTGTCAACAATTCTGGCCCATTGGGTTGTGGGACCAAAGGATCACAACCGTATGTCTTTTCTTGTTGTGGACCATTGATGGTCATGTGGAATGAATTGAAATGATTTTGATAAAATAAGCTAACTATCAAAGGAAATTTAATTTATGTTTTTGGTGTTTTTACAGTATATCAAAGAAAAATAATAAAAGAAAACTAATCTAACAAAAGTAAATGTTTTTGATCTTTTCTGGTTTTCAAACAATACTTCTAATCTAATAAATAAACTAAATACAATTAATTAGATGGATGTAGCTAATTACTTGTGCAAATATGTGAATCTAAATCTAAAATAGATAACCTAATTTAATCAAAACCCTTCAAACCCTACCTCAGAGGTGAAGAAAAAATCATAACCCTAGAAGAGATATTGTTCCCCACAACTTCCCTAGTAATGTCAAAGAGAAAAATTTCTAATGATTTGATCTACTTGTAATTCCCTAATCAATTGAAATGAACAATTTAACTACTTTATTTGATATGTAATTGAAACTAATGATTCAAAATTGATAATTTGACAAATGAAGCAAACAAATAAGTAATTCCAACCTGGATAAGCAAGAGCTTTGGAAAATCTAGTTGTATCTATATTTGTCCCCTTAGTTTGTTCCTTTCTTTCTTTGTGTGTCCATATGAGTCCAAGGGATTAGGAATGCAAGAAAAACAACATAAGAAGACGCTTGAGAAATGGTAGCTTGAATGAAGTCTAGTTGCAATTCAAGTAGAAGAGAGATATCAAGAGGTATTTGAGCTTGGCTATGCAATTCCTAGCAGGATTGTGACAAAAATACTATGCAAGATACACAAAAATTCTCAGGGCATTTTTCTTGAATACAAGCATGGTATATATAGGAATTGGGGCTAGTATGTGCCTTCATGCACAAGGAAAGAAGAGATAGTTCCAATTAAATAAATATATTTCAAAATAGCAAAGGGAAGGAGAACCAATAAATTAAAACTATTTTTAGACAATTTGGTTCACAGACACATCCTAAAATTGAAGTTTAGTGAAGTGTTGCATGTCAAAAACACACATGACAAATTCTAGAAAAATCACTCAGGACCGCCGCCTTGCGTAGGGCGGCGGTCCTGGCACTAAAGGTCAAAACATGCACAGAATGAAGTAGGAAGCTGGAAAAAAGTGAGGAACAACTACTCACTACAGATGGGTTTTGGAGCTTAAACATCTTTTGAAAGGACATGAATCATCATTGGGGACTTTTTTAAGCATTTTTTGACAATGTAACTATTGGGTTGTGGAGCTCAATTACTTCAATTTAGTTTGTAATGTAAAACTTGTTGGAAAACACAGTAACTATCATCAGTTAAGAGGAACCAACATCGGTCACCTAGGACTGACATCAGTCAAGAAAGGAAGAAATGGCATTGGTTAGGGAGAACTGACATTGGTTACCTGTGCAAGGATGTTTTAATTGACGCTCGGGATTTAGATCCATTTTTAGCATTAAAGTATATCTATTGATTATAATTGCATGGCTAAGTGCCCTAAGTTTATAAAGGCCTATATAAGCGTAAAATCTAAGGTTTAGGAGTAATTATTAACAATAATTAAGAAGAACTTACAAAATTTGGTGAGAGAGAGAAGTCTTGGTGATGAAACAAAATCTTGAGAGAAATAAAGTACAGTAAATCTGAGAGGTGTGGAAGATTATAAATTTGAGAGGTGTGGATCTTTTCAAAGCTTTGGATAATAGATTGGCTTATTTCTTGGTGGACGTAGCCCACATTGGGTGAACCACATTAAATCTGGTGTTGATTTATGTCTCTTGTTTTGTATATTTCTTCTGGTAGAATATCCACTTTTTTTTGCATGTATGCTTAGATCTGATATATTTTCTGTACAACCAGTGTGATAACCCCAACATATGGTATCAAATCTTTGTTTGAGGGTTTTATGTGTTGACATATTTACTCACAAAGGGTTTTCTAATTGAGTGGGATCCACAACAATGGTAGAAGAAAATAAATATAAGGTACAAAAATTTGACGGCTGAAATTATCAATTATGGAAGATGCATATTGAGGATTATCTATATCAAAGAGATTTGCATTTACCGTTGGATGAGAAGTCTAGACCTAAGAAGATGACTAATGAAGAATGGAAGATTCTTGTCAGAAAGGCTTTGGGATCTATAAGATTGAACTTGACAGCATCTGTGGCTTCTAATATTACATAAGCGACTTCTATGATAGGGTTAATGAAATATGTTGCTAATTTATATGAAAAACCTAGTACTTCAAATAAAGTTTATTTGATGAAAAAACTATTTAGTTCTAATATGCATGAAGGTGAATCTGCATCTACTCATTTGAATGATTTCAGATGTGTTGTAAACCGGTTAAAATCAGTTGATATACTATTTAATGATGAAGTGAAAGAACTTTTATTATTATGTTCTTTACTTGATAGTTGGGATAAATTGGTAATGGTTGTTAGTATTACAACATCTACTAATAATATTTTGAAGTTTGATGATGTGGTTAGTATAATCTTGAATGAATAAATTCACTGGAAGAGTACAAAGAAATCATCATCTGGAAATGCTTTGAATGTAGAAAGCAGGGGCAGGAAGAAGGGGAGATCCAAGATTAAAAGTAATGGGAAATCAAAGTCAAGGGATAGAAGATCTAAATCCTGAAGTAAGGGAATTACTTGTTAGAAATGTGGAAATAAAGGACATGCAAAGAGATATTATTGGTCAAAGGACAAAGAGAACCAACAACCAGATAAAGATAAATATATTAATGTCCAAATGAATGCCCATAAAAGGTAAAGAAGTAAATCTTACTACATCAGAGGTAACGTAAGATGCTATTATTCTTTATTTATATAATAGAATTGAATCATGAGTTTTAGATTCAGGAGCTTCTTTCCATGCAGCCCCTAATAAGGGTTATTTCAAAAATTATGTCTAGGGAAATTTTGGGCATGTTTATTTGGGTGATGATGAACCTTGCGGTATTACTAGTAAAGGGGAAGTTCATATAAAATTACGGAATGGAAATACATGGGTATTGAAATATGTGAGGCATGTGCTAAGCCTCGGGAGCAATCTTATTTCTGTAGGACAACTAGGTGAATTTGGTTGTATGGTTACTTTTACAAGAGACTCTTGGAAAGTCACAAAGGGTGCTTTTGTTGTGGCAAGAGGTAAGAAGGTAGGACCATTATATTTATCTACATGTATTGCTGATTCCTTTTTTGTATTATCTACTTCAAATTTAGATGCATACATGTGGCATAATCGGTTGGTCCATATGAGTCAAAAAGGAATTTAGATCTTAAAGGCTAAGGGTAATTTATCATATTTGAAAGCTTTAGATCTTGATTTTTATGAGCATTGTGTCTTTAGGAAGAAAAAGAGAGTGAGATTTCTCAAAGTTGGGGCAATTAAAAAGGAGCATAAATTGGAGCTTGTACACTTAGATGTGTGGGGACTAGCTTAGGTAGCTTCTCATGGAGGATCCCCGTATTATGTTAATTTCATTAATGATGCTACAAGAAAGGTATGGGTTTATTGTATTAAACGTAAATTTGATGTTTTTGAGACTTTTAAAAGATGGAAAGCCCTTGTTGAGAATGAATCAAATTCTAAGTTAAAGTGCCTTAGATCTGACAATGGTGGTGAATACTGTAGTAAGGCTTTCAATGATTATTGTTCAGTGAATGGGATACATAGAGAAATAATAGTTCCAAGAACACCACATGAAAATGGTGTTGTAGAAAGAATGAACATGACAATCATGGAAAACTTTAGAAGTATGAGGATAAATTCTGGATTGCCTTTGTAGTTTTGGGTAGAAGCAGTTGGTACAATGGTTTATTTGATTAACTATAGGACTTCAAGTTCACTAGATGGAGGAATACTAGAGAAAGCTTGGATTGAAAAAGATTTAGATCTTTCTTTTCTTAAAGTTTTTGGTTCAGAAGATTTTGTGCACATTGATAAGGAAAATAGGAAAAATTTGGATGCAAAATCCAAGAGATGCACTTTCATTGGTTATGGATTTGGTGATTTCAGTTTCCATGTTTGGGATTTAGATAATTCTAAAATTATTAGGAGTTGTGATATTAAATAAAATGAAAAGAGAATGTACAAGGATCAAATTTTGGTACCCAAGGATGAACCAGTTGAGAAGTTTGTGAATGAAAATGAAATATCAGATTTAAAAGTATTACTGACAGGGTTACATAGTAATCGGTGTCGGGTGTCGGTTGACCTCTGACCAACATCAGTTAGATGAATTGGTATCAATTACAGAAGAGCTAAACCGACATCGGTTAGAGGTGACTGGCATTGATCACTGTCAGATTTGGATACAAATGTCTAGGAGGTCTAGGTTGAGCCTCTGATACCCCAAACTCCTGGGAGAAGGTCACAAAGGGTAAGTAAACCTCCAGAAATATTTACACCTTCTCTATTTTATTTATTATTGACTGATAATGGTGAACTAGAGAGATTTGAAGAAGCAATGCATGATAAGATCCACATTTAGTGGGAGCATGGCATGGACGAGGAGATAGACTCTTTGGAATAAAACTAGACTTGGGATTTGGTTAAGTTTCCAACAAGTAAGAGGACATTGTAGAACAAGTGGGTTTATAGGATTAAGAAAGAAGAAGGTGGACATAAAAGATACAAGGAAATACTTGTAGTAAAAGGATTTTCATAGAAAGTAGTGATTGAATTTGGTGAAATATTTTCTCCTGTTGTTAAGATGACTTCTATTCTTACTGTATTGAGTTTAGTTGCAGTAGAAGATTTAATTTAGAGCAATTAGATGTGAAGATGGATTTCCTTCATGGTGATTTGGATGAAGAGATTTATATGTAGAAACCACTTGGGTATGAAGTCAAGGGTAAGGAGAAATTAGTGTGTAGGTTGAAAAAGAGCCTATATGGGCTCAAGAAATCTCTAAGGAAATGGTACATGAGGTTTGATAGTTTTATGTATAAGCATGGTTACTTGAGACGTGAATATGACCATTGTGTTTATTTCAAGAAGCTTGAAAATGGGATCTATATTATTTTGTTACTGTATGTGGATGATATGCTTATTGCACGATCTAGTATTCAGGACATTGGTGAGCTTAAGGGAAAACTAGCTCACACATTTTCTATGAAGGATTTAGGAGCTGCAAAAAGAATCCTTGGTATGCAAATATATAGAGACAAAAAACTAGAAATTGTATTTGTCTTAGGAGGATTATATCTACAAGGTGTTAGAAAGGTTCAACATGCAAAATGTAAAACTTGTTATTACACCTATGGCTAGACACTTCAAATTGAGCAAAAATTAGTGTTCATCATCATATGAGGAGGTCAAATACATGACACGAGTGCCATATGCTTCAGCAGTTAGGAGTGTCATGTATACTATGGTTTGTACCAGACCAGACATTGCACAGGCAGTGAGAGTTGTGAGTAGATATATGGCCAATCCAAGTAAAGAGCATTGGAAAATAGTCCAATGGATACTTAGGTATTTGAAAGGGACATCTAGTATGCAGTTATGCTATGGAGGTTCAGATATTTCATTATGTGGCTATGTTGATTCAGATATGGATGGATATTTGGATGGTAGGAGGAGCACTACTGGATATATTTTCACAGTAGGTGGGATAGAAGTTAGTTGGATTTCAAGATTACAGAAGGTTGTGGCTTTGTCTACTACAGAGGCAGAGTATGTTGCAACTATAGAGGCTAGCAAGGAGATGATATGGATGAGTAGGTTAATGGAAGATTTGGGAAAGAAGCAAGGTGATTGTAAACTATTTAGTATCAATCATAATGTAATTTATTTGGCAAATAACTCACGTTTTATTCAAGAACAAAAAACATTTAGTTGATGTATCACTTCATATGACAGGTATTGGAGGACGGACAATTGAATATTGAAAAGATTCATACGAGTGAGAACCTTGCGGATATGCTAACGAAGCCATTAACAAAGGAGAAGTTGGAGCTACACTCCACTTCTGTTGGTATTCAAGTTTGAGACTTGAAGAGGAAGAAACAAAGCTAAGGAAGGATCCAAGAATGATGTTGTACAGGTATGGTGTAGTAATTAATCTCCAAGTGGGAGATTGTTGAGTTGTGGAGCTTAATTACTTCAGTTTAGCTTGCAATGTGAAACTTGCTGGAAAACACAGTAACCGTCATCGGTTAGGGGGAATCGACATCGGTCACCTAGGACTATCATCGGTCAGGAAAGGAGGAACCAACATTAGTTCACGTCGGTTACCTATGTAGCATGTTTTAATTAACTCTCGGGAATTAATCTATTTTTAGCATTAAAGTATATCTATTGGAAAGGCTAAGTGCCCTAAGTTTATAAAACCTATATAACATGAAAGCTATGGTTTTAGTATTAACAAGAATTAAGAAGAACTTGCAAAATTTGGTGAGATAAAGAATATCTTGGTGATGAAGCAAAAGCTATGAGAAAGTATGTACTTACATACTAACAGGTATTGGAGGATTATAGATCTTCATTGAATATCTTGTCAAATCTTTGGATAAAGATTGATATTTCTTATTACGACGTGCTCAACCTGGGTGAACCATGTTAAATCTGGTGCTAACGTGCCATCTAAGTTTTGTATAGGAGACAGTCTTCTATATAAGCATGACACTCCACTGCCCAAAGTATGGTTATTTACATGTATTCTGTAAGTATTAATATATTGTCTGTAGAATTAGAGGAAGAAACTTGCAAAAGCTAGATAAAGAATTCCAAGCAAATTTTGGCTTGTACATACATATTGCCCCCTCGGAGTAACTGTACATCTCCAAGAGGCATGGAAGATTATGGATCTTAATTACTTCGGTATATCTTAAGTCAAATCTTTCGAGTAATGGCGTTGACTGTAAAACTTGCTGGACAGTAGCTCACCACTTCAGTTAAGGTGAACTGGCATGTTAAACCTGGTGTTGATTTATGTCATCTTGTCAGGAAACCGAGGAACCAAGCATCTTCTGGTAGAACCGACGTTAGTTACCACTTTTTAATTTACATGTATTCGAGCATGTCTGATAATTGACTCTCAACTGGTGCAGATCTATTTTTAGCATAAAGTAATATCATGCAATTTGTAATACATGGCTAAGTGCCCCCAAAACGAAAAGAAGACTATACCATTTGTGCGGGTCTATAGCCATGAATAGCTATGTGCTAAAGCCTTGTGAAGTATTTCTTTGTGTGTATACAAGAATCAAGAATGAGGTGCAAAAAAACATATATATTGGTGAAATAAAGAGTTTTCCAATTCATTGCACTATATGAAGACAAAAGCCCGATTTGTGTAGAAAGAAATTTTGGAGCTCTAGTACCTAAGAGGCGTGGAAGACCATTATAAATCTTCAATTGAGAGTATAGCTGTCAAATCTTTAGACTCAAGTAGCAAGATATTTCTGATGGACGGTGCCTCATGAATAAACACTAAATCAAAACCGAAATTAGACTTGCACGGTCTGATTTTGTGTCTTGTTTAGAGTATATTTGCATTTGTGCTAGAAACGCCTAGCCTTTTACCCAGCAGGGATAATTCTTCAAATCTGAGGTCAAAAATCTTGTCTGTACAATGGAGTGCTAACCAAAATAGTAACACATGCAATTTTGGGTACCATATTATAGTCTTTTATCGGAGAAGCATGTACAAAATGGTCTGATTTTGAATAGCTTTTTAGAAATGTAGAGTCCCATTTTCTATGGTTAAAACGTTAGCTGAAACAATCAGTTAGAAGATACCTGATCATGCCTTCCTGTGTGGCAGTTATGAATTGACTGTCGCACAAAAGTTTCTGCAAGCTAAGGTTGTTTTACTTTCCAAATTTGAGAATTTTAAAACCAGATAGATAAAATGTAAAAATATTGAAACAGCTTATCCTTTGAAAAGACAAGACGGACTTAATTTTTGCGGGCATTTTCTTGTCTTAAATGACGTCTCTATTCAAAAGGAGGACATACATCCACTAGGAGTGCGGGTAAAGAGGGACATGTATATATATATATATATATCAAAATAGACTCATTTTCCAGATTCATTCGCTGACTCAATTTGGTGATTTTGGAGCTCTAGAACCACGGTGACCAAATGAGAGTACAACTGAAACAACCATTACGAGATCATTCATGCCTCCACGAATGGGAGATTGACCTGCATGGTCTAGGTTGGTTTTTTTTCCAACTTGGCATTTTAAAACCTAAAATGTAAAAATATTGAAAAGTTTACCTAGGAGGGATAATTTTCAAAACTTGTCAGTCTCTATGGGGGGTGCCCATAGGATAGGTACAAAATGGTCTTTTTTTTTGTTTTTGAGCGTTTTCTAGGGTTAAAGTGCGTTTGGAAAATCGGTCCAGCACCACCGCCTTGCACTGGGCGGTGGTTATGAACATAATGACCAAAATGCATGCTAAATTGAATTTCTTTTGAATTTTTGAAGTTTTGTCATGTTTTTGGTGAGCTTATCCTTTGATATACGTTACTAACTTGCTCTTTTTATATGTTTTGGTGAATGTAGAAGGAGGAATACATCCACTGGATTTGTGAGAGGGAG
Source organism: Taxus chinensis (assembly GCA_019776745.2). Lineage (NCBI taxonomy): Eukaryota > Viridiplantae > Streptophyta > Pinopsida > Cupressales > Taxaceae > Taxus > Taxus chinensis. The sequence goes on from CM034151.1 coordinate 83,966,760, forward strand.
TGTGATTGGCTCCTAGAGATTTTAGACCAGCTGACTCAAGATGAGACAAATATTATCCAGAGGGTAGGGATTTAGAGGATTACACAAGTGCCCCATGTCACTCCTATGAGTCACATACTGTGTGACCTGTTTTCTTACTGGGATGTAGATCAGAACACTTTCTGGTTGTTAGGTGTTAGGAGTGAGTGGACTATCACCTTGGAGGACATGTATCATATTCTTAGGCTTCTGATACTTAGGAGGAGGTTGACCCTAAAGAAAACAAGGTCTAGATATGAGATGACTCATTGGGCCACACATATGGGGGATGCTGTTGTTTCATTTGGCTTAAAGAAGGGGATAAAGGTTCAATCTATTGCCACTACTCCTATTTCCATCATTCGCAGAGCCATCATGGGTATATTGGCTTCGCGATTGATCGTGGACAAGGGAGGTGAAAATATCCTCTACTGCTGGGCTCCTATTATTGTATAGATTGAGGGGCATGGCCACATATATGCCTAGGGAGTAGACATCCTAGGGACTACCTATCATAACCTATATAGGGTCGTCAGGTTACATGGATAGTCGTTGAGCCATCCCATGCTAGTTATGAATTGGGTATATGAGCGTATTATCCCCTATGGGAGGGGAATACGAGTGCAGGACCTGGAGGCTGTCTGAGCATTGAGGTGGAAATTGATGTCAATTCTTCAGACACCACATCAACCAATAACTTATTTGACTACGACGGACATGGTTGCCACACCCTACTAAGAGATGATAGGGTTGTGGGGGCAGGAGGCGACCATAGTGGTATCTTGCTGTACCATAGCGTAGGTATTTGACAAGTTAGGGAGAGTCGAGATTTATCCATTTGACCAGATTCATTAGTAGTTTGGCCTCCCTTATGTAGATATGCTTCCTCTAGCGACACCAATATACATGACTATTTAGGAGGTCCGGAAGGGCCCTAGAGGGGATCTTGGCTAGATTGTGGTTATCCCAGGAATACCCATTACAATTAGGCAGGTGGCTGATGATTGACATGTAGTTGATGCCCCTCGAGCACCCCTACTCTAGATTGAGGCCACTCCTGCTCCTAGTGGAGAGGAGGATGAGCCCATTGATGTAGAATCTGACTCTGAGGAGTATACAAGAGGTGAGATTGAGGAGGAGTCAGTTGGAGAGGGGTAATGTGATGAGGGACTAGGTGGTGACGCTGGTGGGACACCTCACATGGAGGAAGAGGAGAATGAACTTGAGTGGCATGAAACTTAGGATATGTTGAGAGTAGATTGAGAGGAGGCAATCGAGGAGAGATAAATCTGGTCTCGGAGTGACCACTTCATTAAGATGGAGAGGGAGATGATGAGTCCGTGATAGGACAACATCTCACCTCTAGATTTGGGGAGGCCTTGCAGTGACCAACAGTAGTAGAAACATCCACTTCCCTACTTGGATTCCTAGAGATCCAAGTATTTTGATACTCTTATCTTGACCTTGTTAGTTAGTATCTCTTTTTGTTTGTTTTGTTTTTTGTAATTTTTTAACTCGCTGTTTCTTCTTCTTTTCATACTTGTAGTGACTGGAAAGGAGTGGAAAGAGCTTATTCGACAGGTGTGTGTGGACACCCTGCAGATCCCCTTAGGGAAGACCTAAGCCGAGCTTACTGAGGATTTAAGCTAGCCACTAGCTGCTGACATACACACTGATGTGTTTGCACCTGTCTGGAGAGTAGCGGAGGTGATGACCTCTCTTCATACTTAGGTGGCTGGGTATGAGGCAGCTGAGATATTGATGAGGTAGAGTCACTCTCACAGCGAGACCACGACCAGTGGCCACTACCACAAGCACTCACACCATTTAGTTCGTTCTCATCACCGTAGCTGCAGTAGGAGTCCTAGAGGTGACTGTGCACTGTTTGAGGTATCCTAGAGGGATTGATGGGCCATTGGGCATTTTTATTTCTTTGTTGCCATTTTTTCGGGCTTATATGATTTTTTTGCATATTTCAAGATCATTGTAAGTGTTTTGACCATGCCTAGCGCGTGATGACATTGTACACAAAACTCGATTTTTTATGATATATACAAACTCTTCTTTTTGGTTCAGTAATTCTTTGTATTTGAGTTGACTTCCTCTTGGCTCACTTTACATGTGTACTCTATATGTTTAGAACTTCCATTTTTATATGCTTTTCAAAATGTATGCAGTGGATATGAATGCTAATAAAATGATTTATTTTTGTATTTTATAATACTGATATATGATAATGCAAACACATTGTAATGCTGAACTTTAGTTTTTCTAAGAAACTTTTGGTACTTCGTATTGTTTTGGAAAAAATGGCAAAAGGGTGATATGATAAGTTGATGAAATTTCCACACTCCTAACTCCACACAACTAATAGGATGTGAGGGCTCAATACTGAGATCCAGAAAGGGAACAAGTTATGGAAATTTGTTGAATGGTAGCAATGAGAGAAAGACAAGGATTTGAAAAAACCAAATTGAGACACTAAAACCTCACTCTACTCAAGTTGCTTCATAGTTTAGAATGTGAATTTCTTTCCAGTTTATCTACACTTAGATCCATAGATGGCCATTTGGTTGAAAAAATATGGTTTAGAGGTTTTAAGCTCTTTAGGAATTTTGGACATCTAATTCACTTTGTTTTGATTTATGATTTCACAATATTTGAATGAACTGCTTCTAATTTTCAAGTTTGTCAAAGAGACCCCCTACATCTTTCCCCATGATACTAGTAGAAGTATGGCCTTATCACCATGGAAAAGGCATATGTGAGTAAGGGCATTTCTCTCCTTTCCCAGCCTTACATCACCAGTAAGAGACACAGGCTCAACACCAAAGGTTGGCAGGGAAAAGAAATGTGTGAAATAAAATTTTCTGTGGATTTGCATTTGACTTATTTATCTAGGTAATTTTTTTAGAATGTTCTTATTTTCAAAGAGATGTGTACAGGATAGATGCGAAACCATGAAGCTTCTAGAACAAACTATAGGCAAAGAAACCTAATCTAGAAAGAGTCTATAAGTAGAACTAGGTGTGCATGCCTTGGTATGATTACTGTTAAAACTCTGTCTTATCCCGTTTGGATCGATGAAATGATTCAGAAATAATTGATGATACTGTGAAGATTTATAGAGGCATGATTTGAATATTTTTCCAACATTTTCAGAATTTTTTGACAATTGCTATAAGAATAAGTCCCTTGATCAGAAATTTTACAGAATGAATTAGCGGATGAAAATGCAATGCAGGTGCAGTAATGTACATATGAAAATGCTAATGGATCATGCGTAGTACCTCTTCAGGTGAAGAGAGTTTACAGATTCACTAAACTCCTCACCCTCTAGTGTAGATAGGTGAAATGCCCCATTTTTGTAGTCTTCTATTACTTAATATGGACCTAACCACCTTGGTCTGAATTTCCTTCCTTCGCCAGTTTTTTTTATCTATTCAGCTGTCAATTCTTAAAACCAAATCTCCTTCATATATTCTATGCTTGTAGAATTTCTTGTTGTATTTCTGACCCATCCGGTTAGCGTAAATGCTATACCGTTGTTTAGTGACGAGTCTAGCTTAATCAAGACTTTCTAATTGAGAGAGTCACGTCTCTCGATATCCTTTTTCTCCCAAAATTCCTTGCAATGAGATATAAAAACTAGGTATTTAAACTTTGAGTGGTAAAACCGCTTTTGCACCAAATACTAAAGAAAAGGGGGTTGCCCCTGTTGACATTCTTATTGATGTCCAATAGGCCCACAAGGCCGGAAAAAGATTTAAATGCCAATCTCGTTTGTTCTCCTTAACTGTCTTAAGGAGAATGGATTTTAATGTCTTTTTCGTAGCCTTAGCCTATTCATTGGCCTGAGGATAATAGAGAGAATCCGTATGGTGATTTATCTTGAACTTTTCACATAACTCATGCACCTCCTCATTTTTAAAAGATGTGCCATTATCCGAGATAATGACTTGTGGGACCCTGTACCTATAAATGATTTGGTTCAGAATGAACTTTGCGATTACAGATCTAGGCATAGTGGTAAGAGGCATGGATTCTACCCACTTAGTAAAGTATTCTATGGCCATGATTATGAAGTTATGACCATCTGTTGATGAGGGAGAGAATTTCCCTATCAAATATAAGCCCGACGTGGAAAATGTCCATGGCGTTGCAATTGGTGTTAGAGCCTATGATGGTATGTGGATCTCATGGGAGAACTCTTGACATTTATGGCATTTGCATACAAAATCTACTGCATCATGTTCTAGTGTGGGCCAGAAGTAGCCCATTTGATGCATCTTCTGAGTAGTGGCATGGATGCCAAAGTGACCTCCACATACTTCACTATGTGATTTATAAAGAATCTTTTTGGATTCTTCCTCGTCAACACATCTTAACGAGATTCCATCAAAGGCTCTATGATAGAGCACCTATTCCAAGATGACATAATTTGCGGCTATAATACACAACCATATTATTTTCTATGATGTTGCCCCTTCGAGATATGTATGGTCCACTATGAATTTAATGATGTCAGTCTACCATGGGAACACAAAAATAGGAGGCTTGGTTTCAATGAAATACACACACTCATCAGGGAAGTCTAGATTTATTAGATCACCTCCATCCAACGGGTTGTCAGCCAACCAGTCCGCAATGATTTTTCCTTTAACAGATTTCTGATTTACAAATATTAACTCAAATTTCCCATTAGAGTTTTGAAGTGCCCCACTTTCTTAGATAAGGACCCTTGTGTGAGGAATATCCGCAGGTGATCTGTTTTAACAATAACACTTGTTTCTTGGTTTAACATGTAATGTCTTAAGTGCTTTCTCACAAAGACTATAACAAGGCATTCCTTCTCTTCCTGTGTGTAATGCGTCTCATAATCAAACAATGTTTGACTAATAAAAAAGACTGGACACTCTCATTTATCATCATCTTCTTGAGCTAACATTCATGCCAACGAGAAATCCATAGCTCGTGAATACAAGATCAAGGGGCGATTTGACCGAGGAGGCATGAGTGTGGGAGGAGATAATAAGAACCATTTAACTGAATCAAATGCATCATTACATTCTTCTGTCTAATCAATGCAACAATAATTTTTCAACAAATTGTTGATTGGGTGAATAAAAAGGGATAAAACTTTAGATTGCACTTAGTTTTCCAAGAAAAGATTTGATGCCAGACTCGTCTGACGGTGGAGTCATTTCCAGTACAACTTGAATTTTGGTTGGGTCTACATCAATCCCTCATGAAGATATGATGTATCCCAAAAGCTTGCATTCCGTTACACTGAACACACATTTTAATGGATTAAATGTGACGCCATATTCAATTAAGCGAGAAAGGATGATACGAAGCACCTTTGGGTGATTGCAACATTTTTTGGCCTTAGCTAGAAGGTCATCCACGTAGGATTCCATAATCTTATGTATGAGATCATGAAATATATAAGTCATTGACACCAAAATTCTTAAGTCCGAACAACATGACAACATAACAATAGGTTCCCCAAGGAGTTATGAATGTAGTATTGGCTTGATCTTCCTAAGATATTATGATTTGATTGTACCCAGAAAACCCATCCATAAGAGACAAAAACTCAAAAATAGTCGTTGCATTGACAATAACATCAATGGATGGTAATGGGAAATCATCTTTGGGACAAGCCTTGTTGATATCCTGAAATTCTATACAAATGCGGATCTTTCCATTATTCTTGAGGATTCTACCTGCAAGAGTTTCATCACTTATTCCTTCACCATGAGGGCCACCTTTGGCTTCATGGGCCTTGAATTTTACTTAATTGGCTTAGCATCTAGATTAGTGACGAGGTTGTGAACTGCAATGTGTGGTATAATTCCCGTCATTTCCTTGTAGCTAAACACGAAAGATTTTTGATGCTCTTGAGGATATGGGTATGTATTTCAACCTCCTTAGGAGTTGGAGAGGATCCTTGTTTCAAGATTTTTGGTTCCTCCTCTGTCCTAATGTTTATATCAATTGTTCCCTTGATAGAGGAGGAATTGAATTCCTCAAACTCAAGCGAGGTTAGAGGTAACTCTAAATTCCCCTCTTCTCCTACCTCATAGATTTTGAGCTCCTTTCCGGGGGAAGATTCTATGATGGGATTTCCAAAATAGGAAGAAGAGTGTGGGATTAGGAAAATATAAACCTCATGATGAGTAAGATGCAATTATGCAAAAGTGTTTAGATATCCCAGAGTTTCTTTATTATTGTCAACATGATCTGAGATGAGAGACTCGCTCTCGGTTTCTATGTATGTCAACATTGGGGTTGTCAGTGTTTTAAGAACTAAAGGTTCAGAACGAACTGAGACTATGAAGTTTTTATCCTCCAAATCACTATTTGGAGTGAAGTGGAAAGCATAAGTTTCTACAGAGTCTGCGAGGAGGTTATGTTCTCGTGGAATTGCTTCAATTGATCTGAAGTCAAACCCCTTTGTTAGATTTAGCACTGCTATTTTGTAGAGTTGTAAATACTTAGCTCTAGTCTCATATACCTCAGATATTTGATTTGCAACTAGTTCTGAATCACCCAACACCCTAATATTAAGAGCACTCATTCTTTTGGCTATAATGAGACCAAGTAGGAGGGCTTCGTATTTAGCCTTGTTATTTGTACATTCAAAGTTTAACTTGAAGGAAAAAAGCAAAATCCTTCCCTCAGGAGAGGTAAGGATCACACATGCCCCAGTGCCAAAATGACACTTGGCTCCATCAAAATGAAGAGTCCAACAGTTACTTGGAAAAATTGACGTTGGATCATCCATTGTATCTTCTTCCTTTACCTCAGTTACTTCAACCACATAAAATTCATATGTTGGAAGAGAATAGAGTCCCAGCGTATGTCCCATACCCATATAATTGAATCGAAGGAGAATAGGTAAATCCTTCTCCAATAGCTCGATAATATTTGTTGTGGTTCCATATGACACTATCTCTATGATGATGGTTTCATCCTTGGCTGCTAGAATGCCTTCAATCAAGCCCGTGAATTTAAATTCCGTTGTAGGAACCAAGTTTTCTTCTGGCACTGAGCTTGTAGGTTTGTTTAATTGATTTGTAGGAAGCTCAAACTCAGAGTGGACCCTTGTCCTCTTCTTTAAGTTATCTAGATGTATGTCAAAGGGTTTTGGGTCACCCTATGTCACAAAGACCTTCCCTAAATGTAGGAACCTGACTTCCTAAAACAAAGTGGAGGGAATCACCTTGATGCGATGAATCCAAGGATGACCAAGAATCATATTGTAGTTGGTTTCCTAATCTATAATATAAAACTCGGTTAACACCATTTTAGGTCTGAGAGTGACTGACAACACTATAGTCTTGATTGGTTTCACTTTGAGGTTGTCATAGCCTCTCAGCATATTTCACGCTGAGGGGCAATTGGTCTCTCCATAACCTAACTTTTGAAGGAAAGAGAAGGGGACTATGTTAACCGCTTCCCCATCATCAATCATCACATGTTTTACATAGTTGTTATAAATCCAAACTTGTGAAAACAAATCCGGATCACCTCTAAGAGCTATTTCAAAGTTTGTGGGCATCTTACTGATGTCAAATATGAATATGAAATCTCTTTCGAGCTTCCCTGGAGGATAGACATCAAAGTCCATGTGGTTTATCTGCACTTCTAGAGGAGGGGTGATGTTAATCAAATGGCCAAGACCTAGTGCTTCTAATAGAGCGACTCTGTGAGTAGGGGAATTCTTTAACAGATCCAAGAAGGAAATGTGAGAGAAGGTCTTGGTTAGGTCATTGATCAAGTCATAAGCTCCTACTGGCTTGCCTAGTGTATCATGAATGTCATTTGATATAGTTGGGTAGATCAGGATAAGATGTGAGAAATAATCTTTGGTTTTAGTGGCAATGTTAATTTGAGATTCATTGTTTAACTCTACAAATCCCATAATTTTTGTTTGTTGGTAGCCGTCCAAAGGAGGTGCCATCCGTGGGTTCGATGAAGTTGAGGCTTCATGATCGTTGGTTCCTATTACAATACCCTTGTTTGAGCCATTGGGATCTCTTCTACCATCTTTTGGGCATGTTGGGATAGGATCATTAAATATTCCAAGTGGTGTGTTATGTGGGGATATTAATCCCATGTAAGTGTTCTAAGTTGGTCCGGTTGGGTTTGCCAAAAACATGTCAATGAATAACCATCTTTGATCCTCTAAAGAGTGCTGTAGAAACTTGTTGCAATCATGGCATGTTCTTGCGTCATGCCCGCGAAACCTATGGAAACTGCAATACAAATCAGGATCATAATCTTGAGGCATTTGGTTTACACCTTCTTGCAGTCTAAAATTACGATTATTGTTTGGTTTCTAGTTGTTATAGTTAAAATTTGGGAACCCTTACCCTTAGTTTTGGAATTGGTTTAGATACTCACCTAGGTATTGGTTAGGGCCTTGGCTCTACATTTATCTTAGTTATTGAGGTTGTTGTTGTTGCTGAGGATGATTAAAATATACAACGTTGACTGAGGGCAAGAAGTTATTGTTTCTTTGATTATTTCCATTGTTGTTGTTATTGGTAGTATTTGTATTGGGAGAACGAACAACATTAGGTTTCTTGCACTGCTCAGTAACACCATTAGTTGTGACCCCATGGTTCTTATTAAGGACCTTCAATCATTGATTATTACTCATGTTGTTGGAGTAACCTAGGTTATTTTGGTTAGGAGTGACTAAATTCCCATTTGTTCCATAAGTCTTACGACCACTATTAATGGCTACTTGGTCAATTCGAAGAGCACCTTCTAGCACCTCCTCGTAGCTCCTCAACGGGAATTTTTGAACTTCTTCCTTTGTCTCCCTATTGAGGGAGTGGAGGAAAAAATCACAAAGCTCCATCAGATCCATGTTTGGAGCACTTGAAGAGGAGTAAAGAACCTATTGCCACCTTTGAATGAAGAGGGCTGCGGACTCATTGTGCTCTTGTTTGATATGAAGGATTATTTGATTCCTATCCTTAAAATTTTGTTCATATCAAAATCCTTAATAAATTCTAACACGAGTTGCTTGAAGGAGTGTATTGAAGCCTACGGTATCCTATAGTACCAATCAAGAGCAATACCTTCTAACGTCTTAGGGAATATTTTCACAACAATTGCATCCCATGGGAGAAACTCTCGAATGACCGTTGCATAAGCTTTGATGTGAGTGTTAGGATCACCCTCCCCTTTGTACTTCAAAAGATCAGGAAAGGGTCTTAGGAACATGTCTGTCTAGATGGAGAAGTCTATATGCTCCTTAAGAAATTTATAATAGGTCCTCATTGCATATATTTCCACCATTAAAGATCCTTTCTGGGGAGGTGGAGGTTGCATCAGTTGCTGAAATGGTACAATGTAAACATTTTTTGGGGTGTATGGCATCCCCTGTGGATGACCATAAGGACCTGGGTAAGTGTATATATCCCCCTATGGTGATTTAGAGTACATGTGTATGTAGGGGGGTTGACTACTTTGATATGGAGCTGAAGGCACAAAGCCAGGGAACGTTGCATTTCCGGCTGGTATGGCGTTTGACAACACACTTATGGCTAGTTCTTATTGTAGATATCCATATGTGGTGTGAGGGGGCATACCCAAGGTGCCCATCCCAGTTAGAAAATCTCCAAGGCTTGGGGCACCCGTATAAACTGGAGGATTCTATGTAGTAGGTACTTGTCCATAATTATGTGGATAGTGAGAAGTTCTTGCTTGCCTTGCATATGAACTTTGAGCATTTTGGGAAATCTCTAACTCTTTGAATTTGTCAACTAACACTAAGTAGATGTCACCTGTTAATGGGATTGTGTTTTTTTTGGGTGCTTATTGTTGAAATTTTGGAGGTTGTCGAGGAGTGTGGTGTCCTTCTATGAATTCTTCAGTATGCTACCACCCCTCATTGGTAATGTTTTCCATTATTGGAGGAGTAGTGTTATTGTTTTGAAGCGGGACATCACCATGTCCTTGAAACATATCAAAATCTTGATTCATATTCTGGAAGTGTTGTTCACTCCTGGCGTATCGTGCTAAGTACTCCTCATCTAGACGTAGGAGCTGGTCTGATTGCATGCTAATGGGTTGTCAAAACAATACCCGAGGAAATGAACTTGCTTCCCCAGTGAAATTCATGTTGTTAGAACTTGATTGTTCATGAGGATATGTCTGTGTAATTTGGTCAAGATCCTCGATACGTACATAAGAACCAACATTGATTCCTTGAAGAAGAGGATTTTGAGCAGTTGAGTGGTTATCTGCCCATGTTGAGAGTGAAGGTGACTATTTTTGTTCACCTGTTCGATAGTTTTATATATCGTAAACCAGAAGGGGTCGACCATACTCATCATATTCTAACATATTTGAGGGGTATAAGAATACCCGTTAAATAAAGGGAAAGCAGAAGGAAAATGAAGAAAGTGGAAATGTTTAGAGACTAGCTCTTCATGTTGTGTTCACCAATTTGTATGAAAGAAAATAAACATGTGACCTTCTTCATACTTGACTTCTCGAGGTCGTGCTGAGATAGTTAGTGTAGAGTAGAAGTGGATGTGTATGTGTGGTGATGACGGATCGATATGATATAATAGCTGCTTGGAGACTCCAGTCAATATCGAGCTCTGCCGAGATTCTATTCACTGGTTGTTGAACACATGAAAAGTGACCCATGGGCACCTCGTATAGATTTCTAGATAAGGTCATTAAAGTGAGAACGAGAGGGCATAATGAAACCACATGGACTATGGAGAATTTTTTGGTCTAGTCCAAAAAGTCTTAGCCTGTTCGGCTACTATGTTCAATAATGAAAGTTGTGCAATGATATTAGGTGGAAGTGGTGATGACCTAACTACCTATGTACAAAAACCGATGTCAATGTTCAACTGGTCAGTAGGTTGACATGGGTTGTGGGACCTGAGGATCATAACTGAAAACTTACGGGAGGTTGTGGTCCTTGTATGGTCATGCACATAATCAAACCCTGTTGTTAGGACCAATCCAATAATCATAGGCTTGATTAGATGTAATATTTAGCTCGTTTAATTGTTCAATCTTCTCAAAAAACCCAACATGTGCGCGTAAAACTTGTAAGTGTAAACCGGTATCAATGTCTATCAAGAATTCCGGTCCGTTGGGTTATGTGAATAAAGGATCACAACTGTACATCTTTTCTTATTGTGGACCATTGATGGTCATGTGGAATGAATTAAAATGATTTTGATAAAATAAGCTTACTATCAAAGGAAATTTAATTTATTGGTGTTTTCACAGTATATCAAAGCAAAACAATAAAAATAAACTAATCTAACAAAAGTAAATATTTTTGATCTTTTCTGGGTTTTAAGCAATATTTATAATCTAATAAATAAACTAAATACAAGTAATTAGCTGGATGTAGCTAATTACTTGTGCGGATATGTGAATCTAAATCTAAAATAGATAACCTAATTTCATCAAAACCCTTCAAACCCTACCTCAGAGGTGAAGAAAAAATCATAACCCTAGGATGAGATATTGTTCCCCACAACTTCCTCGGTAATGTCAAAGAGCAAGATTTCTAATGATTTGATCTACTTGTAATTGCCTAATCAATTGAAATGGACAATTTTTACTACTCTATTTGATATGTAACTGAAACTAATGATTCAAAATTGATAATTTGAAAAATGAAGAAAACAAACAAGTAATTCCAACCTGTAAAAGCAAGAGCTTTGAAAAATCTAGTTGTATCTATATTTTTCCCCTCAGTTTGTTACTTTCTTTCTTTGTATGTCCATATGAGTCCAAGGGATTGTGAATGCAAAAACATAAGTAGAAGAAGATGCTTGAGCAATGGTAGCTTGAAGACAGTCTAGTTGGAATGCAAGTAGAAGAGAGATAGCACAAGAGATCTGAGCTTGGCTATGTAATTCCTAGCAGGATTGTGGCAGCAATACTATGCAAGATACACAAAAACATCAGGCCTTTTGCTTGAATACAAACATTGATTATATAGGAATTGGGGCTGGGATGTGCCTTCATGCACAAGGCAAGAAGAGGGTTCCAACTAGCTAAATCTTTTTAAAAATAGAAGAGGGAAGGGGAACCAAACAATCAAAACTATTTGTAAACAATTTGGTTCACAAATGCATCCTAAAAGTGAATTTAAGTGAAGTGTTACATGTCAAAAACACACATGATAGATTCTAGAAAAATCACTCAGGACCGCCGCCCTACCTGGGTGGAGGTTTCAGAACCGCCGCCCAGGCAGGGTGGCGGTCCTCGCACTAAAGGCCAAAACATGCACATAATGAAGTGGGAAGCTAGAAAAAATCATGGAAAAGCTAAGTAAGGATGTATAGGCTTACAAATATACACTGCATATGGGTTTGAGAGCTTGAACATCTTCTGAAAGGACAGGAATCATCATTGGGAAATTTTGTAACCATTTTCTGACAATGTAACACATGTAATTTTGGGTGTGTACATTCCCCATGAGATACCTAAAGATTATTTTGACAACTTGAAGATGGATTTCTTTAGGATCTGCTTGAAATATTCCAACTAGACCAACTGCTTGCATGAGACCAGGCCTAGAAGCAATTGAATATAATAGACTGCCTATCATAAATCTGTATGAGGTATGATTTAATTTTGGTGAGATGTCATCCTTGCTGAGTTTGCACCCTACAAACATTGAACTACTTACTGGTTTACAATTCTCCATTTGGGATCTCTTGAGTATTTCGTTAATGTAATTTGTTTGTGATATGAAGAAACCTTCTTTGGATTGATTGATTTGCAGTCCTAGAAAGAATGAAATTTCTCTAAGCATTGACATTTCAAAATCCTTTTTCATGACCTCTGCAAATCCATATGACATGGTCTCACTGTCACCTCCTATAGACATCTAAAATGTCAACATGATTAATTATTATTAATTTGTCCCGAAAATATCCCAACATCATCCATACAATAATTAATCACAAGATTAATTATTATTATTTAATCCATTTTATCATATTTACCATTTATCATTTTATCATCATCATTATTCCATTATTAATCCTTTTAAATCATTATTTCCCATTTCATCATTAATCATTTTTCTTTCATTATTATATAATATTATCCTATTATAATCCCTATTAATATTTTATAGGAATTTAATATTCCTATATCTACCTACCCACGTACCCTACATATCCCTACACCTAGTCTCTCCATGTAACCTCACCCCTAATAATCATTTATTAACCTAATATAATTCTAGTCCTGATCACATCCTCACACCTCTAAATCTACAGGCTTTTATTTCAAGAAGACTCTCTAAATCTCTCCTTCCATTGAATCTTAAATTCAATGGAAGCTTCTTCCCTCCATGAATTTTGAATTCAAAATTCTAGAATCTTCCACTCTAGAATCCTCTAATCCTCACATGTATTTCCCACCTTTGATATGAATCAAACATGGCTTCATCTTATTCATTGAATCCTCCATTCCTCAGCTATAAATTTATCTCTCCTCCTCCATGAGAGCTAACTTGGAAAATCCATAACCAACTTTTGTAATTTTTGTCTTCAATCATCTAATAAACCCATCCAATCTATCAATCCATATTTAATCTACTACGATAAATTCATCCTTCATCAAGCATCTAGCAGTCATCAATCAATCAAGGGGATGTGCTGCCCAAGTGACTCCACATCAAATCTGAAGCAATCCAACTTCCATCCAAGAGAAAATCCAACACATCAAAGGAGGACCTTTGTAATTTGTAGTTAAGGTATTATACTCTTTCTCCTTTTCATCTATTACTCTATCTAATGTTTTGTTTGAGAAGACTAGATTTAGGAATCAATTGGTTTGTTTTTTGTTTCTAACAATCAGCTAATATTTTCTTGCAATATATTTTGGCACCCCACAGTGCTCCTTGATTGATTTATGATTGCTAGATGCTTAATGAAGGATGAATTTATTAGAGTAGATTGAATATGGATTGATAGAGTGGATGAATTTATTAGATGATTGAAGATAAAAATGACAAAGGTTGGTTATGGATTTTTCAAGTTAGCTCTCATGGAAGAGGAGAGATAAATTTATAACTAAGTAATGGAGGATTCAATGGATAAGATAAAGCCATGTTGGATTAAGATCAAGGGCGGAGAATGCATGTGAGGATTAAAGGATTATAGAGTGGAAGAATCTAGAATTTTGAATTCAAAATTCATGGAGGGAAGAAGCTTACATTAATAAAAAATTCAATGAAAGGAGAGATTTAGAGAGGCTTTTAGAAATAGAAGCCTCTAGATTTATATGTGTAAGGATGTGATTAGGATTAGAATTAGATTAGGTTAATAAATGATGATTAGGGGTGAGGTTACATGGAGAGGTTAGGTGTAGGGATGTGTAGGTTAGGTGGGTAGGTAGATATAGGAATATTAAATTCCTAGAAAATGTTAATAGGGATTATAATAGAATAATATGATATAATTATAAGAACACTTTGGTAGAATACTCGAAAAACACCCTGATTTTTTTAATTCCACCAAAGATGAGAATCAAATCCATGGTTCTTAACTTAAACTATCCATGATGTAGAAACCAAAGGGAACAACTAATGCTTGTTTATTAAGGGCAAAAACAATAATCAAAGGGCATCATCTATTTGCAATTTAATCAATTGACTAGTATTATTGCAATCAAATAAGATAATTACATAAGAAAATGAATTCATTCCACCTTGTTCAATTCACTAAGCATAGAGAGCATAGTACCATATGAATGTAATGACATAGGAGATAATTCATTACCCATTTCCTTTGACAATAAATATACTAATGGTACAAAATATTTTGTGTTTTCAACTTTGTACACATTGGTTTTTAAGTACACTACATGATCATTATGCTTAACACAATTTTATTTTTTTATAATACAAATTACAAATAAGAATACAATATTTTGGTGAGAGACATTGATATAGAATAACATAAGGATAATTCTCAATGTGAGCACCATATAGATAACACTAGAGATCATGTCGAAGTCACAATAATGAAGCAAGAGAAGGAGAGAATCATCATAGCATTTTTACTCCAACCATAGAGGCAATTTAGTTCCCTCACATAACTCTCGTATCCTGAGAGTGGCCCTACCCTTCACGAAGAAGGTAGATATGAAAACTGATACCAAAAGAGATAGTGTTCCATGTATATAAATCCCTATTGCATATGACCTAATCGGTCATGATGTAACATAGGATGGTGAACTGGCAAAGAATAAATACATTTTTATTAATACCAAGTATTAATTTCTTTTGGCCATAATACTTAGATTACAAATGGTTACCCCCAATGTATCCTAACTCGTATATGAGGTATGCTTGGTAACCCATAACATTGGGTCAATATTTGGTAACCCCACAAAAGGACCCATATCCACTCGTACTGAGTCATGGTGAAGACTAAACTAATTCCCTTATCCTTTTAGTCCCACTTTCCAATGTTCACTATACATTAACTTGTAGCTACCGATTCATCTCATCCCTCCTGACCCTATACTGGACGACAACTGATATCCACAAGGTAAGAAAAAATTTAACATGTGAAAAAAATCTGATAGGTATGTAGGTGATAATGCATCACATCAATGTTCCATACCATTTCATTAAACATTATTTTCCTCACATGACACTGGGGATTGTAAACTCCCAACGATAATTTTTTTTAAGGATTAAACTAGAGTTTACATGATAACAATGGATGGAGTAAGTTTAATTTCCTATTGTTATCATCTAATTTTGACTTTGCAAAATCAATAAACATGAAAATTAAAAAAAACATTCAAAAGTGTTCTTTCACGTGATTTATCACCCTCACCATGATTGTCTTGTTCCAGTGATCGTTTTGGTCTTCGTTTCACTCATTTCGGGCGAGAACTCCTCCCGCCAGGTCACAAACTGTGTTAATAATTAATTAAATAATACTTAATTAATTTATTACTCTTTATTTGATAAAATCATTTTTATTAATTTTTGGGGTTTTTAATTAAATAAATATTAATATAATTAAAAATCAATTGACAAGTTGTATTTTTTATTGCCGGGGGAAAATAAAACTTTCACTTCCAATTGTCGGGGATGCCAAATTGGCTTCCTGTAATCGGATTTCCACTTTCCTGGAAAATACTTCTTATTACCCCGCTTGTGGGATTTCTTCTACTAATTTCCAATCCAACTGGTTGGCAAATTGGCAAAAAATCTCTTGATTTCCCACATGCGGAAACAGGGTGGGGATTGCTAGTCTGCCTTGCCATTTCCACTGCCAAATGGATATCTTTTTCCCATTTCCCCCTAGAAATTAATGCCACTACCCAAAGAAAGAGGAAGTTGTTTATTTTAATGGGATGAAGAAGAAACAGACATGAGGAAGCTTCTTATATCCTCATAATTTTCTTCCATTAAAATATGTGGAAAAATTCATGCGAAAGTAATTAAGAAGCTTGTAGGTTTTTTATTTCCAACTTCTTATTATTTCCTCTGTGTGAAAATGTTTGCCGAGAAATATTTTCTTTTCAAAAGATTCATTTTCATCATAGGTTTTGAAGAAAACAAAGAATAACAGTTTACTGTGAATACAAGTTTTGAAAGGAAATTATTCCAACACATTGCTTTCCAAATCAAGTAAATTTATACACATTTCAAAGAAGAATAACAACTCCATGCCAAGGGAGAAGGAATCATTGTATACACAACCAAACATAAGTAGAGAACCCCACACATTGGGCAGATGAGATCTTCCATGCATGCTTTGGAATATAAAAAAATGGTTAACAAAGACAAGTTTCCACACATTTTGAAGGAGGCAAGCTATTCATATTTGACAAAGACCCACACATTCACCTAAGCAAGAGTCCACACTGTAGACACCCATAATTACACCTGAGAAATTTAAATACATAAATTGTGCTAATTATCCCCCTTCTTACAAATTGGTGACATATTGTTAATAAGCACTCATATTACCTCTTATTGTCATTAATTAATTACACTAATCTAATTAATTAAAGACAATGAGAGGGAATATAAGTGCTTATTAACAATATGTCCCACCTTACAAATAAACCTCGTTTGGTTCTTCGTGCTAGAGAGCCCATATAGGTAACTCGTTCCCCACCTTCATCTCATAGTTGGTGGTATGATTTGGACACGTCTGATCCAAATTATTATTTGAGTTCCCCCCACTCTTCTTCTAATTCTAATCCAAACATTTCCTCTTCTTCTGAGGATTCCAATCCAAATATTTCCTCTGACTCTTCTGAGGATTCAGATCCAAACTACTATTCAGATTCATCTAATTCGAATCCTAAGTCATCTACTGTGACTCCTATGTCATGGTCCTCCCTATCTTCGCAGCAACCTCTTCATCATACATTTAATATGACTCCTACGTCATGGTCCTCCCTTTCTTCACAGGACCCCTTTTATCAGTCACCTCGATGAAGTCTTCTTCCTTTGAAGATACGTGCGACTCAAAATCCCTCC
Organism: Taxus chinensis; assembly: GCA_019776745.2. Lineage (NCBI taxonomy): Eukaryota > Viridiplantae > Streptophyta > Pinopsida > Cupressales > Taxaceae > Taxus > Taxus chinensis. The sequence continues at coordinate 83,984,308 of CM034151.1, forward strand.
AATCAAACATCTAATACAATTCTTGAATCACGTTCCTCTCTTTCTTTGCAGAACCCTTGTTAATATTCATCCGATGTAATTCTTGAAACACAGTCCTCCCGTTCTTCGCAGGACCTTCTTCATCAATCACCCCCAATAAGTCTTCCTCCTTTGAATATTCATGTGACTCAAAGTCCTTCGAGACAAACATCTGAATCGACCCACGCATCGTAATCTATAGACTTTGGACTTAATCCTACTATTTTGTATGAAATACCACTATATAGGTAGGTCCACACCACCTTCTTCTACTCCTGAAACATCTAGCTACACATGTTCTTCATCCCCCACATCATTTTCTTCTATCAATCATCATCAAACATCTTCTAAATCTTCCACACCAATTGGATCTCTTTCTTCCAATCAACCCCTGGTGGTTGATCAACAACTCATACTGATTAATCTCTTTCAGAATGAAGAAACAATCAGGGCATTTATAGGGGCATATGAAGATATTCCTTTAGTAGATTACGAGAAAGGATTCTCTTTAGACTTTGATGTGTCTACATATTGTGAGGAAAAGGTTGATTCCTTTTATCAAGAAATGAAGGAAGAGCCTCAGGTCATGCAACTTGACCCTCCTCTTATTCTTCCATCTTCACATTCTTCATTATGTGATGAAACTCCTTGGTCTTGCATTGATCCATGGCCTATCTTCTCATCACCTAATAACTCTTTGTCTATCATAATTCCTCAACCACAATCTCTTATGGGGTCAATGCCAAGTAGCCCTTCATCTTCATCTAGGTGTGGATCACCTTCTAATAGCCCTCCCTCTGCTATTTGTGAGACATTTTCAAGTAGTCCAATATCTTCTATTCTTGGGGCACGTCCAACTAGCCCCTTATCTTCTATGTATGGATCACCCCCGGGTAGTCCATCATCTTCTATTCTTGGGCCACATTCTAGTAGTCCATCATCTTACATCTATGGGTCATGTCCTAGTAGCCCTTCATCTTCTATCCATGGGTCACATCCTAGTAGCCCTTCTTCTTCTATTCTTGGACCACATCCTAGTAGCCCTTCATCTTCTATCTATGGATCACATCGTAGTAGCCCATCTTCTTCAATCCTTGGATTGTATCCTTTTCATCAATCACATCATCCTTCTACCAATGACCAGGGAAAGCCCACAATCATTTCTCTCATTCCTATCATCAATTGTAAACGTTCACTTTCTTCTCCTTCTCGAGGTCAGAAAAGTCACAAGTCAGCTTATAAGAAACCCAAATAGGTTCATTATCAAGCTCAAGTCAAAACTTCCAAGAGCTCAAAATCCCCCAACAACTTGAACAATCTCAAAGTTATAAATCAAGTATGATTCAAGAACACACATCAACGTAACCATCAAGTATGGTGCAAAGTGCATAAACCTTTGGATAGGGAACTCAAGCTCCCGCATACAAAATCCATGTTTCAGGATAAATTGTAGTCCTTTGTTGAGTGTGAACTCACCACGATCATTGAGATCGGGGAAAACATGACTCTTGATAAACAAACACGTCTTGTCTCCCTTATCAAGGAAGTCACAAACATTGTTGTTGGATCTTACCACACATAGTGACTTTGTTAGTTCCAACCTCTTAAAATTGTCAAAAATCTAAAAATAAAAAACAATTCAAAAATGCAAAAAAAAACATTGAGAAAACACAACTAAAATCAAAGGTACAAAGATAAAACATTGCAATCAGGTATTGTATACACATGGATATTTATTTCTTCCCTTCCTTGCTATTCTTCTACAAGTCTTCCTACCATTTTCACCCCTTTGGTGATATTTTGGTTAGCTTATTCACATGCATTTTGTGACAGTTATCTCTATGGTATCCATTTGACCTTGGTCTTTTATCACCTTGGTAAATTAAAGAATGACTAACCTCTTAGAGATCCTATCACATTCAACATCTAATAAAATTGTTGTGAAGAACTTTTGGACATATTTTTTGACACTAGCCAATGTCATCATCGTAAGCACTTCCACCTCCTTGTATCAAACCATCAGTGGTTCTTAACCCCTTGTCAAACAAGAGAGCTAAAATAAGTTTTCAGAAAGTGAAAGAATCAAAATCAATCAAAAATCAAAAGCTAAAAGCTATAAAGAAAAAGCAAATTGATATATTACTCTCTCTTGGGTTATTTCCAATAATCTCTATCAGGGCTATGAATGCTTGACTGACAGTATAGAAATGTTACGATTAGAATCAAATACATCTCCGTCAGGGCTATGGATGCTTGGCTAACATTAGAGAAATGTAGGGCTATCCTTTCACCATCCATTCACAAAATCACTTTTCATAATAAATCATTACTACACATTGGCTAGGGTCTCTTCACTTGTTGTCTATTAAATCTTCACTTTAAGAGGTAATAAACTCCACGTGCACACATTGGATCTCTATGAGTAGGCAGGATTTGTATGTTACCAAGTGTCTCATTTTGAATCTTGTTCAGGCTCTTACTCTAGTCCATATCTCATCTTACGATTTTTTCCTTTGGTTAATCACTTCTTCATCGTGAGGCTTCTAAGCTACATTCATATCATTCACATCATTCTTCTACTTCATTCAGAACATCCATGTGTATAAGATTACTTGTTTTCCATGTTTGCGGACATGTTTGTCACCTTTCACAAAGACAATCTTCTCCTTCCTTTCTATCATGTGCTTTTAGGCCAACTTACGCTGGGGGCATCCTTGCTTCTTCCCAGCATTTCATTGGTTTATGTTCATCATCATGTTAAACCTATCTATAATGGCCTTGGGTCCCACTTCTACTTGTGAAGAGTTTACCTTTGAATACTCCCACCTAATCATTGGGTCATTTTTACATCTTCACCTTTCTGGTACGCACGTGGCCTTATGCCCTTGTACATCCCATATATTGCTAGGGGCATCCACGCTTCCTTATCTTCCTGTACATAGTTTCATAAAACTTTCAAAATCAACCAGAACATTTAAATATGTTAGAAAAATCATAAAAAACATTCAAATATGTTTCAGAAAACTTCTAAAAATTGAAAATCAGCCTACAAAACATCACTCTTTAGTTCTCACTTGTTCATGTGTGTGACTTGTGGATCATCTTGATCTACCGCCATCAACAAAATCTAGGCTGCTTACTTCATCTATACTCTGGGGCACAACGAGTTGCCTCGTATTGTTTCATAGTGCACATTTCTTTTCCATTGGACCCAAGTGTCCTCCGTTATTCCGCTCACATGTATCCTTTCTTGGGGAACCATAATCAACCCTTGTCGTTAATTTTCATAGGTTGTAACTGAAGCTCGATAATAAAAACATTATATTATGTTTCTCTGTTAGTTTAGCTTGTTTACTGTCTCATATTGCATTACATTTTTTATGTTGCATGGAGTTAGGCATATTTCACTTTCTCGTATTACATTATTGCATGGAGTTGGTGTTTTCAGCAATGGACAATTATTTGTAGTATGGCTTTTCATGTCATTCTACTTTTGTCGTATGCTTATATTTTTTATAAGGACCGATGACATAGCTCTTATGGAAATATGATGAAATCAAAATTGTTCCAATATACAAAGGCTAGAGGCTAAGCTCTTCTCTCCCCTCCTCCATATTTCTTTTGCATCGCTTTCCTCTCACCCCTAATCTTCCATCTTATCGAGGCATCCTTCCCCTTTCCATTCTTCTATCTATCTCACCCCTTTTTCGATCATCGATCGTCTTCCTTCATCACCCTATTGACACTCGAGGGGCATCTCTCCTTCCTACTAATTTTTCTTCTATCCCTTCAAATTTTCTTCAGTCTACTATCTTTGAAGTGGCGTCACTTACGCCACCCCAAAGAGGGGCAAATGTAGACACCCATAATTACACCTAAGCAATTTAAATACATAAATTGCGCTAATTATCCCCCTTCTTACAAACTGACGACATATTGTTAATAAGCACTCATATTCACTCTTATTGTCATTGATTAATTACACTAAGCTAATCAATTAAGTCACCTATCCAACAAATACCCTAATTAATGACCTTCCGTTAATACATCACCCCTTCTACCTAGACTAATTAATTATTATTAATTAATTAGCTTTCCCTGCTATTTAACCAATAAATCAATATTTAATTGATTTAATCCCCTTCTAATAGCCTAAATCGTACTAATATTCCTCTAATTAGCTTCTATAAGCTTATATCTACCTATTAGTTAATCACCTTTGATTAATTAAAATACCCCCAACTCCCATGACTTGCTAAGCATAAATTAAACCCTTCTAAAGTAAGGTTACCTTTTATAAAGCAACCTTATCCATTCCTAATCATGTTTTACCTTTATCCCACGTGCAAAGGGATGAAGTGTTTCCTTTATCCATTGGGCTATATAAGGAGCCCTCCTTCTACCTTTATACTGACACCTAAACTTCTTGAGAAAGCAAATGCAAAACATATAGCAAAATAGACTAAGAGCTTGCCTTTGTTTCTTAAGTGGTTCATCATCTTGAGAGTTAAGCCTCTTTCCTAAGTGCTTAGGTCATATGAGAGGTGTCAAAAGGGTCTTGTAGCCCAACTTTGACAAGCTCTCATTCCTAGGTTCTTGGAACACTAAGAACAACCATTTTTGATAGCTATAGAGCCTACCTAGGTCCATTTCATTTTTTTTTGTTAGAGAATAGAGGATTTTAGATGTTTTAACATTGTTAGTTTCAAAGTTTTATTGATGAATGTTTAGCATTTAACCCTTGTTTGATTCTTATCATGATGGTGCTAAGTAGTTTGTTTAACTCTTGCTAATTAAGGCTATTTAGGTGTTAGTCTTTTACTCATATTAGCATTAGTTTAAAAACAACTCATGCACACACACACAACCAAGAATCCTTTCTACACGTGGGAGAGAAAAGAGAATAGTAAAAAAAGGCATTTGTTTTGTTTTATTGGAAAGGTCCACACAAACTTAAGGAATCCTGTCCACATATAAAGGAAACTAAACCCACACAATGGTCAAAAAGGAGAAAACAACAAAGAAACTAGATCCAACAAGCCACGCACTGCTGGAAGCATATTCCAAACCCATCCAAATAAATAAAAATAATTCTCCACATAAACAAGGAGGAGGGATAAAATGTAGGTCGAGAGGAAAGAGTCCACATGTGGGAGAAGAAAAAGAATAGTCTAAAACATAGGGGAGAAAAAAAACAAGGCCACACATTGGAGAGATTAAAGTAGAATAAAAATTTCAATGCATTCATTTAAATCTTCAGGCATTCATTGAAATCTCCACACATAGCTGTTTTAAAAAGATCCCACACATTCACAAAATCAAGAGTCTTTAATTGCAAAACACCAATAGTTCACGCATTTAGGGAAGAATATTATTTTATGACTTTCCACGCATTTGTATAAAGATATGATCTTCCACGCATCACTCAAAGGATAATGCTATGTAAAGGTAATAAAAGAAGAAGAAGAAAAATTCTCTAAAAGAGATCGAGTATTGGCCTGATATCACTATCCACAGTCTACACGTGGTCCCAACATTGGTTTGCATGAAATTGATTCACACAAAATATTAAAATCGAGAGATTTTAATTAAAAAATAAAATTGTTATTACAAGATGTGGAACTTGAGCTTAGTCTCGAAATGTTTGTATTGACACTTTAAAAAAAAATTGTAACCTAGGATCGATTATTATTATTATTATTTTTAAAAATAATAATAGTAATAATAATATTAAAATGAGCTATATTCCTCTTGCATTAAAGGTGGTTCGGAGACTAAGACCCAACCCCATTTGCACTGTTTTACGTGCCTCAGTCATATTTTTTGTAAAATTCATAATGGCTGAAAAATCTAATAAATCTGTAGGGAAAATGAGGAAGCCAATGGAGAAATCGAATAAGTCCGTGCTCAAGTATGAATTCCAAGGAATCATCCCTCCTAGTTCTATCAAGTCTGCATATGACAATATCACTGATATAAATCTTGGTCACATCAATGTGTAACAATTTTATGATCGGGTGAAAGCTGAAGGCAAAACCATATTCTCAGATAGGCTTTACCATAACGGTCTACCCCAAGCAACAGAATTTATGGTCTTAGTGTAATGCCTGGAGCTGGTTATCACTTGCACGGATCATTATGATCCTGAGAGATGAGGAATTTACAAATATAATCGTGAGCCTTTCCTCTTAATTACACCAGAGCACATTGAGGAGTTACTCAACATACTTGACTTCCCTAAGAATTCAGACATCACTTGAAAGTCAACACAAGAATTTTGGGATGAAGAACCCCTCAGGTGGAATAAGATGGTTAATAACAACTGGTTAGTGACCAAGAGGTCTCGAGTTGACCAGCTTCCTAAGGAACTGTACCATGTTGAATTCATGGAAGAAATCGGGACATGATCACTCTCCTGAGTCGAGCCTTTGGTCTACCCTTTGCCAGGATTTTCCACCCATGGATGTATCAGTTTATCTGTATCATCCTTACCAAGAGAGAGTTTGTGGATTTGGTCACCATCATCAGTGATACCCTTCATAAATAATTGATCGAAGTGAAGATGACTGGATGTTTATACATGACATCGTACTTGACTTATGTAGTGGCTAGAAGAAATATATTTTTGGGACTCGAAATGAAAGGAGTCATGGGTCCACCAAATACTGTCTTCCATTATTATCCGCAGCTAAGTTTCAAAAATAGCTATCATCATTTTAGAAGAGTTAACGATGCATTCACCTTCCACGTGATTTGAAACTTGAATTAGAATATAGAGGAAAAAATCTCTAAAGATGCCATGGATGTCATTTCCCAATGGGGAACATGGTTTATTCAATTTTCATCCTTTTTCTATATTCACGTGAGTGACTTTGTAGGTACTTCATGGAAGCTTCCTAAGTATGTCAGTGAAAAGTGGGCATTAATGGAGCTTGCGTGACAACTATTCCAAGTTCAATGTCTTCTCAGTGATAATAATTATTTAGGAATTCATTTCCCAATTGAAATTAGGGAATACCAATGTACAAATCTCTTCAATGCACAACTCATGGAGAAAGATTTTGCCCTCATCATGATTCATCCATATGTGAAGAGATTCCAGTTTGATATCAACGAATATATACAAAAGATTCTTGAATCAAAGTATCAACACAACCCTACCATGGAAGATTTATGGGCTGCTTGTTCATATGAACATGAAGTGAGAAGGCAAGAGTTTTCCTGCCTAACCCTTGCTCAGATCAAGGCCTTTTGCATAAAAAAACCTCCAGATTCATTGGTGGATGATGATGAAGATGTTATTGATTCCTCATATGATGTAGTTGCTTTTACCATGTTGTCACAAATTGATTGGACTAAAAGAGATGAATTTTCTCTTGATAGCAAGAATCAACCAATTCTCGAAAGAAGCATATCCTGTTATGAAAGAGAAGTTACAAAGTTACAATCAATCCAAGATCATACCTTAGGATTACAAAAATTGCCAACTCAAGGAGGGCTCCAGTCAACCAAAGCTTCTTCTCAATCAACTTCCATGCCATCTAGTCATACACATAAAGCAAGAAAGGAGTTGTTGCCAAAATCCACTTCACCAAAGAAGGTGTTGCGAGGTGAAAAATATAAGGGTCCTAACCCTAGTGAAGGAAAAGAGTGTGTATCGGGATTTTTCACTTCAAGTAGAGATTCTTCTACTCACATTATTGATAGTTTGTAGAAGCTCATAATAAACAATCCTCATCCGTGCCTTGCACAAGAATCCACTCAAGTGCAAGTAGTCCAGATATCAAACACTTGTGAACCTATAATTCATGAAGAGATTTCTAAAAATATCCCTAATTTTCAAGAGGTAGATATCGAGGTTATTTCTCTAGATGTTGAGGTCATGGAAAGGATTCTTGTAGAATCTAATAATGTCGAGAACAATGATAATGTTACTTTGGACTCCAGGATTTTGTATGTAGAAGTGTGTTGACATGTGTGTCCACCGCTCCCCACAAATTTTGTGACATGGACTAGCCGCCTCTCGTAGTTCCTAACTCTGGTGACTGTATCAGAGACTAACACCTATGGGTTTTGGTATAATGGAAATCGTGGTCCAAAAAATGGTATCAGAGCGACAGGTCTCGAGTTCCAAACTCACTTGGGTAACATTGAGAGGGAGATTGTTGGCATGTGTGTCCAGTGCTCCCCCGTGAATTTTGTGACATGGAATAACTACCTCTCATAGATCCTAACTCTGGCGATTGTATCAGAGACTAACACCTATGGATTTTGGTCTAACGACAATCGTGGTCCAACAAAGTGGTGATAGATACTTCTTTTTCGGTTGATTGTGAAATCAAGAAAAGGAAGAGGGTTGTTAAGGAAATTAACATTGACTTCGATGCTATTTTAAAGATTTCAAATTACATCATTCCCAAGAAACATAAATTTCTCTCCCGAATAATGGTGGATGATGACGGAAATAGATTTACGGATCTTGTCATCCCACAAGTTGACAAAGAACGTGATGCCATGGCATCAAATGATTATGAAGCTTCCAGACTTGGACTTGGGAAGTCCTTATTGGAAAGTGACATGGTGATGGCCTGAGATTCAATAGATATCATGCTAACAAGGATTGAGAAATATAAGTTTGAGAACTCTTAGCTCAAGGCTGAAAAGAATCAATTTGTGGAATATGTTCAGCATCTGATAAATCCCATATAATACACTATCTTAGTACTCGATGCAATGGCTTCCCTTGATGAAGAAAATCTCAATTTGTCAAAAAAAAAACACATTGGGTCATGTCACTAAATCTTGTCTTTCAAAGATTCTTGTTTTTGGTAAAGAGATGATCAAAACAAACATTAAGCTCCATGAATATATTAGCGCGTATCTGAAATCCTAATTCTTTTCTTTCAAGAAACTTTTGTTTTCTAACTATCAAAATTGATTTGATATTGTCCTTAGTCTACAAGAGATGAAAATTATGGAATCTTCAACTTTAGCCATTGAAGGAATTCTTGAATTTGAATGTCGAGGGACATACTTTATTTGGTGCCTGCATCTCAAATAAAGAAAACACTTCTCGAGGATTCTATGATCCATTATGAGAGCATATGCAATGAATCCTTCACTTCACTCACCTTGATTCAAGCTTCATAACTAAGATCCCTTATGATCTTGTAAATGAGACAAATCAAAGGTATCATCATAACATGTGGAGGAGCAATTTTCACAATTGTTCAAATACATGTATACACCTGCCATCAATTTCTCTTCAACTTCAATGGAACGTTGCATCGAATTAAAGAACTTGTTTGAGAATTTTCAATCAAAGATGGTCAATATGAATGATATACCAGGTAGGATCTTAGAATTACAGGTATTTTGTGAGGCTATTCTTTGACCAAATGAACCTCATGAAGAAGAAAAGATGTTTGAAACATTGGGAAGATTCAGATCCTTTCAATTGGCGAAGGCGGTGGATCCTAAGTTCATCGATGATACAAGGAGATAGTTTTCTTGGTATCTAACGAAGTGGGACAGTCCATTTCTCATATGATTGAGATAAGCGTATCCCATTTAAATGGATAAGGCACTGGTTTTTGATGTATGTTTTAAAAGTTGTATTTTAAAATGGTGTTATTATTGAACTCAATTTTGGAAAAAATTGGATAACTTAATTGATTTATTTTTTTAGTTACTTTTAATAAAGTTGGTTGAGAAATTCAAAGTCTCTTAAGATGCCCTATTTAATATTAATGTAAAACCCTAACTACTTTGTAACCAACTTTTGGGTTATAAAAGGAAGTCAGGGGCTCATTTGTAGAGGGTGAATTTGAGAGAGGAGAAGAAAATAATTTTGTATGCAAGCTTTACTTCAAAGAAAGAAAGTTTGTGTTCTTTTAAGAAGATATTTTGGAGTTAATGAAATATGAACTTTGTGTCCCATTCATTATCTCTTATAGCATTTGATGTTCTTATGTTAATTATATGTTAGTGTTTGAATTTTGCATGTAAATATTATCTTGGATCTTATTGTCAACGCTACTAATATGTGTTTCTTTCTAGTTCACAATGATCAAGTTCTGATTATCTACTTGCTCACGTGTGTTCCCTTTTACTCATTCTCGTTTAGCTGATGCAAACTCCGTTTTATTTCTGTTATTTATTTATTGTTCTTCTCCATGCAATATTAGACTCTGCTTTACCTAACTATTGCATGTTCCTTCCATCCATTCCTTTCCTTCATTCCATTCCATCTTCCTCATTCACTTTTCTTTCCATTGATGTTCTAAAACACCCCACACATACAATTTTGAATGTACAGATGTAAATACAGTTTTAGTTTTCAATAAATTCAACCTCACCTTCATTGAGGAGGGACTTTGTTCCCAAGCTATTGCATGTCATTTTCACGCATGCAAATCCTACCATGCTAACACCTATTCAATTTAAAAAATAAAATTAATACAAGGAAACATAATCATATATTTGAGCAAGGTCTCACAGGGTTCCTAGATAGACATGTATGTTTGGTTTCACTACTAGCTGCTAAATGTTTACTTATTCTTACCCATGCAAGGGTGATAGGTAAAATGAAAAGCTAACCACATTAATTCAAGTTGATATTAGATGTTTTGAGGTGCCCCATCCCCCTCAATTTATTATAGGGGAACACCATTTTTAGGACTTAGATTGGAATTTTATAACATATTTCAAAGTCCCATAAATAAACATGAAATTTTTTTAGTATAAGCACATAAATAATTTACTAGTAAAACAAATACACCTTTCTTGGAATCTTAATTTATAATTGTTTATAAAACACCATTTTTTTTACCTATTAAATTTTATAATAAATTTAAATATATCCATGTAGCCTATTATTCATCACTAAATAAATTAGGAATTTCAATTAAGAACAAGGGATAAATAAATAAAATCTTAATTATGTTTTCAAATCCTAAGTTTCTTTAAAAAAGGGCATCATATTACTAAAACCCAAAATCCACGTGAGTTAAATGACTTATATGCCTTGAAATTTGGAAAAGGTTAAAAGATGCAAGTTTAATAAAATGTTTAAAATAGCGAAGGTTTGGAAATTATCAAAAGTCTTTAAAGAATTATATTATTGAAGAATAAGCTGTCAAATTTAAGTTAAGCTATAACCGCTAACCATTTTTTCCTTACTAAAAAATAAATTAGTTACACATTAGAATAGTTATAATCTATGTTAAATATATTTCCACCTAGTTAGGGGGAAGTTAATATATTGAGCCCAATCTTCACGTCCACGTTCGCCCAATCCAATATGATGGAGGCTCGAATATAAAAACTATGTTCTAAAAAATAATTTAAAACAATCTTATTCTTATTTATTTTAATAATAATTAAGACAAAATTCATCTCATTCTTATTTGATAACTTATTTATTTCTATTATTGATGAATTTCATCTCTCATGCTTATTTACTTGAATAAATGATAATTACCCAACAATTTACACCAAATTTATTGCTTTCTCCTAGGTATAAAAAAAAGTGATAAGTTTAACGCACCTATAATTTACCCAATTTTATTATAATATATAAAAAATTGATAATTTCCATCACAACTTTATATTTATTTTAATAAAAAGGAGAATTTTACCCAACATTTACCTAATGTTATTATTATTTTGTCCATATATCAGATATAAAAATAATTTACCCAAAGACCATTACCCAAATTTTATTATTTTGTCCGAGTATAAGAAAATTGATGAATTTAATTCACCCATCATTTACGTAATTTTATTATTTTGTCTATATATAGAATATAAAGAATTGATGAATTTCCTTCCTCTTGTTAATAGTAAAAGAAAAATCGCACTCTATTAGATTTATTGATTGAATAAATGATATTCAAGTAAATTATAAAACAAGTTACATATTATTATTCTTAATGGGAGAAGAGAATTTTTTTTTTCAAAATTTGAAGAGTGATGAGATATATTTTAATTTAAACAACTTGCCTTTGGTTTGCATCCCAAGCATTCAACAACCAACCAATTCTTCTAATCTCCAGCTCCACTTGCATATTTTTTCAAGATAATATATTGCTAAAAAATATTTGCTCTCGTATTTGTTGCTTCTAAAATTTCTAAAAAGAAATTGTGTCTTTTCCTTTATTTGTTTCCTTGTTTATAGATAGAAGATTTTTTTATACGGGTCCCTACTTTAAAGGAATATTGTCTTTTTTTTAAAATTGTAACATGAGAGCCCATCTTTCTTAATGAACCCTTGAGAGAGTATTTAAAATTGCTCATACCTATTAATTGAAAGGGCACACCTTCCAACATCATAGTGAGCCGAACAACAATCCTTTCTTTTTTTTATATATTTATTTTCCTTTATTTCTCTACTTAATAGTTAATGCAATAAATTTTTAAATGATGGCCATCCATTTTTGTCAAATAAATTATTTCCTTTTTATTTTATTTATCTTTATTATTGACATTACTTTTTCTATAACATTCTTCCATATTTTAGAAAATAACATTAGAAATAACCTTTTTTAAAAATTAACAATATACATTTATTGATTTATTTTTAAGTACATTTAATAATATAACATATAAATCTATATTCTTAAATCAAGGAGGAAGGAGATGGTTTAGTTTAAAATTTATACGTACTTAATGGTTAAAAAAAATATGGACATACAAGTGATTTAATTGTATATTGAGGTGCACCTATAAAAGGTTCAGTTAAGATGAAGACTCACAATTCTTAACAAGGTCACCTAAGTACTCTTTGGTATTGTCTCAGTTCTTAAAGATAAAAGTGTCCTAATAAGAGACTTCGGTAAAATGGCACAAAATCACTACCCTATTTTCCAGGTGGTATACATGTCTAGTTGCTAAGGTTTTAAAGATCACATTTCCGCTCTCTCTTTTGATACCATAATTTTTGTATCTACTCTATACTCTCTTTGATGATGCTCTCTCCTCTCTCCAGTCCAAAGAAATATTATCCCTGGGCAACCAACTCATAACATAACACAAAAGTTGTTAACCAGATCATGCTATACATTCACCATTATATAATAAGGAAGTGCTACTCATATTTTTGTCAATGATCATATTTTATACCAATTGCATTTCATAAAAAAAATTAAACACTCTAACATAATAATTCACAAATCCACATAATCAATCACACATGTCAATTATTACATCAAAATTTTGACACTACAGAGAGGTATGTGACATCCCCCCCTTGGAAAAGGCATTGACCCGATGGCTGCTAAAAATAAATTAAAAAAAATAAATGTGGGAAAGTCTTGAAGACTTCATATAGTCTTTAGTCTTCCCATGTTGCACTCTCCTCAGAGTATTAGTACCATTGGACCTTACACTAGGAGACTTCCATGTTTCACAAGTATTAATTACCCAAAGGGGTTCTACTAGGACCACCCCTAGATCCTGAACCTGCAATAATATCCAATCAATTACATGTGACATATCAACATGATATCTCTTAAGCAAAGATACATGAAAACAATTATGGAGTCGAGCTAGAGATGGAGGTAAATAAAGCTTGTATGTTGTTGGGTTCACAACTTCTAGGACATCAAAGGGTCCTACATAACGTGGAGAAAATTTGGATGCCTTACCAAAATTGATAGAACTTTTATTAGGTTTGAATCTAAGGAAAACCTTGTTTCCTAATTCAAAATTTCTAGGGGTTCTTTTTTTATCTACATATACCTTTTTGTCTATTTGTAGCTTCAAACAATCTCTTTCTAATTAGCTTTACCTACTCCTCCATTTCTTGAAACATTTTAGGGCCAATCGCAACATGATCTTCTTTCTTGTCCCAACTATTAGGTGTACGACACTTCCATAAAGTTCTTCAAAGGATGTCATACCAAGAGTGGACTGGTTAGAGTTATTGTAAAAAATCTCCACTAAAGGCAAGTAATCCTATCACTTATATTGTTGGTCCATGCATTACATGTGAATCATATCTTCTAATACTTGATTAAATCTCTCTGTTTTTCCATTAGTTTTAGGGTGATACACTATACTAAATTTGAGATTTGTTCCTAAAGCTGCATTTAAGGTCTGCCAGAACCTTAACTTCATGCAAGCATCTCGATCTGACTTATCTTTTCAGGTACTCCATGTAACCTAATTATCTCCTGTACAAACCTCCTTGATAAAATTGATGAATCATCATTCAAGTTCCCAGGGATGAAATGTGCAATGATAATTTTTTTAACAACTACCAATATCACATCATGTTTGTTCTTGGACATCGGAAACCCTTGAAAAAAATCCATACTAATAACTTGTCACTTCTAATTGGGCACATCATGGAGATACACATGCTCAACTTTAACTCATTGACACTCCAAACACCTTGTTACAAAGCTAGTAACATCTCTCTTAAGCCCATGCCAAAAATACAACTGCTTTATATCAACCATCATCTTGGTCACACTAGGGTGACCTGAGTAGGGAGCACAATGTGCTTCCTTCAAAGCTGTGATTCAAAAATCACCATAGTTAGGCATATAAATTCTTCCATTGAATCTTAAAAGACCATCTCCATCAATCTAATAGCCCTCATACCTATGATATTGATTATCAACCTCAAGGGAAACCTTGACTTGTTTATAAAAATCATCAGATGGTAGTTGATCTAAAACTTGTTGTTTAAAAGTGGTTCTTACCATGTCCACTGCAGCTATTTAACAACAAAGGCTAAGGTCATCTACAACTCTATTTTCCTTCCCCTTTATGTAGCTAATTTCAAAATCATACTCACTTAAAAATTCCAACTAACATTGTTGGTGGGCATCCAAGTTTCACTGGGTGAAGATATACTTAAGCCCTAAGTGATCATTCTTGAGCTTACATGGATTTCCAATAAGATAATTCCTCCACATTTGTAATGCACGAACAATTGCAGTAAGCTCCAAATCATGTGGTGCATAATTCAACTCTCCTTGCTTGATTTTTTGAGACTCATATATCACCACATAGTTATCTTACATTAAAACACCCCCAAAACCTTCACCAGATGCATATGTGATGATAATGAAATTACCATTTACATCAAGTACTTTTAGGATGGGTGCTAAAGTCAAGTTTTCTTTCAAAATTTGGAAATCCTTTTCACAAATTTCAGTCCATACATACTTTTTACCCTTCTTCTTCAAGGATGTGATTGGACTCCCTATTCTAGATAATTCTTCAAAAAACTTTCTGTAATATCCTACTAAGCCCATAAAACTTTTAACTTCATGCACATTCTTTAGGGAAGGCCAATCCATGATAGATTGTACCTTAGCTGGATCAACTGATATACCTTCCCCTGAAATAATATGGCCTAGATAGCTTACTTTTTGTTGGAAGAAAGAATCTTTTGAAAAATTTCCATAAATATTATGTTTCCTTAACCTTTCTAACACTAATCTCAAATTCCCAATGTGTTCTTCTCCTGTATATGAATATATCATACTATCATCCAGAAAAACTAACACAATCTTATCTAGATAATCCTTGAATATACTATTCATCAGATTCATGAATGTTACTGGAGCATTCATGAGTCCAAAAGAAAGTACAATGAACTTGTAATTTCCATAACAAGTCCAAAAATATTTTTTTGGAATGTCTTCCTCATGGATTCTGAGTTGATGGTAACCCGATCTGAAATCATTTTTTAAAATTTTTTTTCCCTCACATTCGGTCAAATAGATCATCTATGTGTGGCAAGGGGTATTTATTTTTCATAGTAGCTTTATTCGAAATCTGGTAGTGTATGCAAATCCTAAGAGTTCCATCCTTCTTCTTCACAAAAATCACTTGTGCACTCTAAGGGGATACACTAGGATGAATCAAAACCTTAGATAACAATTATTACAATTGTGCCTTTAACTCAAACAACTCAATTGTTGTCATTTGATATGGTGACTTGGAACATGGTTATGATCCTGACACAATTTCGATGGAGAAATCAAGTTATCTATGAGGTGGAAGTCTTAGTAACTCATAAGAGAAAACATCATTAAAGTCTTGGAGGAAAGGGTAACCTTCAAGAGTTGGTTCTTTTTCAGTTTCTATATCATTGATATGGACTAAAAGCATTACACACCCCTTCCTCTTGGCTTTCTTTAACTGCATTGTTGAAATTTTCCTTAGAATTACTTCTCTTTTGATTCCATGGATATGCATAAGGTAACCCTTGTCATCAAGACAAGCAATATCCTTAGCAAAAAAATCAAATTTTGTGTGGTGTTTCCATAACCAATTAACCCCTATGATAACATCATAATATCCCAAAGGTGTAACATATAAGTTAACCATAGTCACAAATTCTAGAAGTTCTAACTCAACCTCAAAAAGACATTTCTCTACCTTTCTCTCTGCTCGGATCCCATACTGAACTGACCAATATTTTTCCATACATCCATCTTTTCTATAAATTTTACTACGAATATTAGGAGCTATAAAACACCCAGATGCTCCTGTATCAATAAGAAAGGAAAATGGATAGAAAAAAAGTTTACTTGATGCTTCTATTGGTATCACTTGAAAATCAGCTTGGTGGTTATCTACTGCCGCATGGATCTTCTGTTAGAACACTTGTTGTTAGCTTGGTAGAGGTTCCTTAATATTTCTACTAGCTATTTTCTGAGGACAATGATTGGCTACTAATCACCTCCACAATTAAAGCATCCTCCCACTGGATCTCTCTTTTATAGAGGTTTTCCTCCATTGTGAAACCTTCCATTGTTCTTTCCATTTTCATTCCTACCCTTATGTATGCCATTTTTCTTAAAGGAGCTCCCAGGTTTGAAATTCCTTCCTGACCATATGTTCCTATTTACCCCATTTTTATTGTGTTTCTAATTTTTACTTTTAAATGGAGTTGAATTTTGATGTTGTTGTCCTCTTCCCCCTTCCTTGAAATCTCTCCTTGTTGCAACTAAAGTTTTTAGTTTCTTCTCTTGCTTCATGGATTTTTCAAAAACCTGGTCCATGGATGTGGGTCCATGGATGTCCAAATTTGTTCCAATTTGAGGGTTCAAGCCTAAAATGAACTTTTTGATCCTAATATTTCATCCTTTTGATACTGTGGTACATACTTAAGGATATGTGTGAATCTCTCCCAGTAAGTAGTAATAAACATATCTTCCTATACGAGGTTCTAAGATTCAGTCAATTTTCTATCAAAGTATAGTTGAGGTAGCCATCTCTTTCAGAAGAAGGAAACACATTTTTCCCATGTGGTGTTCTCAGAAGTTAATTTTCTTTCTGATTTCAAGTTCTCCCACCATGCTGAGGCTTCTCCAGACAGTTGGTATCTGCTCCAAACTGCCTTAGTTTCCTCAGATAAGTTATGAAGCTCAAAATATTTCTCCATTTCGATGAGCCAAGATTTAGCACCATCTTCGAGTACCATCCTATTGTAATTTGGTGGAGCTATCATCTTCAAGTATCTTGCTAGTCCTGATTCACCTGATTTGGATTTTCTTCATTCAAATTTCAATTTTCTTGAGGGTGCTCTTGATCTTGTCCATTCCATTGGTCATATTATTATGTTAGATCATGTATCCTCCGTTTAAGGAAACTAATACTATCATGGGTGTTAGATATCAAGGTTAGGATTTGATCGACCTTAATTTGAAGTTCATCTCCTTGATGGTCCTCCTCCCCACTAGCTTGTCTCTTAGCCATCACTACATGAAGGGACCAATGAGACACAACTTAGAAAGTAGTGGGTGCCATTAGGTCTGAGCAATGAACCTACGCCCTAATACCAACATGTAAGAACCCCTTAGTAGAACACTAGAAAAACACCTCGATTTTTTTTTAAAATTATTATTATTATTTATATACATTCCTTTATGTGAATTTCCATATAATTCCACTAAAGACGATAATCAAATACCTATTTCTTAACTTAAACTATGCATGATGTAAAAACCAAAGGGAACAACTAATGCTTGTTTATTAAGGGAAAGAACAATAATCAAAGGGAATCATCTTGTAGACAAAAAATCATGCACTTTAGACACTATTTAGTCCCATTCTCATAGTACTATTTAGAAGGTTTTTGAATGAAGGAAGTACCAACTAACCCCCATCTTGTGGCCATCTTACTTTTATTTTCTTTCATCATTCTCAACATCTTACACCCACATGCCTAGTCATTTTTTGTCGTTTTACGTCATTTTAGCTTTGACTAGGGTGCACATGGGTGCCCTGGTCCCACCAGGGTTTCCCCAGGTCCTTTTTTAAAATTCCCGTCACTTTTTGGGCACTTTCCAGCTATTATAGCTTCTTATCTTTTTGGTGGTCTGCCTTTTCGGGGTTAATTATTAAATTATATCAAGATAAACCCTATAAATATAAAGTTATGAGACCATAATGAGGGACTAAGACAGTGGTCACTACTATCATCCAACTAGGGTTCCATTTATCTAAGGAATTTTGAGATAATTTACATACATTTAGCACCATCACAAAGAACAAGGCTGGGTAATCTACATCACACTTGCATAGGAGGGGATTCTATTCTATTTCATCCACCATTCTACTACATTTCTTACATATAGTTATTTCTCACTACTTCACAAAGTTCAAATGACACACAAGAGGGCACCTAGGGACACATGATTCACACACACACATACAAACTATATTTGGGTACTAAAATGTAGTGCACAACTTAGTTAGTAAGCCCTACTATTGTGGCAGCTACAGGTCAGTTCTAACCCTATTCATTTTACATTCTTCTTATTTTTTAGGGTTTTGATACTTCTTTTGGTTTTTATAGGTCTTTATTTCATCTTGGATTATCAAGGACACCTAAAGCATATGTAGTGAAAATAATGATGCGACACACATGAACTAGGGTTTCAGACTACCTTACAAGACCTGTGAAACTTAGTTTTGGACCTCTTGCACAGACCAAAGTACTCCCATTTGTAGACCAGAGGGCACCCATAGGTACCCCAGTCCCTCTCTAGGTGCCCCAGTCCAGCTAGAATCAGCTTTATATCTATCCTTTTCGAGACCTCTACATAGTTTGTTCCTACTTCCTATATTCTTCCAGTTTCATTGTAATGACACATTCCAGAGAGATGCTCTTATCAGATGAGTCACTTCCTCACTCTTCTTGTACATATTAGGGTTTCTATTTACATTAGCTTAGTTGCTTAGGTAATTTTCCATAGTTGTTTATTACATTTATTTATTGTATTTACATGTTGTTCTAGATTAGATTAACTATTATTATTCCCCATTTTAGTTAATTTTAGTTAATCATTTTGGTGAACCCCATATTTAACACTTCCTTTTGACCATGTCATCTCCTTATCAAGTTATGGCTCAATCTTCTTATCCTACCTTTGCAAACTAAGGTCTCATGCATAGTTACTACTGTTTTTGATTTCATGCGTGTGTGCACCCAACATCCTCCTCACTTTGTCACACCTAGGGCTGATCCATCCATCAATTACTTACTCCTCATTGTGCTCATCCTAATCCACCTACGGCTCCACCCACATCTATTCCTCCACCCATTACTCCGGCAGCTCCTCCCACTACTTCTAAGGGCTATGACATCATTGAACAACTTAAAAATATGCCCGCTAAGATCTCTCTTTATGACTTATTGCGTAATGCACCATATTATTTGTAACACACTAGAAGCTTCCCTTTATGATATTCATATTGAAAGTGATAACTCCACTAGTGGCATTTGACACATCTCATACAGTCTCTTCAGTAATTTACCACATGTTATATCTTTCACTGATGAGGATTTGTCACCTTTTGCTAAAAGCAATCTATGTGCTCCTTTTCTCATTACTTATTGTTATTAGTACTAGCTTGCATTAAATGAGTCCTCATTGATAATGGATCAGCTATTAATTTATGTGCTCATTATCTTTTGAAGTAATTGGGTATTGATGATAATTTAACTTATAAGAATTCTACCCTCATTTGAGGTTATGATTCTAGCACTCACACATGTCATAGGGACTATCTCATTACATATTTGAGTTGGGCCTAAGACTGTTCTCACAAATTTCTATGTTATCAATGCCTCCTTTCAGTTTAATCTCTTGTTAGGTAGGCCTTGGATTCATGCAATGCATGTGGTTCCATCTACTATTCACCAATGTGTCAAGTTCTTGCATGATGGCTATGAACATACTATCACCGCCGATCCAAAGCCATTAAAATATTTTCGCATAGACCCCATTACTTCTATGCCTATACCACCTTCATAATGTATTCCATGTAAGAGTCTTAACAAATATGACATTGGTCAGTTTAGCACTTCAAAATCTCCTCCATACCACTCTCAATGCTCAAGCTATCTCTACTCACACTATGACTATTATTTCACCTACAATATCATCTCCTATTAATGTCCCTTCTCCACATGTCATGGCACCCTTTATTACTCCATCTACGGTGCCACCTACCAACATACTTGATAGTGTTATACAACATGATGATGTTCACACCAATGATTCTGAGGATTTTGATGACGAAGTTGACGCTATCGAACTTACAGATGAAGCATTAAGACAACTCAATTTTACTCCTCTTGGCATAGACGACTCTTATTTTGAAGAAACCTTTGTGGCCGATGGCTCAAGTGAATATAGGTTCAAGATCCCTCCCTCTACTAATGCTATGGTACTATACCAGGGGTCTATAAATAGTGTGGATGCTATTTCATCTTCTCCTCCATGGGTTACACCTCCGCTACCTCCTTTTACATATACACTATTCATCAACAAGTCATTTTGACAACACATCCCTATCGATTCTAATTGCTTAGACACTATTTGTACAAGTGACAGTTTGGTTAGGTTTGGTATGACGCTTAATGACATCTTACCACCTCTTCATTTGGCACATCTTTATCATGGTTATTTTCACATTACAAACAGCTTATGGTCTTGTGTGTCTTTCATTTGAACATATTTGTTGTGCGTACCCCTTGTGACTCTCCACTCACACTTCGACAGTCATGGCTTGACTATATTTGTGGTAAAATAGATTTTCATCACTCTTTTCTCACATTTCCTATGACTTTTGGAAATATCTCTATTCATAATGATTCCTCTCATGCTTACGCTTTAAATATCTCTTGTTGGCATGCTCAGGGTTTTCCACTGATTGCCTTTACTGATGAAGAATATACAATGAATGTATACAAACTCCACTGGATTGGGTCCTTGTATGATCCTCCTCACTTTATAGCTTATCAAGTTTCTGATGTTTCTCCAGTAGGTTTTGATCATGACAACGATGATCTCCTTGATAATGCGGCACACATAATCATCTTCTCTATCATACACTTGGGGGCATAACATTTAACACACTCCCGCCCCCACATTCATATTAACATCTATCATATTTTCATTCTTCTACATCAACCTCATAACATACGCATACTCATTCCTACTTTAGCTTCGCCAATACCTGATGACGCGCTCTTGTGCTTCAATTCACACTTGACTATTGAGGGCTTACTACACATGAACCCTGCACATATTGCACTACACATTATGTCTCTTCACACATCTCATCACATATCTCACATCATACATCCTACATTTAGTCTGTATACATTTCAAAGTTATGTTTCCACATATTTCATACATCTACACATCATACATTTTCTTCATATACCATACTACACTTTCATGGTCATACTCAGTCTTACACTACTATTGTCTACGCGCATCTTAACATCTTGTAGTCTACTCATACTACATAGCATTCATACATCCTAGTATTACTATTTTATCAATGCACATTACATCGCACACTATACATTACATCTTACACATTCAGACTCATCACATGGTCATCTACTCATCATTATGCATATTACATTGTCTTCTACGCATTGCACTCACTACCCTATGACGCACTTTAGTTCCGCAGTCCATACTTCAACTAGTGAGGGTCTACAAATCAAATGAACCTCATCATACTTACATGTTCATAATTTCAACCCTTCTATCATGTGACATTTACTAGGTTAGTTACATATGCTCTAGGATATATGGTCACTTACTATATCATCTTGTAGTGGTATATGCTCTTAGGATACATCACCACTCCCTTTATTCATCTAGTAGTGATATACGCTTTAGGATACATCATCACTCCTACAATCATCTTTTCATGATATACGCTTCAGGCTATAAGGGTCACGCACACACATCATCTCTAGGTTTCATATTATCATCACACATACACATTCATCACAAGTGCATTAGACACAACACACACTTCAGACCATTTCCCATTGACACACTCTCATTTATGGTTCATTCTTGACTGCTGAGGGGGAAAACCAAATGAACCTCACTGCATACACTATCCATTCACTCAAGGGGCATGCGGCTCCTATCACTCCATTTTCATTCCATTCCATCCATCCATAACATATTACATATTATGGTTTCTTTTACTCTTTCTTACATTTTCTACTCATGGTCACTTTATTACACATGCTAGTTAGATTACTTGTATGTCATTTTCATCCACACATGCGCGTTCATGTATTTTTCTAGTTGTGATCACAGATACAAGTCTCTTACACATAGCATGGATTCTCACCTTCTACCCTTTGTACACTAGTCTGTTGGAGGCATCGACATTCGTCTCTTATAGGTGTTATTGTTTCATTTTTTACTTGGAACTTTACATTACTTGGTTATACATGCTTTTGACATACTAGTTATCTTTCTAACATGCTAACAAGTGTTTCATGTGCAAAATTTGTTATACAAGGATATTTGCTTCCACACTTGTTTATTACAATGTCTATTATTGTTTGTTCTTATATGCGGGAGCTTGATCCCTATGTTTGGTGTGCACACTTGTTTGTTGTATGTCATGATGGCCATGATGTGTACCTTTGTGTGTCTTGTGACATCATGAGTGATGTCCCATGTTTGCAACCCGCTTTGTGCAGCTTACTCTTTCTTCTTGTGTGTTTACATTACTACTTTGCTTGGTAGCTTATACACTGTTTGCATAGATTACACATCGTATTATATATGCATGTTTGTTCATACTAACACTTGTCTTTGGCTAGCCTTCTTGTTTGTGTGTGCCTTGGTTTCTACCAAGAACATTCCTTTCCCCCTACAAGGTAGAGTTATAGAGTTCATGTGGTTGGTCCTCTTTTAGGGCCGCATTCTCCTATCAGTGATGTTGCATGTGCCCCAAAGAGGGGGGCATCATTTGGGGTTTTACATATTACACAATGCTTCTACATCTAGTTCAGTTCATTGCACTTTCTTCCCTTGGCATTGTGGGTTACCATATATACACAGTGGGTTATAGACTAGTCTATTCTGGGAATCCCGCACACAGTGGATTTTACAGGACATGGTAGTCTTTAGCATTTTGGGAAGTATTTACAAGTTAGCAGGATACAATGGAATTCCTCCCTATACTTCTTTGACCAGTGGTGTCAAATCACCCAAAAAACTAGGACATACACAGATCTCTTCACACACATTCAAGGAAGCAGTTACAGGTTGGAGGATACAAGTGAAATTCCTCTCTACACTTCTTCATCCTATGACATCAGATTGCCTAAAAACATCCCATGACAGTATAGGATATTCATTCTACACTCTCTTTCCCAGCATATGGATCAGGTCCACATGTTCCATTTACACTTTTTCATTTTCATATTTTACATTCACATGATTTTTTACATTTATATACATGTGTCTTTTACATTACGTTTTTTACACATACATACATATATATTTGACTACTTGATCATTTTCTCCTTGCAGGTTTGGCCGTATGAGAAACAAACAGTCAAATGGGGGACCAACAACAAAAATGACGACATCAACAACAACATCTTGCGGAAACACACACCATACTAACCATGCAAGTACATTATATACATCGGTAAACTACACACGCGTTTCCACCATAGGTTCACTCTCATCACTTTTTTTACACTTTCTCATCTTTAGTTTCCATGCTCCATCATCTTTTTGTTCATTCCACACTTTTTCTAGTCCTTCAGTCATGTTTCTACATCACTTCTACATGGATTATTACAGGTACACATCTCTATCTACTTTATGTTACTGAAATTTCTTCTCAGCAATATAAAGTGGGGGCAAATATAGACACAAAATCATGCACTTTAGACATTATTTAGTCTTGGTATTATATACTATTCATATGGTTTTTGAGTGAAGAAATTATTAATTAACCCCTCATCTTTTTTCTATCCTACTTTATTTTCTTTCACCATTCCCGACCTTTTACACCTGCATGCCTAGTCAGCTTTTATCGTTTCAAGTTATTTTAGCTATTATTCGGGTGCCCATCGGTGCCCTAGTCCCACTTGGGTGCAACCTGATGCTTTTTTAACTTTCCTATCACTTTTTGGGTACTTTCTATCTGTTTTAGCTTCTTATTTAATTGGTGGGTCAACCATTTTAGGGTTAATTACAAAATTAGATCAAGAGAACCCTATAAATATAAAGTTACGGGGACCATAATGAGGGAACCAATCACTATTCACTACAATCATCCAACTAGGGTTGCATTCATCTAAAGAATTTAGAGATCGATTTACATACATTTAGATCCATCAAAAAGGACAAGGTTGGTTCATCTGCATCACACAAGAATAGGAGGGGACTCTACTCTATATTCCATCTACCATTATACTAAATTTTCTACATCATAGTTATTGTTGGCTACCTTCGCAATGTGTCACTGACACAAGAGCACATAGGGTAAACGATTCACACAAACACACACACCATACCTATCATTTCAGTTTGGAATGTAGTGCATCGCTTATGTTATTAAGTCCATTGTTGTGGTAGTTGAGGTCAGTTTCGACCTATTCATTTACATTATTCTTTTTGTAGGAGTTTTGATACCTATTCGTAGTTTTCTTGTAGGTCTTCTATTTCATCTTGAACTATCAGCGACATTCAACAGTGGTGCAGTGAAATCTGATGTAACACATAAAAAGGCTTTTAGGCCACTTATCCGGACATGTGAAGCTCAGTTCTGGACCTTCTTACACAGACCAAAGAGGTTATGTTGTAGACCACAATGCCCATAAGCACCCCAGTCCCTCTCCAGTAACCCCAATCAATATAATCAACCTAGATTTTTCCTTTTTAGGACCCTCTACATAATCATTCATGCTTCCATATTATTCTATTTCATTCTAGTGAAACAGTTCAACGAGATCCTCTTATCTAATTGAGGTCACTTCCTTACTCTTCTTGCATATTAGGGTTTCTATTTCCATTAGCTTAGTTGTTTGGGTCATTTTCCATAGTTGTTTATTACATTTATTTACTGTATTTATGTGTTTTTCTAGATTAGATTAACTACTATTATTCCCCATTTTAGTTAATTTTAGTTAATCAAATCTATTTGTAATTTAATCAATTGACTAATATTATTGCAATAAGATAAGATAATTACATAAGAAAATGAATTCATTCCACCTTGTTGAATTCACTAAGCATAAAGAGCATACTAGTTTATGAATGTAATAACATAGGAGATAATTCATTACTAATTTCCTTTGGCAATAAAGATACTAATGGTATGAAAGATTTTGTGTTTTCAACTTTTTACATATTAGTTTTCAATTACACTCCATGATCATTATGCTAAACATGATTTTATTTTTTTATAATATAGATTACAAATAAGAATACAATATTTTTCTGAGAGACATTGATATGGAAGAACATAAGGATAATTATCAATGTGAGAACCATCGAGATAACACCGAAGATCATGTCGAGGTCACAGTAATTAAGTAGGAGAGGGAGAGCATCATCATAGTGATTTTCCTCCAACTATAGAGAAAGTTTAGTTCCCCCACACAACTCTCATATCCCGAGAGTGGCCTAACCCTTCTCGAAGAACGTAGATATGAAAACTGATACCAAAAGAGAGAGTGTTCCATGTATATAAATCCCTATTGCATATGACCTAATAAGTCATGCTGTAATATAGGATGGTGAAATGGAAAAAAATAAATACATTTTTATTAATACGAATTATTAATTGCTTATGGACATAAGACTTAGATTATAAAGGGTTACCCCTGATGTATCCTAACTCGTATACGAGGTATGCCTGGTAACCCCAAACATTGGGTCAATCTTTGGTAACCCCACAAAAGACCCATATCCACTTGTACTAAGTCATGGTGAAGAATAAACTAATTCTCTTATCCTTTTAGTCAGACTTTCCAATGTTCACTATACATCAACTCGTAGCTACCAATTCATCTTACTCCTCCTGACCCCATAATGGATGACAAATGATATCCACAAGGTAAGAAAAAAATTAACATGTGAAAAAATCTAATAGGTATGTAGGTGATAATGCATCACATCAATTTTCCATAACATTTCATAAAGCATTATTGTCCTCACACAACAACGGGGATTGTAAACTTCCAACAACAAAAAAATCCAAGGATTAAATGAGAGTTTACAAGATAACAATGGATGTAGTAAGTTTTATTACCTATTCTATTTAAACAATAAAAATAATACAAGGAAACATAATTGTATATTTGAGAAAGGTATCATAGGGTTCTTAAAAGGACATGCATGTTTTTTTTCACTACTAACCGCTAAATGTTTACTTATTTTTACCCATGCAAGGGTGATAGATAAAAGGAGGAGAAGCTAACTGCATTAATTCAAGTTTGATATTAAGAGTGCTGAGGTGCCCCATTCCCCTCAATTTATTCTAAGGGAACACCATTTGTAGGACTTAGATTGGAATTTATAACATATTTCAAAGTTCTATAAATGAACATGAAGTTTGTTTAGTATAAGCGCATAAATAATTTACTTATAAAACAAATATACCTTTCTTGGAATCTTAATTTATAATTAAATTAATAAAACACCATTTTTTTACATATTAAATTTAAATATATCCATGTAGC
The DNA here is from genome assembly GCA_019776745.2 of Taxus chinensis. Lineage (NCBI taxonomy): Eukaryota > Viridiplantae > Streptophyta > Pinopsida > Cupressales > Taxaceae > Taxus > Taxus chinensis. The sequence continues at coordinate 84,011,330 of CM034151.1, forward strand.
CTATTATTCATCACTGAATAAATTAGGAATTTCGATTAAGAATAATGAAAAAATAAATAAAATCTTACTTATGTTTTCAAATCATAAGTTTCTTTTAAAAAGGGCATCATATTACTAAAACCAACAATACACGTGACTTAAATGGACTTAAAATGGCTTATATGCCTTTAAATTTGGAAAAGGTTAAAAGATGCATGTTTAATAAAATGCTTAGAATAGGGAAGATTTGGAAATTATTAAAAGTCTTTAAAGAATTATATTATTGAAGAATAAACTATCAAATTCAAGTTAAGTTATAATGACTAACCATTTTTTTCCTTGCTAAGACATAAATTAGTTACACATTAGAATAGTTATAATTTATGTTAAATATATTTCCACCTAGTTAGGGGGAAGTTAATATATTGAGCCCAATTCAAATATGATGGGATTTGGAATATAAAACTATGTTTTAAAATAATTTAAAACAATCTTATTCGAATTTTTTTTTCATTCTTATTGATAGCTTACTTATTTATCTTATTGATGAATTTCATCTCATTCTTATCTACTTTAATAAATGATAATTTACCCGACATTTACCCAATTTTATTATTTTTTCCTAGTATAAAAAATTGATGAATTTAATTTACCCATCATATACCCAATGTTATTAGTATAATAAAATTGCTAAATTTTCATCACATATTTATTTTAATAAAAGACAATTTACCCAACATTTACCTAATTTTATTATTTTGTCTATATATTGGATAAAAGACAATTTATCCAACATTTACCCAATTTTATTATTTTGTCTGAGTATAAGAAAATTGATGAATTTAATTCACTCAATTTTATTATTTTGTCTATATATAAAATATAAAGAATCGATGCATTTCCTTCATCTTCTTAACAATAAAAGAAAAATTTCACTCTATTAGATTTATTGATTGAATATATGATATTCGATTAAATTCTAAAACAAGTTACATATTATTATTCTTAAGGATAAATTTTTTTTTTCAAAAGTTTGAATAGTGATGAGAGATGTTTTAATTAAAACAACTTGCCTCTAGTTTGCGTCCCAAGCATTCAACAACCAATCAATTCTTTTAATCTCCAACTCCACTTACAGATTTTCTCAAGATAATATGCTGCTAAAAAATCTTTGCTCCCGTATTTTCTGCTCCCAAAATTTCTAAAAAGAAAGCGCGTCTCTTCCTTTATTTGTTTCCTTATTTATAGATAGAGGATTTTCCCCTACTTTACATGAATCTTGTCCTTTCTTTTTCTTTTTTCTTTTAATCGCAACATGGGAGCCCATCTTTCTTAATGAACCCTAGAGATAGAGTTTAAAATTGCTCATACTTATTAATTGAAAGGGCACATGTTCTAACCCCACAGTGAGCTGAGCAACAATCCTTTCTTTCTTTTTATATATATTTATTTTTCTTTATTGCTCTAGTCAATAGTTAATGCAATAAATTATTAAATGATGGCCATCCATCTTTGTCAAATAAATTCTTTCCTTTTTATTTTATTTATCTTTATTATTAACATTAATTTTTCTATAATATTCTTTCATATTTCGGAAAATATCATTAGAAATAACCATTTGTTTTAAGTATTGATTTATTTTTATACATTTAATAACATCAATATAAATCTATATTATAAATCAAGGAGGAGATGGTTAGTTCAAAAATTTATAAGTACATTATGGTTAAAAATATGGAACATACAATGTGATTTTAAATTGTATGTGAGGGTGGACCTATAATAAACCTAAGTTAAGATGGAGACTCGAATTCTAACAAGGTCATCTAGGTATTCTTTGGTATTGTCACATGCTAAAAGAACAAAGTGTCCTAATAAGAGAATTCATAAAATGATACAAAAAGACTTACTCTATTCCTAGGTGGTTTACTATGCCAAGTTGCTAAGGTTTAGAGATATACATTTCCTTCTCTCTTTTGGTACCATAAATTTGTATCTACTCTCCTCTCTTTGATGATTCTCCCCCTCTAGTCCAAGGGAAATATATCATGTAACCAACTCATAACAATAACACACAAGTAGTTAACCAGATCATGATATAAATTCAACTTGATATAATAGAGGAAGTGCTAATCATATTATTGTCATTGATAATATTTATACTAAATTGCATTTAAATAAAAAATTAAACACTCTAGGAAAATAATTTACAACTCCACATAAACAATCACATATGTCAATTATTAGATGAAAAGTTTTATGCTATATAGAGGGATGCGATAATAATAATGAAATAAAAACAATTAATGATGAAATGGGAAATAACGATTTAAAAGGATTAATAATGGATGATGATGATGATGATGATAAAGGGTAAATACGATAAAATGGATTTAATAATAATAATTAATCTTGAGATTTATATGGATGATGCTGGGATATATTGGGATAGATTAATCGTATTAATCATGTCGACATTTTAGATGTTTACACTTTCAAATATTATTTCATCAACATAGGCAACAACAAGTTATAGGAGACATTCTTCCTCCTATATATATAAATTGTTATCATCTACTCCTTTTCTAAATCCTTCATAAATCAAATATCTGTCTAATCTACTGTACCAAGCTCTAAATCCTTCATAGATCATATAATAATTTTTTCAATTTGTAAACATAGTCCTTGTCCTCTGCAAGTGAAAAGCCATCAGGTTGTTCAATGTATACTTATTTATTTAAATTACCATTCAAGACGACTGAATTTACATCCATTTGATACACCTTGAATCCTTTGTATGTTGCATATGCCAAAAAGAGTCTAATGGCCTGCATTCTAGCCACTCGTGCAAATGTTTCCTCAAAATACACTCCTTCAACCTAAGCATAGCCTTTATAAACTAGTCTTGCCTTATTCCTTGTGACTTCACATTTTTCATTGAGCTTGTTTCTAAATACCCACTTGGTTCCAATGATGTTCTTGTTTTTGGGCCTAGGGACAAGTTCCCAAGTCTCATTTTTCTCTATTTGGTCCAATTCTTCATTCATTGCATTAATCCAATATTGGTCTTTACTAGATTCTATAACATTCTTTTGTTATATCTTGAATAGGAGAGCAATTTTCTCTTGATCTTGAATGTTCTTCAACCTTCTTATTTGTATGTTTGTTTCCTTGTTCTCTATGATCTGATTTGGAGGATGATCTCTCTTAACCTGTCTTGAAGGAGCTTTTATATATGATATTTCTTCATCTTCATTCTCTTCTTCTTGATTACCTTCTAATTTCATCATCATCTTGATTTTTTGTGCTTTAGGGAGTCTCCTTGGGATGAGTTTTAGTTTTCCTTGGATGACTCATCAACTATGACATTTGTTCTCTCTACTATTGTTTGTTAGATTTTATTGTAACACGTATATCCTGAACTTACTGTTGATTAACCCAATAATATGCCTTCATCACATCTTGAATCAAACTTTCCAAGGTTGTATTCATCCCTTTTAATAAAGCACTTTCTTCCAAACACTCTTAGGTGTTTCACACTTGCAGGCCTTCCTCTCTAGAGCTCATAAGGAGTCTCGTTTATATTTATTCTGATTTAGGGTTTATTTAAGATGTAAACTATTGTGTTAATTTCCTCCCTCCAATATCCATTTGATAACTTTGAATCATTCAACATGGTTCTTACCATTTCTTGCATTGTTCTGTTCTTTTATCTCCACTACTCCATTTTGTTGGGGTGTTTTTGCTACTAAGAACTTCCTTCTTATCCCATGAACTTCACAAAATTCATCAAATTCATTTGACCAAAATTCACCTCCTCTATCAGATCTCAAACTCTTGATCTTTGTATTTTTCTCATTCTCAACTAGGGATTTGAATGTCTTGAATATTTCTAGTGCTTCTAATTTCTCCTTAAGAAAAGGAAACCGAAGTCATTCTTGTCAAATCATCAATTAGTAGCATGAAATAGCTTTCTCCTTAAATTATCTCAGTTCTTATTATTAGAATAAGGTCGGTATGAATCATCTCTAGAGGTCTTATAGTAGAGTACTCCTTGGATTTAAATCTTCTTCTAGTTTTTTTTCTATGTAGACATGTTTTGCAAAGTATATCACTAGTTTAGTGATCTTGGGCATGTTTCTCACACATCCCTTGGAGCTGATATTAACAAGATTGTCAAAATTGAGATGTCCTAACCTCCTGTGCCAAATCCAACTATCATCCACCTTATTAGTAAAGCATTTTTCTTTGTTAATCTCTTTTAGGACATACATGTTATTCTTGGTTCTTTTATCTTTGCCAACCACCTTACCTGGTTTGTTTTTCCTTATATCACAACCCTTGTCATGAAACATCACTGTATACCCTTGCTTGGACATCTGGATAACACTCAAAAGGTTGTGCTTCAGACCTTCTACATATAAAAAAATTCAGTAACTATCTTCCCATTGTCAAGACTTAATGTGCCCTTTCCTACAATGCTAGGTGATGTATTATCACCAAATCTCACTATTCTTGATGCATTTTCTTCTAAAGAGATGAACTTTCCCTTGTTCCCTGTCATATGACTTGAGAATCCATTATTTATGTACCATTCCATGTCTTCATTTTGAGTATGAAAGGTAGTTTGAGCTATTAAACCTTGTTCCTTACTTGTAGGATTTTTTTTTGCTATGTACACCTTCTTGTCTTGCTTTGGAACTTTCTAATAGCAAAATTTTGCTATGTGACCAGAATTTTGGTAGTTATAGCATATTAGTTCTTTCTTTTTTCTCATGTGGTATGAGTTAAGATGTCTTCCATGACCTTTTACATGTCTCCTACACCTTGAGGCTTTATGTCCAAACATATTTCAAGAAAAACAGTAGCCATAGAAAGAATGAGCATACCTTATTGCATGAGATTGCTTTCTTGGATTAGACTTCTTATTGACATTCTTGATAGTGACATTCTTTTCTTTAGGTGGTTCTTGAGTTGTCTTGATTTCATCTTTAGTATTTTTCTTATCATCCTTGTGGTCTGCCTGTAATCCTATGCCACCTTTGTCATTGAAGGATCTTTGATTTCTTAGAAGTTCTTCTAGGTCCCTTGAGATTTTGTCAAATTTGCGATAGGTATTTAGTTTTCTTGAAGTTTGATCCAATTGATTTTGTAGAAGCTCCAAAACTAATTTGAGTTTTAGATATTATTCCTCCTTGACTTTGAAATATGTTTCAATCAACTTTATTTGTGCTTCAAGTTCCTTGATTACATCTTCATGTTATTGGTCCTTCTTTCTTAGAATTTTCTCATGAAGACTGATCTGCTCTTCATAATTCTTCTTTATTGACTTCATTTTTAATTCCTCTTCCTTTAGAGATTCATTTCCTTAAGAGCACTAACTAGTTCAACTTCAAGATTTACTCATACATCCTCCTCATCTGAGATATCATCTTCAAACTGAGTTTTACCTTTTGAGTTTCTTACAGAGTTTACTTCCATGGCCATGAATAGAGTCTCAGCTTAAGTACCTTCATCTTCACTTTCAGACTTGTTGGAATCACTAGATTCAGATGAACTTGATTCTTCTTTGGTATAAAAATTTCTTATATTCTTGAAATAATTTTTCTTACCTTCATGTTTCTTGAATTTCTTATTGTGCTTATGAGAGGTTTCTTCATCATGATCATCATGATCTCCCTTGTTCTTGTTAGGACACTTAGATGCAAAATGACCTACTTGTCCACAATTAAAGCACTTGAATGGTAGATTTCCCTTGTATTTTCCTGATCCTCTTTTTAGTTTCCTAAAAAACATAGATTCAACCTTCTCATCATCCTCCTCCATGTCAGATTCATCTTTTCTTTTCTTTGATTGGTATTCCTCTTTAGCTTTGAATACAACCTCTTTCTTACCTGATTTTATTTCTTTTTTTCTCATTTCATAGGTAGTTAGAGTTCCATAAAGTTAATCTACCTTTAGAGTGGTTAAGTCTTTTACTTCTTCCACATCTGAGACTTCAAAGTCATAACTAGGACTTAAGGATCTTAACACTTTTTGAACAACCACTATTTATTCCACCTTTTCCCTTAGTCCTCTGATGAGATTGATGACTTCATCAATTATTTGTAAGTAGGATGCAATACTTTCATCTTATTTCATTTTCAATGCTCTCAAATTGACTACGGTAGGTCTGCAACTTGGCTTGTTTAACCTTGTCATCTCCTTCATAGATGGTATTTAGCTTCTCCTAAATTTCTTTAGTTGTAGTACAATGCATAAATTTCACAAATTCTACCTCTGACATACCACACAAGATTGCATTCATGGCTTTTGAGTTATTCTCACTAGCTCTTTTACATCAGTTGGAGGTGTAGTTGGAATGGTGTAACCATCAAATACGAATGCATTTCCATATTTCAAATCCTAGAGACATGAGATAGGTCTTCATCCTGATACTCCAAAAATGCATAATTGGATCCATTGAAGAGAGGTGCCTTGGAAGTAGAGAAACCACATTTGTGCTTGACTTCTGGCCATGCTTGTGCTATTTGGATCTGCTTTGAGATGTTAAACTCACTTCACAAGGACCTTGATTTGATACCAATTGTTGGAAAATATGAGCACTAAGAGGGGGGTGAATCAGTGCTAAAATCAAAATTTGAAAGACAATTCAATTTTCTTTACTTTGTTATGAAGAAACAACAACACCATTCATGAGCAATCAATCAATAGGAGAACACATAGGAAGACAAATTTTAATGTGGGAAACCCTTGAAGGGAGAAAAACCCATTGAAACCAATGCACTAAGATGGAAAATTTTTCTAATGAAAGATTATAAAGATCTCAAACTTGTTGAGCACCCACTCAACATGAAGCACCAATTCCAAAATCTGATCAAGCACCTACTTGACACTTTTGCAAGCTACAACTTGCATGAAAGCACCTACTTCCTAGTTTTCTAAGCTCCTACCTAGACTTGACAAAAATTTGATCACTCTTAATTGACCTAGTTTCTTAATCAACAAATTGTGATCACTAAATTATCTCATACACTCTTGAATAAATTCTTCATGCATCTTCACTAGTATGCATAGTCATCATCAATTATCAATCTCTATATTTTCAAATACATACATATATTCATGCAATAAAATGTATTTATATCTTCAAGAGGAGACATTCTCAAATAAATCTTGCATTTCACTACTTCCATACAACCTTTCACCTACTTTTCTAAAACTTGTACAAGAGGAGAATAAATGACTTCATATAAAATATGTCCTCAAGCAATCATTACATTTTTCATAAGGTCAGTTACATACACTATTTTTCAGACATGTCAAGATGCTCCTGATACAAATGATGATCAAGAAAGAATTCTAAAATCTCTTGACCCTTCTGAATCCACTTATGCAAACCTTCCATCTAACCCTCTGCAAACCTGATTTGTAATGGTCAACACTTTTTTATCTTCTTCTTTAGCATTAGCGAGAACCTCTTTGTCTTGTAGCACATGAAGGAACTCAATGCACCAAGTGTCACCATCATGACAAATGACGTTACAAAAACCTCCATTTTAAATCCTAATAACTCCTTTGTAATGTTTCATGTCTCTCCATTTCACTTTTATTGAAACCACTTTAAGAGTCATAGTGTACATAGCTATGAGTGCAAGCACTTCAAACTATGACATACTTCAGAAGACTGTATGAGCAGCTCACACATATTACGCCATGCAAGATCAATAGAAATGAGTCCATAAGTGGGTCTATACCATCATCATGAGTCTTGGATCTTAAATATCAAGGATCAAAACATGGATCCTCCTATTCAACTCTTCTTTAGAGCACTTTGTAAACACAGTCGTGGAGATTCCTAAACAGTCAAATAAATGCTTCATCAAACTTCAATGCATGAGTTCTTCAATACTTCTCAATATCTTGTGGATATTGATTAGTTTGTGAGCTATGTAGATCACCTTCAACTAAAAGAGTGGAAAGACATCCATTATTCATCTTAATGAAGACATGATTAGGAAAACGTTACACTAATTTACATGAAAAAGATACAGTCTTCAAACTATTTAGAAAACTCACTTACCACTTAGCTCAGCATATCCATGGTTTCAATTTTTCACATTTGAAGGATGTATTCTGGGTCTTGTGAAACCCTACTAGGTCCATATCTTGCTTCATTCTTAGAGCATAATAGATCAAACAAAAATGAATTCTCAAGGACACACTCAAGCTGGTTATAAGGCTTCAAGAACAAGTCTAGAATAGAATGCCTTGCATTTAACATGATCAACATCTTAATTTTCACATGTCAAAAAATATTGCACTCAGAACTTCAAAATAACCTCTCCATATATGAAAAAACACTCTTCTATCATATGTTGAATAGAAGAAATTCATAGTTTGACATGCCAATTTCACTAGTCCTTCTTGATTGTCTTACAATGGCAGTTTTGAGTCCCTTTAGAGATTGATACACAAAACCACTTCATTCACACCAATTATTGGGCTTCAAGAATGGTGTATTGGTACTTGTACCACCTTACATTTACATGCTCACTTGAATACAATCCTCAGTATTTTATCAAGAATCACTCTATTCCCAACTAGACTTGTTTTTGGCTATGTTTAGCCATTAGTGGTAGACTGACATTGATTTCACTTTGATTCACCAAAATATGCAAAGAAATCTCACTTGGTTATCTTCTCATGGAAATCAAGGAAATGTCCATACAATATTCCACACCAATACTTCTTCATCTTGAAACTCTTCCATGACATGACTATAATGACAATTTTTCTTCAAAATAGGATTGTAAATCTATACTGGTACAGTATGACCTGAAGAACATGCCACCAAATGACTAAAAAATGTAACTATAACTGTGAGTTAATTACACACCCATAAGTGATCAATTATGCATTTCCCATGTTGGTTTGAAGATCAAAAACTTCATTTTTTTCCATCGCTTTAATATTAGTTTTAAGGAGGGTTTGAAGTGACTTCACTATTAAGGATTGTTCATAAAGCTTAAGTCACCATTTTAATTCATTCCACCTATGAAATTTTTTTAATTCAATACTCCATCAATGGTGAATATTTTTGGACACCATTCACAATTTTTACATACCTTTGAGCTCTTGAAATATGATCTTCGAGTTAGGAGAGTGCATTCTGTGAGAGCTCGATAGAGCCAAAAACCTTCTAACCTGAGAAATCATCTTCACTTTTTCATGAAACTTGGTCCACAACTGTGTAACAACTCCCTCCACATGTCTAAAGTCTTTTTTTCTCTTAAATTGATTTGCATCATCATGACCTACCTCATTTTTCCATGCCTATATTATTTTTTCTCAAGAACAATCATAAGGAAGACCCCAAATGTGCCTCCAAAAGTTGATATATGACCTGTAGCTTCATATAAAGACTCTAGATAATGTCCCAACATACCTCTCATTCTTGCATTGGCTTACAATAGCCTTATTTTTCTTTATAAACCTTATTAGGTCCTTGAACTAGGCATAAATGAGCTAGTTTACACAATGACTCATAAGACATGACCCTATTTTCCATCATAGAAGACCTTTACACACTCTTCAAACATCATTTTAAACCTATAGGACACCTGATGAAGTGTACACCAAAAATATCCATACACTCCAGTGGGACACCAACCACCATCAACCAAACACTGAACACCCTAAAATTACCATGAATGCTCATGAAGACATCACTGAATTCTTACCTTGTTAAAACATTAACCCACTTTATGAAGACACTACCAATTAACCTTCATGCCGTTGAAGATTTAAAAATTCATTACTCAATATTCACCATCAAGTTACTATGTCATTAATGATAACAACATCAATAAAATGTTCAACAAACCTGTCATGCTTGTTAAAAAGATATTCCAGAGATACAAGGTTTTTAGGGATCTTGCTACCTTTTAGTCTAATGACACCATATGTATCTACTCTTTCAGGGTAAGTGCAGCAAGTTGGGGGACAAAATAGGGGTCATAAGTGGACGTCATATTGCAAATAACAACATAATATCAACTTGTAGGGATTATTACCAATACATACACTCAAAATTAGAAATAATTATATTAAAATGAATTGTAGCATCTGGAATCTAGTTTCTAAAACACTATTTTTTTTTAAAATGGAGAAGTTTAGCTATATTAAACACTCAAAATTCAATGACTTGGTCTTTTTTTTAAAAAATTCCTATAAGATTATAGTCCGTTTTCCCACGATTTGGATGACCAAAAATTGATATATATTTTTGTCCTTTAGTGATAAGTTAGATGTTGCTATCTATCTTGGGATAGATTTTATTTTGTATTTTTTTGAGCAATATTTTATTTTTTATGATTTTTTTCGTGAAAGTGGTATGAAAACATAAAGAAAACAGAGCACTTTCTGTTTGCCCTCCATAACTTCATCAAAAATATTTAAATAAAATAATTATTTTTTGGAACATGTATATAATTTCACCACGGTTGGGATGGTATAATTTTTATCACATTCTGATAAGTGAAACAAAATTTGCAGTCTTAAATGTAGACATAAACATTCACGGGAAAAAGTGTCTTAAAGACCTACTATAAGTAAAAAATTAAAAAATGACATTTATCCTATTATATTCACTTTAAAATCAATATTTATACAAATCTAACAGTCTCTCCTACGCGATGGTACCATTTTTATGACATATTTTTGACTTTTCGGCATGGTTCAAGTCCATGGAAGAATAAATTTGATGTTTTGTTGTTTTTAATGTAAAATTTAGGATTTGATGTCCACTTTATTGTCCCCCAAGTATATTCACCTTTTCTATTACTTAGATTAAATTTGATGTGTGGAGCATCGCTTCCCTCATAAAAGAGGTTACTGAAATTATCTTTCTACTGTTCCAAGAAAGACAAAATGCATTTTTCATCATTGAAGACTTGCCATCTTTAAGTATTATATGGCATATTTAGTTTGAAAAATAATATCGACCAAACATTTTTTGTTCTCCAAAATATGGGTGAGGGATGATTAATGAGGAAGAGATACAGCTAAAGAATATGCTTTCTCATTTTTGTCACGCTAGATCACATGAATTACAAAGGTTTCAAAGGCTTCCATGATTATCCCATATCTCTATTTTTGTAACACATGAAGCCTTGCATTCCTCTCTTTAAACAATTTATTTAGTTTTTTAACAATAATATCAACATCACGTTAGCATTTTAACTTATCTTATTAAATACCTATTTATTTCAAAGCTTTCATCCCTAGCAAAAAGGATTTGTATTTTATTAGTATTGTTTATATTTGAAAATTGTACAGCTTATATGACAGAGGAATTACTTTACCCATAGAATAATGGATAACTACACCTGTGTTTGATTTGGAAGTAGAGAAAATTCTATCAAACTCTAGATTCCATAGTTCATATTTTTCTTCCTCCAATATGATGGGAAACTCTTCATCATTTTCTATGGTGATAAAGTAGTTTCCTATGTCTCTATGTTGGTATATAATATTGATCTCGCGGTTCATTTGACTTATGAACTATGCACTTAACCTTCTTTTTGGGAAGACGATTATTTATTTGAACCTTGATAGGAATAGTAGTATAATATGAAAAATCCATTTATATTTCATCACCCACATCTCCCAATACAATCTTCTGATCCTAGCAACATTGCATAATAAGTGGGCATGTCCACGACTACTATGGTTATCTTTAATCTCTTGTCTGTAAAAACAACGAAAGCAAACTTGGGCATCTTTGACCAATAAAAAAGGGGAACCTCATTGGTTTCCATGGAATATTGCAGTTACTTGTATACATAGATTAAAGGTAAGACCAAGAAACATTTGCATCATTTAGGGGGAATGATGTTATTAAAGGCACGAACTTCAATGATGTAATTGTTTAGCTCAATGCCTCCAATGTGCAACTCCAGGTAAAAATAGTTATATCTTACCTAAGGTGGATGAACTTATGATGAGGAGGTTCTTTGATGATTTAGGTGAGGGAGGAGTAACTAGAAATCCCTTAGAGGTGGATGAAGTCATACTAGGTTTAAGGTTGGTTGTTTTTTAATGATCTGAACTAGTTTTATCCAACTGCTTTCAGATGGTTCTGCAAGTATTCATATTTTGAAATTCACACTTTGAATTTCTTGACATGGTTAATGATATAAAGTGAGGTGTTACTATAAATTTTAGAGGTTATGGACATTTTAGAAAAGGTGGATGCTACTTTGGGATTAAAAGAAGGAGCTACAAATTTAGTATAAGAATTTTTAACTGAGGTAGGTGTAGAGGACTTACCTAAAGAATAAGATACAACTTTAGCCATGAAGGAACAAGGATTCCTTTTTGATAGAGTCTGTGGAAGGAGGTAGAAAATATCCTCGAGTTATTTATGGCATTTTGTATAGTCTCCATTTTAGGATCTATAGAGTTTTTCTTTTAAACCACAATAAAAGAGGCTTATTTTTCATATTATGAGTAGGAAAACACCATACACATACACAAATAACTATTCGTATATTGCATGGATTTTCATAATAATTTTCACCTGAGTAATATTCATAGTAGACTAATGTTATCATATTCAACCTATTCAATGTTTAGGGATATTTCCTTGCTCTTCTTCTTCATCTAGGTTCTCACAATTTATTCTTATTCTGTCTTCTTCATCTTCACATACTACATTCATAGGAGAAGCTTATAGATAGAATCTTTGTGGGGATCCAACCTGGTGCTCCATTTTATATTTTGAAATTTCTTCCTAGGTACATCCTTAAAGGGAGAAATTTAGAAAAGCTTCTTCTTTATAGAAATTAGATCATTAGCATACTTTTGCAATAGTGAGTACTTCTAGAGGTAGAACTTTTAGCTTTATCTTTATTTGATCCTCATTTTATATTTCTAGACATTATTAGATCATATTTTACCTCCACTACAAGTTCATGATATTCTTCTAAGGTATCTGGATGAGCTCTTTCCAAGATAGATCTAGCTACAACTAATATGGTAATTGTGAAGAACCGTAGTTGACTATTTTTTATAGGTCCAGTAATTCGCGGGATTTTGTTAATCAACTCATTGAATTTTGATACTAAAATCCCTCATAGATTCTAGAGGTTATTGCTTTGTATTCAAACTATGAGCATTGATTGATTATAGCATGAGCATATTTAGCTAGTTTGAATCTAACCTCAAATTTTGTTTTCATTTTATTATTTTTGGTGATAGATATTCTAGGTAGGTGATAAAACCAGTCAGTAACAACATCTTGCAGAGGTTCAACAAATAATATTACATATACATCTTCATGTTTAACTCACAATATGCCACATGTCCTAATTAAGGAAGTGATATGTTCATCTTGGTGCCATTTTCTGTCTCCTTTAAACTTTGATAAATTTATTGTATTGATCCTCTAGGTAGCTCATAAATAAAATAAGCTAGAGCCAATGGGCCGGTGTTATGACTCAAAGCTAATGGTGCAGCCACATCCAGTGGAAGTACTATTTAGAGGTGGTACATAGATATGAGTTGTGACTACGAATAGGACTAACATTAGGTTCCCCAATTTGCTTTTCTAGGGGGATTTCACTAATTTGTATTTGAAATATTATAGGAGTGAGTTTGAAGTGTGCTTGTTGTTGTAGTTTGAAAGTGAGATATATGATACCACCTGCTGCTATCACCACAGGTGTATCTTCTATCCTCCAATTTTTATTTCAATCACTACTATTTTGATTTAAGTTTCTTTTGATATGGTGCAACCTTTCCAAAGCTTCAACACGTTCTCCTTCTCTATCCAAGATTGTCACAACAAGATGATAATGAGAATTATTTACTCTATTGTTCCAAATATAACTTCCTAAATTTGATATGATATCATCTTGAGTGTATTAAAAAAGGAAAATGTTAGGCTGAAATGTTGGAGCATTTATGGAAATGGTCATTGATAGAAGAAGCAAGGATAGTCATCAAACTCTTTTCAAGTTTATGAATTATGATTTTTATGGGTTTTAGAATATCTATTTTTTAAAGGATTTTGTGGATCAATAGGGTGTAGGATAACAAATAATACATCACAGTTGGCACCAATTTTTTTTGGAAAATAAAATTTTCAAGGAAAAAATGGGGATTTCATCAACACTCGCAGGACTAACTCCCTCTGCTTTAAGATGGGATGGATTCCATGTTTTGAAAGATGAAAAAATGTACACTAAAATATCTCTCGGGTTGGTCAAAGACTGGGGAATGTGTAAAAACACCCTTTCTGTAACTAAAATGATATCTAAGAGAGAGGAAAAATATAGGTGAGTGAGTGGGGAAGAACGAGAAGGATAATTGTATTTGTGAGCTGAACCAAGATTTCACTAACTACAACTCATAGAGCTTTCCAGTTCAATTAGAAGACACAAGAAAACACATGCTATTTATGTAAAGAAAATGAAATAAAAATAGAGATTGACACAAAGTTTAAATGTTTTAGTCTTATTATTTTACTAGAATGCTATGCCCATTGACATATCATTTAGTATAGATGAATGCTCACCTGAAGTACATAAAACTACCAGGTCCATCCTTTGTGTTTGTTTGATAAGATGTTATCATGCATAGTTGTCATATAATCAACCAATTATTCATTCATACATAAACAAATCATTCATATAATCTTGGAAACACATGTAATAAGGAAACATGTCAGTTAAACAATTACCAAGATCAATTGCACCATTACATCACCATGTTCAAACATATCAATGATCATAATCCATCCACCATAATCCATTATATAAAGGTATTACATAATATAAGTTGAATACAAAGTAACTAATATAATCTGAGCATTGAACCATGCACGTAGATGCACTAGACCCGAAACCATGGAGACTCTACTGCATAGACATCCAAGACTCTCATAACTCAAATACGTGGTACCAAAATAATTACATACAATAGACATATATAGGGGTGGGGACTTTCCCTTCACCACCCATGCACTCTCCTAATAATAGGTGTGCCCAAAAATAGACTACATTTATGTTTTTTCACAACTAATAATAGATTATCCTATAAATAAGACCTATTCTTTAATCCTATTAATATCCTCTATATGTGCATTCTTGATTTGCATGTTCATTCTTCCAAAAATAGACTTTACTTATCTGCCAAGTCATCATGCTTTATCTTCTTTGCTTTGTCGACATTCCATCTTGCTTTTCTATTTTTAGCCTGTAATCCAGCAAAATCAACTAATTCCTAAACTTATGTCTCCCTGGGTGTGAGCCTCCACACCCTGTTTGCTTCCACCCTACCTGCACACACCTATGCGCCTCCATTACATGTGCCCCAATATTTCTATTCGAGCTCTTCATGCTTAGTTATTTTACCCGCTCAACATTACCACACACTAAATACATTGCTCTGTCCTCGACAATGGGTTTACTTATCCAACTCTAAGAGATGAATAAATAGGGAACATCCAAAGAATCAAGAGTATGAATCACAAATAGTAAAGACAGAAAGAATGAAAGGAATCTCTCAACGCACATTGATCTCCTTACTCCTTAATTGTCTGCAATAGTTCAGGGAGCTCCTTATTAAGGGTGTTATCTCTGGTTCACCCCATTCCACCAAACATTTGGTAGTTATCTTTGGAATTAATCATAGCTTTCTCCATCATCTCCTCAGGGGTCATGTCCTGAACCTTATGCTTTAGTTCCCTTATTACTCTAACTAGGCCCAATATTAACCAATCCAAGCCATCCATATTGTGCACGTGACGAGGGACCCCAACTCCTGTAATCCTCAGTTTCATGTGTATCCTTGATTGTCTTCAAGGAATTTTATTTCTGTGCTATCTCAGCTTGGAGTTCCTCTTGCCCAAGCTTCTCCTTCCTTCTTTGCATCCAGCGCACTCACCAAATCTTCCTCCTTCTTGAGTGGTATATGCTTTGAGAATGGGGTCAAAGTTTTGACAATGGTCAAATGCCCGTCCTGCCTTCCTCAAAGTATCCTTCATTGTTGTGCAGCATGGGTTCATATTCCATGATTTTGTGTGCTATAATTTTCTTATTCTTCTCCTTCTTAGCTGTTATATCTCCTTCAATTGGCCCCTGCACAATTGGATTTTCATATAACAACATATGCACTAAATCATGTAAGTAGTGACAACATCAAGGGATATGTATCCTTAGCCTTATCTTCAAATTAGGTGCACACCTCCAAAATATCATCTGTGATGTGGACTACCATGTCTAGGATGACCTTCATGTGCATCTTAGGCTTTTATTTCTCACCAATTAGCAATTAGAACTTCCTTGTACCTTGTCCCTTTTATCCTCCACCAAGGATTTGGATGGTGGCCACCTTATTCCAAGTTCTATGTGCGTCATTTCTACTTCCATCTTGTTTAAAGTGTTGCTTGCTTGCTCCTCAGTAATCTTTGTTGGCCTTATCCATCAATAAGTTTATTTGAAAGACTTCTTCAATTTCCGCTTGGAAAACATGCATCACCTAAAATCTCAAAATCTGGATCATCCATGTGCATCTGTATGCTCCAAGGCAACATCTTCCTTGTATGCATGGATGCCCCTTCTTCATTGATTACCTCCCAACCATACAACTTCTTTGTTTCCACCAGTGCTCTAGAAACAGTGAACACAACACCTTTAGATTGGTCATCAATATAACTAACTTTAGGCATGTGCACATGACCTCATCCTTTCTCCTCCTTCATCACCTAGTGTGTCTCCAAGTGGGTACATGCTGCTCATTCCTTATGCGTGCATACACCGGTTCCTCTCGATGCTTCAGTCCCTTATTGACATTTTATATCTCTCTTCTTCCCTCCTATAAATCTTCATGCTATGTACCTCATGGTCCTCATGTATTTCTTCATCTTATGCGACAGTGCTCTCTTCTCTACAGCCCTTCTTCCTCCAAGTGTCTTGAACTAGGGCTTCCCTCTCTCCAAACTCCTTTATCTTGGTCCCAGCGCCCTCTACCACTGTAACTCCTCATCGATTGCCATCCCCTTCATGCACTAGCCTTTGTCTCCTACCTCTTCTTTGAATTATTTGGGCTAGGCTCTAGCTGGTAAGGGTGCTGGTGACTTCACTAGTATCTTGATGGGCCTGTGCCACTATCTAACTCCTCATGTGCCTTCATCTTGGATCTTCCCCTGGTGCTTATTATCTATCAGGGCACTGTCCTATTTCTCTCCTCTTCCTCCTCCTTCATCCTTAGTATTTTCTTCATCTTCTAAACCTTGGAGGAGTGGCCTCACACACCTTGCCTTTTCCTAATCGTTTGTTCTACCCTTTAGAGGCTATTGGGACTTGTAAACTCATCCTCGATGTATTTACCTTTAACCAACTTAGGATTCAGGTATATGTATACCTTTGGCCACTTTTTCATTTCCTACTGCCAAAGTTGATAGAATTGATATGTTGATATCATCTGATATCAAGGTTTTAATGTAAGGCTACCTTCCTAGGGTACACATAAATCTTTGCGTAGTGTATGGTGGTCATAGTCTACCTTATCCATATCGAACCTTAGTTTGCATGTGTCTGAGAATCTATTTCATTGATGCTTGGAAGTAGTGCACTAGTGAATGGCATACAGTAACTTACATCAAGGGCGCTTTTTGCCAATCCTTTATGTAGAATCTTCCAATGCAGTAGTGCTGTTAGACTGTGAAGTCCACTTTTCCATCTAAGATAGAGGGTAAGTTTCTTAGAAGATGTGTCATTCATGCTTTAATGCCTGGCACGTATTTTCCTGTATCACATATACACTCTTAGCCTATAAGCACTAGTAACTCCATCACATGTTGTAATCCATGAAAATATCTTTGCTAATTACTTTTATCTAAGGTGGATATTTCCACATTTTTTCCTTAGTGCCATATGGAACCCCTATCTCTGCGAACACTATAGACAGGAGGATCATGCCCCATGAAATCTTGTCACCCACATACACTTCCTCAATTTTTCCCTCCGCGATGAAAGGAAGCAATGTTGTATAACATTCACTGCCATGTCATATTATTTGCAATATGGAGCCACTTCTTGTTCACCTAGCCTTATCTCTCCTACGTGCATTCAACTTTATTAATAAGATGTGTGGACAATATTAACAACAGGGTCAATGATTTTAGAGACATCCATCACGTGCACCCTCCTTTATGATATTTCATCTCTACTACGGTAGTCACTACTCCTACATCATCATCTAAATACGTAAACAATTTCATTGCCATGAGCTACGCAACCCTGTAATTCTCCTAATAATTAGTGCATGGTAATGTGCACAATCTTCTCCCTGTAAAGTAGAAGAAGTCATCATGGAATCTTGACATGATCCACTGGTATAGGTGCTCTTGGGTTTACCAAAGTATGGTAACTCATAGAGATTTGTAGTACTCATGCATCATCCAAAGTATTGTGCCCTTTATCATCATAAATGGGTTTGTCATCTACAGTCCTCTGGTTGGTCTTCCACACCAACTCACTCTCTTTTTGGATCTCATTTGTACTAAAGCAATGATTGTATTCACTCACCTTACACTTTCGAACGTTGGAATCCTCGACATACCCCATTATAACTCCCTCTAGAATACTACATCTTAGAAAACCTCTCCTCATGGTGCTTCCTCAGACCTCGACTTTCTAGCTCTTTCTTCTTTCCCTTGTCCCTTGGTCGTCACAATAGAATTCTAGTTTTAGTGCCATACTACTATCATGCTCAACGGTTCTAACTTCATCTTATATCAAAATGCATGTGCCGTAGATGTTCTGAAATCCTTCTTGATCAATCAATTTCACGCAACAGATACTTCACTTTCTATTACCCTCATATGCTCCTAAGCCTTGAGTTATCTTCAGTCTAGAAATAATGTGCCCTAGGTCCGAACTCCACACCATTATGATCTAAATATCCCTAGTTCACAACCCCTTCTCCATGACTATCCAAACCTCCATGCCGCTCAACCTCAAAATTTCACTTATAAAGGAGTTTCTACAAAGAGGCTCGTGTATCTTACTTGATTTGGGTTGCTTCTATCTTGCATATTCTTTTCACCAATTCACATCAATTCACTCAAACTTGTTGCAAATTCACAACTTTTTCAATACTCAAATCTCACATTCATACTTATGGCTCAATACTCAAATTTGGTACAAGGTAAGGTACAAGAATAAACCTTCTTCAACGCCTTTTTTATATATTTCCAAATATCTCCTGCATTAATTACTCACCAACTACCACCGTACTATAGCTTTAATTATGCTTTTCTACTTTTTTTGTGCTTTTCTTTACTTTCCTTTGTGCGCTTCTGCCATAACCTTCTAGTGCACATTCTACTCCGAAGCCATATGCATCATCATGTGTGCTTCCTTGTGCTGCTACGCATTTTTCCTCTACACTTCATACCAAGTAGTTTATCCTGCCGCTGCCTACCTCGCGTTACACTGCACAACCTTTTCCTCGCATGGTCTTCATCCTGAGAAATTATTCATGAACACCATCATCCTTAGCACCTATTTTGTGACACATTTTTCCTCTTTTTTGCGTGTGCACCTTTCATAGATAATCCTTGCTTCACACTTTTACCAATGTACATGAATCAAATTTCCTGAGTGTGTCAATCTATTTATGAATCACAACATTAATAGATGTCTTTTTTGCGTACTTGCACCTAGTTCACCCCACACTAAAATTATATATGGTCCTCTGTGCATGAACTCAATAGATAGTAATCATCTTCCTGCATGCAAGTGTGATTATTACATAAAAATAAGGAAACAAAACAACAACAATAATTGGAAAGCAAAAACATGAAAAAGGGAAATCTAATCTAAGTGGAAATATTGCCTTATTGCAAACACCACGAAGATTATTTATAGTAGGGCTTCAACCTACTCCTATTGAAGTAATCAGGAAACATGGTGTCATCCAACACCTATAATTAACATGCACCTGATTCAAGTATCTTGGTTACTACAAAAGGTCCCAACCAATGTACCTTCAATTTCCTTGGGTGGTGCGCAAACTTAGATTCATAGAGAAGTGCCATCTTGCCAACTACAAATGTATTGTTCTTAATGTGCCTATCATGTTAGGCCTTCTGTTGTGCCTTCTCAGACTTCTGGATCCAACTCGTAATAATGTCCTACTAATCTAATTGCATTAGTTTGTCAATGCACTCCTGAATAACTTGTTCATCATCTAGTCCACCTATGCCCGTAATACGCAGAGATGACAACATGAATTCAACTGGTAGTACTACCTATATGCCAAAAAATAATTGGAATGGTGTGGCCTTATTCAATCGTTTATAAGTAGTCTTATAAGCCCAGAGTACAACTGATACTTTATCATCCCAATCTTTTCTTCCAACATCACAAGTCTTTGTAAGAGTTTGTCCCAAAATCTTGTTGAAATCTTCTGCAGTACCATTAGCTTGAGGATGATAAGGAGTAGTTTTATGGTGTACCACTATAAAACCTACCAATATAATCCTGATTGTCTCTTTTAAGAAATGAGTTTCTCTATTACTTGTCAAGTTTAATGAGTTGTCATACCTGCTACTAATATTTTCCCAGAAGAACCTTGTTGATGTGGCTGCAATACACTCCTTTGTAAGCGTTGCCTCTGCCCACCTTGTCATATAGTCTGTACAAGTATGAATGTAGTGCATGTCAGTCCTACACAGGGGTGGTGCAATAGGTCCTACAAAGTCAATGACCCACTTCTCTAAAGGTTTCACATTCACTATAGGTCACAATGACATCTCATCTCTATGTCTAGGCTTCCCAAGGAGTTGACAATGATCATATGCTTTCACATAAGACTTGGTGTCTTTATACAAATTCTTCCACTGAATTCCTTCCATAAGAATCTTGTGCACAGTCGCTTCACCTGCATAATTTCCTTTTGTTATTCCACCATGAGCCTCCTCCATAATGACATCATGCTCATGTTCCAGAACACAACAACGTAAGAATTCACCATGACCCATTTTGTACAAATCTCCTCTAATTAGATGATAGGGAATTGTGCATATAACAAGTTGATTTTTATCTAATGTCTTCATTCCTTCAGGTGCCAATCTAGTGTGCTAAAATACAATGATATCTTCTAGATCTGTGGGCATGTGATTCAACCTGAAATTTTTTGCATCAGACATAGTATCTTCAATGCTCTGCGCGTCCTCTCCAAAATTAATTCTTGATAGACGATCAAGCCTTGAATTGTTTTTTATTAGTTTGACAACAACTGTGAATTTAAACTCCTCAAAGAGAAGTGTCCATCTACAAATGTGCCCTTGCAAAATAGGCTTTTTGACCAAATATTTCAATTCCATATGATCTATATAAAATATAAATGGAGTAGCTATAGACACAAAATCACGCACTTTGGGTAACTATCTAGTCCTGATGGCATACTACTATTCATATGATTCTTAAGTAAGAAGAGTAATAATTAACCCATGTCCTTGGCCACCTTTCTTTATCTTATTTTGATCTTTTTAGTCTTACACCCTTACTTGCTCAGTCTGTATTTTTATACTCCAACTTTTATCATCCTAGACACCAACTCCCAGCCAGGATGTCAATGCCAGGAGCACTCACCCCCTTTGGATGCCCTTGACCCCTTTGTACTTTACTCACACTTTTTGGGTCCTTTCTATCCATTTGAGCATCTTATATTTTTAGTAGTCAAATTTTTCGGGGTCAATTACAAAATTCAAGTGAAGGAATCATATAAATATAAAGCTATGTGATCATAATAAGGGACCAAACACTAAGCATTAACTATCACCACCTAAGATTACATCCATCAAGGCATGTAAGAGATCCATTACATCCATCAAAAGAGAAATAAGGGCTTGTTTTATGCATCACACTTCATAAGAGGGAAGTTAATTCTATTCCATGTACACATTTACTACATTCTACATCTAGTTACTTGCTCTTTATCCACATGCGACTGACACAAGAGAAATACATTGGGTATTAGTGCAACACTCAGTCATAAGTTCACCATTGTGATATCTGAGGGCAGTCTGAACCCTCATTCTCATCTTTATTTGTTGGGATTTGATGTCTATTTGAGGGTTTTACACATTCATTCTTCATTACATGTTTACAATGAGCCCCACAATCATGGTGTGACCTCGAAGTGATTAAAGGAAAAAAAAGACAAAAAAATTATGACACCTCAGAGGAGGTTTTCTGAGCATCTCCATAGACCCATGCACCCATAAACAGGCCTAGGGCACTTATGGGCACCCCTGTCCCTCTCTAGGTGCCCCAGTCCAACATGCTCCTCTAGTTCTGGATTTTTCTAAGATCTAGTGTGATGGTTAATGCTTTGTATTTTCTAGTTTTCCTACTCTGTGCACTCTCAAAAACTCTACAAATCAACTAAGTCTTTCTACTCTCTCCTTACAATTAGGGTTTCATTATTTATTGCTATACTTAATTTATCATTTATTTACTACTACTATATCATCAGATTAGGCATAATATTTCATATTTTACGTAATCAGTAGCCAACAAGTATTGAAAAAACTTATGAAGCACGCAAATCATAGATGATGCCTTGCATTTAGTTGTAGTATAATTTTGTTTTTTTGGTGTCAACTTCCTGCTTGCAAAGCATATGGGGTGATCCACATTTCCATCTTTAGGTTGTGCCAAGACTGTGCCAATAGACATAACAAAAGCATCAACATGCACATGAAAGGATTTATTCCACAAAGGAAAGCACAAGATAGAGGTAGTGGTAAGCTTATCCTTTAATGTTTCAAATTCTTGCTATTGCACATCACCCCAATAAATTTTTCCTTTTGATTTGCAAAACTCTTCCAGGGGCATGAAAATGTTTGCATATCCCTTAATAAATTTTCTATAATAACCGGTATGCCCCAAAAATTCATGCAATTCACTTTAGTTAGTAGGATCTTCTAAACCCAATATCATAGCTATCTTGGCTAGGTCTACTGATAATCCCTCCTTGCATATGATGTGCCCAAGTAGAGTTCCAATGGGTGTAGCAAAGATACACTTTTTAATGTTGAGAGAGATGCTTAACTGACTGTTCCTTTCAAAAAGGAGCATTAAATTATCACAATGATCCTTAACCAATCCATAGACAATCCAATCATCGAGGTAATGCTATCCAATTTTACATCTCTTGTGAATTGGATAACTTGTAAAATCCAGACTTGGGTAGTATGATGAAGTCTTAGTGAAGAAGCTGGAGAAAATGGTGTGTTATGGAGTTTGGAGTGGGTGGAGGAACCAAACGGTAATATAATAGTAGGTATGGATGCAACTAGATAGTATAAAGGAAAAATGGAATCGACTGGTAGCAAGGGAAAATGTTCCTGGCTGACACTGGGATGACATGCTCTTGGCTGAAACCAGGTTGATATACTCTTGACCAACAAAAGGAAAAATACAATTGGATGACATGAGGAAATGAATGCTACTGGTAGGTAGCAAGAATGTTGCAACCGACTAACACAAAAATAATTATACAACCAACTGACACAGTTTAAGGTAGATCAACAAATAGTTTTAATGAGGTATGATGCACATGTCTTCCTCTGCAAGCAAGGTACCATCAGGAAATGGATTTGTAAGGTTGCACATACCTTGTTTTAGAGATTTAATTCATCTTATTGGTGGGTAGAGGCAGAAATCTAGGTTTCTCTTCTCTCTCTCTCTCTCTCTCTCTCTCTCTCTCTCTCCTTCTATATATTGTAAAACCCTCTCATTTGTGAGGGCATGTTCTAAAATGTAAAAAAAATCTACCAAAATTGTTTTTGAGAAGATGTGAGTTGCAATCCTTCTTTTAGACATGGAAAGTGTTCTTGTGCCTTCTTCTTCACATGTAATGTTTTTTTGCATACTTTGAAAGCAATAAAAATTAGTGTTTTGTGGTGTTTTCCCAACCATAACTTGTGTTTTATTGCATTTCTTTTCCTCTCCATTATTACTGTTGATTTTGTACATGTATTTCTCACTTGCAGGTTCATCTTGTTATGTTTCATGGAGAATAGATGGTGAATGAAATTTTGGGTTTGCATCACTTATGTTTGGCCTCACCCTTACCCTTTTTCTCATAGGTTTAACATTTGAAAATTGACCTTTACTTATCCCATCTCAATGCATTGTGGACAATTTTCATTATTCACTTCATGGCACATGGATTAAGGATTCAAATATAATGGATGACCCCTAAGGATATGTACATCAATGACCATCCTAAAACGAATCTCTGTTGTCCATCTCTCTGATGCATGTCATCTCTAAGGGCCTTCAATTCAGTTTCATATTTCCGCATGTAAAACATTGGCTTCACATGCCTCTATAGATTTCACTTTTATCATGCCACTCAGATGGTGTTGTTAAGAATTTGGTGAGAACAGTTCATCTTAAAAAACATCATAACATGAGGGTCTTCAGGAGGGTGAGCAATATAAATTCATTTTACATACTGGTTTTTTTCAAGTTACATCTCTATCCCACTGATTGAAAAATACACATGATAATTATGGTTATAATATCACTGTATTCATACATAATAAGACACATCATATACAAGTATTATGATATTTAAATATTTACATTCTCTGAGTGTAATATGCCATTTATGGGAAAGTATGACTATAATAATATGAGATTCATAACAACCATGTCAATACCT
The DNA here is from genome assembly GCA_019776745.2 of Taxus chinensis. Classification (NCBI taxonomy): domain Eukaryota; kingdom Viridiplantae; phylum Streptophyta; class Pinopsida; order Cupressales; family Taxaceae; genus Taxus; species Taxus chinensis. The sequence goes on from CM034151.1 coordinate 84,036,062, forward strand.
GAGGTTTCATATCAATAAACATCCAAGAGGTAGGTATACCCTAATTGGGAAAATGTAATATAGTATAATTAGAAGTAATCCAAGTTTATTTTATTTTTGATGCAATACCTATAATCGTGTCAATCATCATGAGTAATACAATGTCCTATTGCTGACATTAATTTCACTAAGTAATATAACTACACATGAAATCGATAGAGCCCACATTTCTAGAGAGTGAGATAAAAAAAAATGGTACACACAAGCATAGGCACGTATTCTCCTAATATATATAATATGAAATATGCAACGTATGTAGGCAAGTGATAGATACACAATCATACATAATATGGATCATGGCAACACAATATATAACAAACACAAGATAATCCTAAGCATTGTAGAAACATTATCATGTATATAGAGAAAGTATTTAAGCAATCACGTATTAGGAACACCAAATGCACATTTATAAGTATAGAGTTTAGAGAGAAAAGAATACATTTTTCCTACAAGTCATGTCAGAAGCATTGTAGGTATAATGAATTTACACCATGCACAAATTAGTTGACAGAGGCATGTAAAAAATGAACTATACACCATGCAAAGACCAACTTTCTAGAACATGTAGGCTAGGGAAACTCGAAAAGGTTACACATGCAATGGCTTCTAAAATAGGTCAAAAAAACTTAGCATAATGGTGTAAGCAAAAATTACTAACCAACTGGTATATAACCAATTCTCTAAGCCTAATATCATGAAAATTAATCTGGTTTTTTGGCTTGTCATCTACTATATGATGACAACATTAAATAGATCGAAAAAAGTAAAGGAATCGTAGAAAGGTTCACACTATTTTTCTAATGAAATTAAATTTTTTTAGAGGTCCAAATTTAACAATATAGATATTATGGACTTAGAAACATGAGCAGTGGAGAGTGGATATAAAACTGGAATGGCACTAAATTTCTTACTAATCTAGGTGAAATGAAATATAATGAATGTTTGAATTTACTAACCTCAATCTTCAAAAAGAATTTCAAAAAAATCCCACTAGGATGTGCCAAAATCTTAGAAGTTGCCAATACCATTTAATCTAGGTTGATTCACTAGGGTTGGTTATATTAACGGGGGAATGATCACCTATCACAAGTAACTACATCAGAGGCTTAACCAACTAATCTTGTAAACCATAATTATTTGCTTTTTTGACTTGCATTGAATAAAGGTAAACAACCAAGTAAAGAAAAGAGAAAGTGCAAATTTCATGGTTTTCTACCATATCAGTGATACCTTTTTTTAGTCACAACTGTTCAAATCATTCAAGAACTATATTAAGGGGATGAGTTATATGAATGCTTACCATGTGATGATTTTAGAACATAATTTACAACCAATAATCATTTTTATTGAAATCTACCTTAATTTCTACTGGTTGTTCACACAGATCTAGAAGTCGAAAGCTCGAATGCTCAAATGCATTTAACCTTCATTTCACTTTATCATTTTTATAATACATGTTCATATTCTTGGACTTAAAAATCAAAGACAACAGGAAATTATTCTAAATGTTTAATTTTCACAAGAAAAGCCGATAGACTTATATGCATCACTTACTGAATCATAGAAAACTAAAGTGTTCAATCATTTTACGCATAAGTATTCCACTAATTGTATTTCACCTTGTAATTTTTAATTTGCACCCTAAAATTCAACATCCAATACACATCTACCAATAAGTCTAGGGAGAAATCCACATAAGGCACAGTGACCTCTTATTAAGATGGAGATCAGGGTAAGTATTTTTCACTTAATGTTGAACAATGGAAGATCCATCCAAAACTTTACCCCTTTCCTGTTGATTCAGTAGGTATTGACCCAAAGATAATGACATCACCTAGGTAACAAATAAAGGGAGCGAATAATCAGAGTATTAGTAAGGTCCTCAAAAGCCACTATATGTAGAATTAGAGGTAGTAGATTATTTTGATTGTGGCATACATAATAGAGTGTGAGATAAATGAACTCTAGTTGTAGCTTAGATCAATAGGGTAAGACCATACCAATTACAAAGAGTGATCTAATGTATAGAAGTTGAATCACGAGTAATGTCTAGTGAATAATAATAAAATGATATAAGTAAGTATGATCCAAGAAGTTGTAAGTATGACTACAAGTTATAATGGTGACCAATGTATTGTATATAGTTGAAAACATGGGGGTATCTATGACCTGAAAAACTGGTTCTTTAGATGGTTATTCCTTGCAAACCCTAAGCAAGGCCCATTATTAAAGGGTATTTCATTGAGTTCCATAGATACACGATCAAGCCATATTTATGCTGAGACAACAGGTAGTTTAGATGATGCCCTTTTAGGCAACATATTTGATTCTTGGTGAAGAAGGAGCATCCTTGCCAACATGTACTTATTGATCGTGGTGTACATCATCAATTTTAGCTTTTCAGTGTGTTCTGTGGATCCTAGTGGTCATTCAAATTCTTTAGGTGGTGTTAGATTCCTGTTTAGCCTTTTCACAAATCATGAATTAGGCACTTTCCCTCTAAAAGGTGCGAACTATTGATAAGTTTGAATCAACGCATTTGATGAGCTTGTTTTTGAGCTTCTTAATTATAGATTCCTGGAGTTGTGAAATTTTAATGAAGGTGGTAAAAGGACTTACTCAAATATCTAAATAAAGGCATAAATACTATATATTTTTCTACGCTTGGACTATTATGTCACTATTAACCTCATAGATCTACTTAAACCTTTATCACAACATACTAATAAAATAAAACTTAGTCTTACAGGAGGCCAAAATTTGTGTCAAGAGTGATTCATTTCGATATGAAACATTCATCAAATTTTTTCATACCCCCTCATTTTATAAAATCTTGCAATCATAAGGAATGTTCATGATTCTTAGCTACATATCATGACCCACCAATATTATTTAAACTCGACTCACATGCACTTAGTCATATGCTTCCGTATTTTATTCTCATATCTAATAGTTTCACCTAGGTAGGAATGATTTAATACAGTTTATGTTTGATGTAATTTGGTTGTGTGTGAGGGAGATTAAGTAAATGCAATCAGTTAACCTCCTAATTAGACTATGTGATCAAACCCGTTGATCACACAACCAAATCACATCAATCAACCTCCTAATTAGACTAGGCAGTGGGTCTAGAACTTACCTTGGTGTAGGACATGATCTAGAACCAGAACCCCCTACTAGACTCCCTTCGTGTGGTGTGTTAGTGCTTGATTTGATATCCCCCTTTAATCTCATGTATGCCTTCAATTTTTTTTCTCTGACTGGTTTGTTCATGTGAAAAACATATGATTGAAGATATAACCATGTCAAATGTGAATGAAAACCTTATGTTTAGGGCATTGATCCTTTTTTTTTTCAGTCGAGGATTGTGAAAATGTGTAATTATTGAAGAATCCATTTGAAATAGGTCAAGAAAACTATGTAAAACTATGATTTATCCCTCTCAAATGTTGTCCTTATTGTTCCCAGTGTAAATTGTAAAATTCAAGAAATTTCTCCGAATTCTGATGATATGTGGTGTTGCCCAATTTTACACCCTTTGTAAAATTTGAGCGACTTGCATGAGTGTTGGACTTGGCGGATATTTGAAAACAAAAATTGAGAAACCATAGAAGCAAGGAACATCACCACAGAAAGAAGGAAGGTTATCCATGTGTCCCTCAACTCTACTTTGGAGAAAGTGTAAGGAATCAAGAGCCTTCAAGTAGTGAAAGTTGACCACATGGCATAAGTGTGGTAGGGTAGCCCAATTGGGCTAAAAAGTCAAACTAAAGAAAAGGAACACACACACCCCCACATGTCACCCAGGTGTAACTTTAGAAAAAAATAAGTTCACGGAAGGAAGGAAAGTTCTACGGAAGAAAGAAAAGCCCCTGCGTATGGATATTTAAAGCCGCGCTACTCTAAGTATTGCCATGGACTAAGGTAATAGTGTGTTGGTATCCAAATTTGTTCTCCTTTTTAATCTGAGTAGCACCACAGATATTCCATGGAGCTTAAGGACATATTAGACCATGTTGTATGTCATTGGTAGCTGGGGATATGTTCTAGCTGGCACTTAGGTTTGTGAAGAAATGGATAACACTCCAATAGGACTTGATCTTGTCCTAGTTGTTTTAGGTTGTGCCTTGCAACCAAGGTAAGAGGACCTATTTTGTAACCTTGTAATGGTGAAGGAGGTGAAGATGTCCTTCTCTTTGCTTGAAATTCTATGATGGAGACCTTGATGAAAACATGATCAACACACCAGATCTAAACTCTCACAAGTTGTCACTTCTCTAAATATGGATATGTTCTCAAAACAAGGAAAAGGTTACTAAGACATTGGAAATCCTAATTTGCTTTGTGCATTTTTATAAATGGATTGTATTCTTCTGTTGACACACAATGCAATGCAAGGGCAGTAAGGGGTAGGATCTTTGTTGTTAGATGATTTTTGGTGGGGGATTGTTTAAACAAAATTAGCTAGGAATTACCAACTTCTTTGAGAACCTTTGCAAGAGATTTGCAACACCTAAATAGCAAAGATGTTTCAATGGGTTTAAGATACTCCTTCAACCAAGATATGTGCACTAAATGGAGGCCTAGATCTGCACTTTTCCACATAACCTTTGATAACCTGCCACAAAATCTTGAAGCAAAGATACTCAATTAAAGTATATAGGAATCCCTGATTTGATCATGACCTAAGGTGCTCCCAAAGGTTTACAAGATAATCTCAATGCATTCAAGGACAGGTAAAATGATTTTAAATTATGTTTATCTTCTTATTAAATGAAGGATCTTCTTAATGATGAGATTGCAGATGCCACTAAACCCTCAACTAGAAATGGAGACCATGTATGAATTCTAAAGACTTTCAATGCAATATTGCAACAAGAGCATTGAAATTCATTCTGCAAACATTTAAGCATTGATAACAGACATCATGTTGACCAAGAGATAACACCACAGATTTAATCCAAAAATTGATCAAATACATCAGCAAGGGGAGATGTTACATGGAACAATCTTATAGCTTGTGTGATGGCATATACAAGTTGAAACCAACTCAACGTGATACATGAATCTGATGTCCAACATATGAGACATTGAAAATGGCTTTCAGGTAGGTTTTCTCCAAAGAACTGAGCCTTCTCTCAGAGTTTTTTGCTTGAAAATTATACATCTTTTTTATCTCTTCTAAAAAATTCTCCTAAAATTCACTGATATAATCTCATGCCATCATTGGATTCTTATTTCCCAAGAAAATAATATGCTTAAGAGATCAAAGTTTTTTACAACAATTATTCATGATTCCATGAAAATGACATTAAACATAAAAACACTCGCAGGTTTCTAGGTGTGTCAAAAAGGATTAAATCATTACAAATATCTGGATCATTATCCATCTTGCAGGCATGCTTTTTATCAGTGAGGCATGCAAATACCATTGACTCATCATTTTAACCTTTTTTCCTTTTCAAACTACCTCAACAACTTTTAATTTTGTCATTTCAAGTTTTTACACGGGCCTGAGAAAAAAATACATCAAAAACACCATATATCAAAGAATTAAGTCATGAAAGTGATGTCAATGATCCTGGAAGGCCAAGAGGACACAAAATCACTATAAATTTGATGAATTTTGATGCAAAAATTGTGATTCCAAGCTTCCTAGAGGAAAAATGGCGGCGAAAAAATGAAATTGCACAACCATTAATCTTACATCAACCTTTAATATCAACCCTCCATGTGGAAGATGCAGTCCAAAAATACGCTCAATATTACCTTTTTAAACCTTGGATAAGGTGGGACATGTGTCAAAAAATGATTGGATCGGGCCCATGCCTTTAAAAAAATGCATTTGCGACCTTTTGAAAATTTGGAATATTTTGCCACCTTTCCCCGCCTGCCTCTTGGGCCCGATCCACGTGTCTAAAAACAATTGGGACCAAAATTGGGATCATTTTTGACTTTTCCACATTTTTTGGAAAAATGAAATTTTTTGACTTTTTTCTCCGCCCCTCTATCATTGAAATTTGGAGCTGACACGTGGCATATGGTGGGCCCCATCGGGGTCATGCTTCAATTCTGCGCATTTTAACCTTTTTTGGAATTTGGAAAATTTTCACTTTTTTCCCCGCGGGCCCACACCTCTGATTTTTTTCCTTGCCACGTGTCTCCTTGTGATTCGCTAGCGGGCCAGGGCTTGAAAATTTGATTTTGAACTCCTTTGTGAAAAAGGGAAAAAAACCCCTTCTACCTCCATCGGCCCACCGACCCACCTTGCTTTGTTGGACACGTGTCCACCTATGATTGGCGTGGAGCCATTCCTCATTATTTGCCTTTTAGACAACAAAGCCCAAAAGTTATAAAAATTTCCTTTGGCCCCTTCCTCCACCTTTTGCCCTTTTGGACACGCGTCCTTTCCTAATTCGTTGCGAAGATTCAACCCAAATTTCAATTTAGCCCCCCTTTTTTGATAAGGAAATTTTTTAATTTTTCATCTGCTAGGCCACCGACCCGCCTAAAATTGATGCCGCATGTCCTCCTCTGATTGGAGCGGGGAGAAAAATGATTTTGAAACTTTATAAATTTAGAGCAAAAAAACTCTAAGTCCCCCCGCGGCCCACACCTCCATTTTGAAACTTCTAGGACATGTGTCCTCTTGCGATTGGCTGTGGGGTTTCGGGCCAAAATTTTGCTTTATCACTTTGAGCCATAAAACATCAATATTCTCCAAGTCCCTCCACCACCCACATGCCATCAGACCAAATTATGTGCCACGTTTCCTCTCCCTATTCACTGCGGGCGTTCGGGCCAAAATTTGTCTTTGAAAATTTTGCAAAAAGAAAACAAAATTTCCCAAGGAAAGTCCCCCACTTGCTAATTCCTTAGCTAATCAAAGCATGCCACTTAGGCATCTCTTGCAGAAAGCAGAGCCTCGGATCAAAATTTTCCTTTTTGCCAAAATTTCAAAAATGATAAGTTAGAAATATTTCCCGACACCCCCTGGCCAATAGGAACCCGCCACATTGCCATTACCTTGTGATGATGAATTTGATAGGAAAATGACACCCGTATGACTGTTAAAACGTGAAAAATTTAAAGGATGCCCTAGAATTCAAAATTTTCCACAAGGATTGCAAATTTTTTGATTTTAAATCAACTGAATCATGTTTTGACATTATTTTTGACCTTAGGATTGGGAAATTAACCCATACAATTTAGATTTGATCAATTTCAATTTTTTGCACAATTTGGTAAAGGGAAAATGACACAACTCGCAAACTGGAAAAACCTAGGGCATAAATAAGAGCACACATAGATTTATCTTTTAAACCAAGGCAAACCAACAAGTTTATGGGCATTTTTGAAGCATTTCAACCAGGGGGAGAAATTGCAGGTCACCAATTTGAGAAGTAAAACATTTCTGAGGAAAAATGGACATGAAAAATTAGGGCACACTATGCCAGCTCAGAAATGGCATCAACATCGGCTCTTGCTTGGGGATGGGCACTCTCAGTGAGTGCCACAAGGAAAAAACGTAGACCTTGTGCCAAAATATCCATTGGGCAAAGGAGTCAAGAGCCAAAAACACCAAAAACTAGCCAAGAACCCGACAAAAATGGATGCCACATAGCAAGGCAAAGCACAAAATTGACAAAACACCAAAAATAGAGAAAAAATGAAAACTATACACTGTACAAGATGATGTATACCTCAAATTTGGGGTTTAATCCAATAAATGTTTCAAATGTCTACCATTAACAGGAAGCTCCAAAAATTCCCCATCTAAATCCTTGAGAAAGAAAGTATGTTCACCAATTCTGATATCAATGGCATAAGTGCCCATCCATAATGCATCAAATTTTCCATGCTTGCCCTTGTCTTCATGCCTACTATCCCACAAAAAAACTAGATCTCCAACATTGAAGGCTTTAGGAGTGACCTTCTTATCAAACAATCTCTTCAATTTTTCTCTAAATCTGACATGACTTTGATGGGATGCTCTTCTCTCCTCATTAAGCTCAATAATCTGATTGATCCTTTATTCATATGGGTCAAGCTCTTGATCTTCCAACTGTTGGGAAAACTGAAATTAAGATAATTGCAGGTGTAAGGGAAGAAAATCCTAAGTTCCATACACCAATTCAAATGAGCTTTTACCAGTAGCCCTTTTAGGAGTTATCCTATCATCCCAAACTACAAATTTCAATTGTTCACCCCATTTCTTCTTGTTTTTCTCCAAGGTTCTTTTAATGATCTTCAACAAATTCTTATTGCTGGACTCAGCTTGTCCATTCCCTTGGGGGTTATAGTTCAAAGAATAAGTCAGATTGATTCCATATTCATTACACATTGCCATTAAAGGTTTAGCTCTAAAGCACATGGCATTATCAGCTACAATCTTGACTGGGACTCCAAATCTGCATATGATTTGATTCAACAAGAAGTCCATAACTATTTGGTGTGTTGCTTTCTTGGTGGGGATTGCCTTTACCCACTTTGTAAAATAATCAGTGGCTACAAGGATCCACTTATGGCCAGCACTAGAAGGATCTGAAATCTCACCAATGAAGTCCATCCCCCATTTCCTGAAAGAAGCTTCAATTGATACAGGCTGCAAAGGAAGGGAGCTTGAAGCTTTCAGTCTTCCAGAGAAATGTTGGAAAATATCACATTTTCTAACCAGTTGGGTTGCATCTTTGAAGAGAGAAGGCCACCAATAACTAGCTCTCAAAATCTTATGTGTTGTTACTCTTCCAACAAAGTGTCCTCCACAAACTCCCCCATGGAAATTAGCAACTATCTTGGGAGCTTCATCTTTAGGTATGCATTTCAAGAGGACACCTTTAGGGTTCTTCCAAGCCAACCCAAGGTCAGTGATGATGTAATTTTGAGAAGCTAGCTTGAGGGCTCTTTTCTGATTTTATTTAAATGCTCAGGACAAAAAAGGTGTCTAAGGTAAAAGATTACATCCTTGTACCACTCAAAATTTACAAACTTTGTAAGCACATCTATCCTTTCTTCCTCTAGCTAATTCACTTCCACATTCTGCAAGTTTCTCTCAGCCATGAGCTTAGCAAGACCCAAGCCTCTGACCAACTTTGTGGTTTGGATGTCCACATCATACTCCTGCAGATTGTTCACCCATCTACATCTTTTTCTTGAGACCTCTAACTCTGATAAGATGTCTTTCACCATGGTGTGGGGAACATAAGCAACAAATTTTGAACTCAATATATAAGGCCTGAAAACTTTTGTTGCTTTCACCAAGGAAAATGATTGTTTTTCCATGATTGTATACTTCAACTCAGCTACTTGTAAAGCCTTGCTAAAGAAGGCAATAGGTCTCTCAGCCCCATTCTCATCCTTTTGCAGAAAAATAGAAGCAATGGTATACTCAGAGGCAAAGGAAAAAATTTGGAAAGGCCTCTTATAGTTTGGGTTTGCTAAAACAGGTGCATGTTTAAGTACATCCTTAATTCCTTCAAAATCTTGAATGGTAGCCTCCTCCCATTTGATAGCTTGGTTCTTCTTTAGCATGCTTGTGATTGGAAGAGTCAACTCAGCAAAGTTGGAAACAAACCTTCTAATAAAATTAATTTGACCAAAAAAAGATTGGCCTTTTATACGCAAAAATAACACTTCTTTGGATTAAATGCCATACTCCCTACATCTGATCAACATCTTCTCCAACTACTGCAAATGATCACCTCTCTGCCTTGAAATAAGAGTCACATCATCTTGGTAAACTGTAATGAACTCATTGATGTAACCAACAAAAGCAACATCCATTGCTCTTTGAAAAGTGGCACCAACATTCATCAAACCAAAGGGCATCCTAACAAAAACATATGTTCCCCAAGGAGTAGTGAATGCTGTCTTAAGTCTTTCTGATTCTTTAACTACCACTTGATTATATCTGGAGAAACCATCCAATGTAGAAAGCAATTAAGACCCTATCACAAGCTGCAACATATTTTCCATATTTGGCAAGGGATAGTTGTCCTTCATGGATGCCTTGTTCATATTTATGAAGTCTGCACAAAGTCTGATATCTCCATTCTTCTTTCTGACTAGCACAAGGTTTGCAACCCAAGATGAATATCTAGTGGGCTGAATAATACCTCCATCTCTCAACTTCCTTAACTCCTCTTGCATTTTCATGGAGAGAAGTAGACTAATTAGCCTTTTCCTCTATCTGAATGGTTTGGCATTTGTTTCAAGAGGTATCTCAAGTTGAAACAAGTCTTCTCTATATGCTTTTAGCTCTGAATAGGACCAAACAAGGTAGTCTTGATATTGTTTCAAAATTGGAGGTAGGACTATTTTTCTTCCTTATTTAAACTGCTGCCAAACCAAACTTTCCTGGTTTGTCCTTTGTACCCAAGTTATGCTCTTCCACATCCCTTGAGGTAGACATGTTTCTATTTATGATGCAATCAACATTGTTAAAATTTGACTCAAGTGCAACAAGACCTCTAGGAATGGTGTTTGTTTTCAATTGGATGATATCTTTTCCAAACGAAGTATCTCTTACTTCAGTCATACACACCATTGGCTCCCAATCAATATGCTGATCTACAAACTCACCTTGATTTTGCAAGAACATTTACACTTGAGAATCGTCATCAAACACTTGCCAATGCTTGATGTTGTCAGGGACAACATGCCTAGTCAGCACTTCAATGTTGTATTCACAATAAGGTGAAATGGTGTAATCTTCAAACCTTGACCCCAACACTACCAACTTGTCAGCAGCAACATTCAAAATTTTTTCATGGTGCATAATATTAAAGAAATCAAACATCTCAATTAAATCCCAAATTGCATGCTTGTACTGTTTCATATGCTGATTTTTTGTAGCATACAATTTTCTTATTTGTTTGACAACCAACTATGAATCTCCCTTTGCAATGATGTCCCTGACACCATACTTCCATGCAATCCTCAGAACCAACAAAAAGGCTTCATACTTAACAATGTTATTAGTACATTCAAAATTAAGCTTGAAGGAAAAAACAAATTCTTCCAAGCTAGGAGAAATCAGAATTACACCAGCACCATTTCCAAATTTGGAGCAAGCTCCATCAAATAACAAGGTCCAAGGAGAACATACCTATTCAAGGCACTTTGGCTGATCCATTTTGTGCTCTTTTCCATCAGAAAAACCAATGAAATTATCAACATCAACATCAACAAAGAACACCTCATAGGAAGCATTATTTGGATCCTCAATTAGATGTAACATTTTCTTTTCACCATAAAGTTTAACAAGGATGCCCTCAATGGGAATGGTGGCAAAAGGCATATCCATATGAAAGCTGCCACCAACACTTGAAACCCATTTTCTTGACAAAATCATACCCCATTTGGCAGGGCAGTCAACAATTACAACATCAAGTTTCAAATTCTTTCCTGGATAGGCTACAAGTTGCACTACCAAACCTTTCACACAACCAACCACCTGCACTTCCCTTAAATCCATGGCAGTACACTTCCTATAGGCAGAAGTCACTTTGATATCCAACTCATTCATGACTTCTAGAGGCATGACATTACATGATGCACCAGGATCAAACATACAATTTTGAAGTAGCCTATCTTTTATGAGAAAAGTTGTAAAGAATGGATCAACATTCAATTGGGAATCAACCAAGGATGTCCCCAAATATACCTCAGGTGTCTCTCCAAGATCTTCCACTACTGGTGGTGTTTTAAGGTCAGTAATGATTTGGATAGGAGTCTCAACAACATTTACATTTATGCTGGGGGTGATCTTCTCTTCTTTCAATCCCAAGTACTCAAATGCTCTCTTCTTATGCTTAGGAATTCTAAGAAACTCAATGATTGGAACACTCACTTTAATTTGGCTCAATACTTGGGCTATCTCATAGGGGACACTCTTTGGTAATACAACATTGGAAGGGATACAAGAAGATTCATCAGATGGTAAAGGATTCTTGGAAACTTGGGCATGATGAGGACTGTAATTTTTTCTTGGGACAACAGAGATTTTAGCAAGTGTTTCTTTCCTAGGAGCATCTTTTGGAATGCTTGTGAGCAAGGGTGTTTCAGGTTTGGCTTGAGGTCCAACTCCCTTAACAAATTTTCTTCTAGTGTTATAGTCCTTCTCTTGGTACAACAACATTCATCAACAATTGTCTATCTTCCTTCGAAGGGATACCACCATCATACTTCTTAATCATCAAAGCTCTCAAGTATTCAAAGTCCTTGTTAGGAATTTCAAAAGCTTGCACTACATCAACTTCAAAAGCATGAGGCGGGAGAAATACTTATACCCATTTGATGCAATCCCAAAAGGTAGCAGCAGTCCTAGTAGTTATTACTTCAGTAGATGTTGCTCCTCCTTGTGAGTTTGAAGAACAACCCACCATGTAAATATCATCATCAGTTCTATCCTCGTTATCAGCTTCATCAAATTTTTGGTCCATGTCACATGGAGGATGAGAAAGAAAACATATATCACACCAATCCATATCAGCAACCTCATCAATAGCAGCAACCCTGGTAGTTAGAGGGTCAGGAACACTCTTCCTTCATGTGCATGAGGTTGTCTATTTCCCCCTCCCTTAGGTCCTTTACCTCTATCATCTTGTCTTTAATCACCCCTAGGATGATTTCCAAATCTATCTTGTGCTTGCTACCTAAGCTGACCTTGTGAAGTCTTCCCAATTCCCTTCTCAGCTCTTACCAACTTGTATGAGATCTCTTTGACAACCCCTGCCAAAGTTTTCACAACCTCTTCCAAATCAGCACCCTTTCTAGCTTGAGGTTTTCCTAGGGTTTATCAATTTTACACCATCTCTCTTGAAATTTTTCCCAACATCTTTGATATTTTTTTTAATTTGAAGTGTCATGGAGAAAGCTTGTCTTAGATTGGTTGGGTTCTTATCCCTTAGGTAATAGGCTACCTTCTTCTCAAATGCATCTGCATATTTGATTAAACAAGATTCATCACAAGTCCTCAGATTAACTGGAAGCCTTCTCAAAGTTTTGGTAAACCTTGTGTTGAAGTCATGGACTGATTCATTAGGGTTTTTTTTTATATTCTCAAACTCAGATAAGAGAAATCTAGGACCAGTCATATCACCATATTACAACCTAAATGTATTTTTCATTTCATGTCCACGAATCAATAGAATTATCAGGTAGATCCTTGTACCAATCCCTAACATCTTCTTCTAGTGTATAAATAAACAACTTAATATACACATCTTCATACTATATCTCAAAATATTCCATCATATTATAAAAAATTTTTAGATGTTGGTCACCACTAACAGCATTGTTACCTTAGAATTTTGGCAACCTATTTCTGACATCTTGTGGGACAGCATTTGGGTAACCATCCATTCCTCTAAAATTTATAGGACCAAAGGTGTTAACAACACATGTAGGTCTAGGCTGATCCATATTGTTTGGTGGGAGGTGATCTTGGAGGTGAAACAAACTGATTAAGAGTGCATAGGTCTTTGGGGTTCAAGAATGTGATTCACAAGACTGGTATTCTCTAGGTACTAATTTTCTTGGAAAGTTTTACTTGATTTAAAACATAGAGGTGTAGATTGGAGAAGGAGCTTACTAGGTATAGAAGAAGGGCCTTCACTAGCTGAGGAAAACAAGTTTATGTGAAGATTTCTTGAATCAGAATCACTTGAAGAAGAATGATAATCCTCTATCAAAGGCTGATCTCTCTCACCAATGGCTATATCTTTGCTTGATGTTTGACATTTAACCACTTTCCAAACTCTTCTGCCTTCCAACTCTACAGTTTCTTGAATCTGAGAACAATTTCTTAGTAGATTATCTAAGGAAGAGAGATCTTCTCCCCTCCAGTTTTTCATAGATCAACAACACAAAAATAAATGGCAGATAGCTTGAGACACTAGTATTTTCAAGATCAAATCAGCATAGACTCGCCACTAAGTAATTTCACCTTAGATGTGAAAGAATTCACTAAAATAATCTGTTCAAAAGTTAGCTAGCATTAGAAACTTTGTAAATCCTTATAAATCAGACCTTCTTCTTCTCAAATTAATCAATCATAATGCAACCAAAGTGTACAAACTGCTGGGAAATGAGAAAAAGGCAAGACAAAGCTTGAAACCCTTTTTCTTAGAAACTTGCAAATCTGAAGCATAAGAATGATATTTTAACAATGTATCATCTCAAATATTTGACTACATAAATGCTCAAATTCATCAAACACTTCAAAAACACCAATAGAAATTCCAAGAAGTCCATGGCAATAGTGCCACTTGTGTTGGTATCCAAAAATTTTCTCCTTTTCAATCTCAGCAGCACCATAGGTGTGTCATGGAACTTAAGGACAAATCAGGCCATGTTGTATGTCGTTGGTAGCCGGGGATATGGTCTAGCTGGCACTCATGTTTGTAGAGAAATGGATAGCACTCCAATAGGACTTGATCTTGTCCTAGTTGTTTTAGGTTGTGCCTTGCAACCAAGGTAAGGGGGACCTATTTTGTAACCTTGTAATGGTGAAGGAGATGAAGATGTCATTCTCTTTTCTTGTAATTCTATGATGGAGACCTTGATGAAAACATGATCAACACCCTATATATGAACTCTCACAAGTTGTCGCTTCTCGAAAACATGGGTATGTTTTCAAAACAAGGCAAAGGTTATTAGAGACATTGGAAAATCCTGATATGCTTTATGCATACTTTTGTGAATGGATTGTGATATCTTCTGTGGGACATAAAAATGCAAATGCAGGGATATTACAGGGATAGGATTAGTTATTTCTGAAATGAAATTCTTGGTGGGGTGTTGACAAGGCAAACTAGGATATATAAGATCGTTGACAACCTCTACAATATTTGAACAATTATCATATAAAATGCCTTCAAGTAATTACGATATTCTTTCAAACCAGAAGAGGCATAAATGAAATCCTAGGTTACAATCTTCACAAAAATCTTTGAGAATTCACTACAAAATCTTGAAGTAAAGAAATCAGTTAAACACAAAAATCCATGATCAAACCATGGCTAAGGTACTCCCAAAGGATTACAAGAAATCTCTACAGTCAAGGAAGGTAAAGTGATTTTAAATTATGTTTATCTCCTTATTAGATGAAGGATCTTCTTAAAAGGAGATTGCAAATACCACTAAACTATCAACAAGAAATGGATATCTTGTGTGAATTCTAAAGACTTGTCAATGCAAGATTGAAATAAGAGCAATTAAAATTTATTTGCAAGCATTTAAAAATGATAACAGACATCATATTTCTCAAAGAAAAACACAGAATTAACTTCAGAAAAATGTTAGATTCAACAGTAGGGGAGAGGTACATGAAAAAATATCATAGCTTTGTGATGGCTATACAGTTGTAACCAACTCACATACATGAATTTTCCAACACATGAGAGAAATTAACCTGGTTCTTTGGTAGATTTCTCATAAAAGACTGAGCCTTCTCTCAGAATTTTACTCGTGATTTTCAACTACCTCTCTCTTTTACAATTTTTCTAAAATTCCCTATAATAACTCTATGCCACATTGGAGCCTTATTTCCCAAGCACAATAATATGCAATGAGATCAAGTTCTGTTATAACAAATATTCATGATTTAATGAAGATGACATTAAATATAAAAACAACTCGCATGTTTCCAGGTGTGTCAAAAAGGATTAAATCATTACAATTATCTGGATCATTATCCATCTTGCAGGCATGCTTTTTCATCAGTGAGGCATGCAAATACATATTGACTCATCATTTTAACCTTTTTAACCTTTTCAAACTACCTCAACAACTTTTAAATTTGTCATTTCACTTTTTTACACAGGCCTGAGCCCAAAAATTTACTTCAAAGACACCACAAGACCAAAGAATTAAGCCATGAAAATGATGCCAATGTTCTCTAGAAGTCCAAGATGACACAAAATCACTATAAGATTTGATGAACTTTGATGCAAAAATCATGATTTCCAAGCTTCAAGGAGGAAAAAACAGCAGCCAAAACAAATGAAATTGCACAGTAACCATTGACCTTACATCCACCTGTTAACATCAGTCCTCCACGTGGAATATATAATCCAAAAATAAGCTCAATATTACCTTTTTAAAACCTTGGATAAGGCAGGACACATGTCAAAAAATGATTGGATCGGGCCCATGCCTTTAAAAAATGCATTTGCGACCTTTTGAAAATTTGGAAAATTTTGCCACCTTTCCCTACCTACCTCTTGGGCCTGCCATGTGTCCAAAATCAATTGGGACCGAAATTGGGCTCATTTTGAATTTTCCAAATTTCTTGAAAAAATGGGATAATTTGACCTTTTCCTCCGCACTCCTCTGCGCTGTTGAATTTTGGAGTTGAGACGTGGAATATGGTGGATCCCTTTGAAATCATGCTTCAATTATGCGCATTTTGACCTTTTTTGAAATTGGGAAAATTTTCTCTTTTTTCCCCGCTGGCCCGCTCCTCTGATTTTTTCCCTTACCTCGTGTCTCTTTGGGATTTGCTAGTAGACCAGCGCTTCAAGTTTTAATTTTGAACTCCTTTGTGAAAAAGGGGAAAAATCCCCTTTTACCTCCGCTGGCCCACCAACCCACCTTGCTCTGTTGGACGTGTGTCCATCGTGTGATTAGCGTGGAGCCATTCTTCATTTTTTACCTTTTAGACAACAAAGGCCAAAAGTTATAAAAATTTCCTTCGGTCCCTTCCTCCACCTTTTGCCCATCTGGACATGCATCCTTTCTTAATTCGTTATGCAGAGATTCAGCCAAAAATTTCAATCTAGCCCCCCTTTTTTGCTAAGGAAAAATTTCAATTTTTTATCTGCCTGACCGCTAACCTGCCTAAAAATGATGCTGCACATGTCCTCCTCTAATTGGAGTGGGTAGAAAACTGATTTTGAAACTTTATAAATTTATAGCCAAAAAACTCTAAGTCCCCCTGAGGTCCACACTTCCATTTTGAAACTCCTAGGACACGTGCCCTCTTACAATTGGTTACAGGGTTTCAGGGCACAATTTCACTTTATCATTTTGAGCCATAAAACATCAAAATTCTCCAAGTCCCCCCACCACATGAATGCCCTTAAACCAAAGTATGTTCCACATGTCCTCTCCCTATTCGTTACCAGCCTTCGGGGCAAGAGTTTGTCTTTGAAAATTTTACAAAATGATACCAAAATTTCCTAAGGAATGTCCACCACCCACCAATTTCTTCAGCCAATCAAAACATGCCACATAGGCACATCTTGTAGAAGGCGAAGCCACGGATCAAAATCTTCCTTTTTGCCAAAATTTCAAAAATGATAAGTTAGAAATATTTCCCAACACCCCCTAGCCAATAGGAAACCACCACATTTCCAATAACTTCTGATGATGAATTTGACGGGCAACTAACACCCGTATGACCATCAAAACTTGAAAAAATTAAAGGATTCCCTAGAAATCAAAATTTTCAACAAGGATTGCAAAATTTTTTTAAATTTTAAATCAACTAAATCATGTTTTGACATTATTTTCGACCTTAGGATTGGGAAATTAACCCATACAATTTAGATTTGATCAATTTTGATTTTTTACACTATTTGGTAAAGGGAAAATGACACAACCCACAAATTGGAAAAACCTATGGCACAAATAAGAGCACACATGGATTTATCTTTTAAACTAGTGAAGAACATGACATGTTTATGGGTATTTTTGAAGCATTTTAACTAGGGGGAGAAATTGCAGGTCACCAATTTGAGAATTAAAATGTTTATGAGCAAAAATGGACATGAAAAATTAGAGCACACTATGTCAGTTGAAAAATGGCACCAACACAGTGCAAGGTGGGCCATGTATTGTAGTGAAGTAGATCACATCATCTGGGTGAGCTAGAGAAGATTTTAAAAATATGTGATGCACTAAGGGATTGAGTAAACATGTGGTGTGAATCCATTGGATGCAATGTGGTGGGTTTCTTTTAGAAACAAGTATAGTCTCTACATATTACAAATACAATTTGCAAGTTTTCCCCTCAGGTCCTACACATGACATGATTCCATTTCACATTTAAAGTCAAAAGTGGAGCAGCGAGTCAAGCATGTAAAGTAATATATGTTCAAAATATGATAGAAATAAAGATTCATCTGCAAAATTGGGGTTCTATAGGGGCCCCAACCCATGATGAATAAAGTTGCATACATATTTGGAAACTACATCAAAAGGAGACAAGAAAAGATAAATATTCAGTCATCCCCTAATTCTACCTTGAAATCTCCTCCAAATGGGGGAATTTTATTCAACAACTTGTTTTTCCTTGGTATAAATTCTTTTGAACTCAGAGTTGTCTGAATAAATACGACTGACCCTGCCAAATTCTGAGACATCCCCTTATACCTCAAAGATTCAACAGTCATTCTGGGACCATCTATAATATACTTTAGCTCAATATTCTTTTGATAAGAAGATACCTAGTCCAAAATGTATAAAACACATATGGGAAACATCGTTTTCCCCTTTCCCTTGTAAGAAGTGGACTGAATGGAACCAGACTGAAGAGGAGCATTTGGATTGGTTGGGAGAGCAAGAACTATGGCCCTTGGACCTGATGGAGTAAGATATTTAGAACTAGACTCACCCTTGTGCCTCCTCGTGAAAGGTAGATGCTCTCTTGGTAGAGGAACAAGAAAAGGTCCTGACACTTTCTGTTCCATCAAAGGAGCCTATTGCACTAGATGAATGGAAGGTTCTAGAATATATTTTCCTCTACCCTCGTTGGTTGTGGAAAGTGATGCTTTAAAATGCTGTGGGGATGAAGGATCTACTTATTCCTCATCTAAAGTAATAATTGGGGGTTGAGATATTGATTTCCCCCTCTATCTTTTTGATTATGGTGCTGATATTATCGACGGTTGAGGTGACACAGGGCTTGCTTGACCTTTTGTTAGAGGATGAATCATTTCTCCAGTTCCTCTATTTTGTGAGAAATGGATAGCACTATATCAATCGAGCTCTTGTCATAAATTATGTATGATTCATTGGGAATTTCCTTCAGCACAAATATTTCATCACATAGGAAGGGACACTCATATTCATTCACCCCTGCCACAATAGGCCTCCTTTCAATCCACAATTTCTTAAATTCTTCTGGAGATTTTTGATGTTCTCACTAAAGGAGATGATAGTACATAGACTGGAAGGATGAGAAAATAAGATTGATCTTGATCAATCTCAAAAGAAGGGAGAGCCAAACTTCTTGATATGTCAAGGGCCCTTTGCTATCTCCTAGATCTATAATTTCAAATAGAGCCCTGGCAAAGGCCTCATCACAGTTAAATCAAATATCCGATTGAAGTCTTCTAAGGATATTTCCTTCAAGTTACTCTCCTTGGGTACCCTCGCCATTGCACCAAAAAAGATTTTTGCAGTAATCCCTCACATTAAAAAATGGAAGGAGGATATATACCAATGAAAAAATAGAGTTGAATTTATAATGAGGATGGTGTAGACAAGCTGAGTCGAGCAGAATCATTTCCATTAAAATATCTTTCACTTGGCTCACACAAAGAAAATCAATTTGAGGGATATTGAAATCATGCAACAAAAGATGTTTGATTGATGTGATATGATCCATTTGAGTATATTCCACTCTAAAAGACATGAACATGAGTATGTATTACTTAAAGTTGATTCTCAAAAGGTGAAAGAGATTACACATCACATCAAGCCATTTGGAGGCACTTGGGAATCACCAAAAAGACTTATTTCATGTCAAAAGGGAAAAAAAATGACATGATGTCCTAGTCATATCTGAGGAAGTGAAAAATGTGAATAGCTCATAACGTTTCCACCTAGAAAATTAGAGAAGAATATTCTCTTAGCGATTCATTCTTTTGGGGGTGGGAAATGGAGAATGAGTGAGCGAGTGAGATTGTATAAATGCGATGAGAATACTATCACATAAAGGAGGGGTTAAATTTTCCTAAGATTTAGAGAAAAAAGGAAAAAATCTGTTTGTGCTTGTTGAAATTGAACCAATTTGAGAAACCCGAGTTGTTCATTTATTCCAAAACCTTCCCACCAAGATGGTTGCACTATACATCCATTGGTAAATATTCAGGTCATAGTTATTGTGTCCCCTTATTGAAGAATTGGAGTTCTTTGAATTAATCTATGTGTATTTTCACGAGTGCTACTACTTTGTTTGAGATGAATTGTTTTGAATCAATTCTTTACATTTTTGTTACAATCTTATGCTAATTAATATCTTTGAATTACATAAAGCCTTGGTTAAAATAGTGACAATTTGGTAACTACAATTACATGATTGATGAAGATTTCCTTCATAATGTGGTAAATGGTTTTAAAATCAATTTGTATCAGATGTGTGCCCGTGGTTCTCATCCTTTCTCCTAACACACTCATATCTGAAGCTGAAGGGGACTCTCTACTGCACTTTCTCAAAGTTAGGAGGACATGATGTTGTGGATCTTTGTCTTCCACGAGAGCTTTAAAACATTCATAAGCCATCATTCTCCTCGACTGCAATGCTACCTCAATTTCCCTCTCTTGAGCTTCATCGTACCTAAACCTTCTTTCCTCTCTCTTCCTATCTTCCATTTTGGCTGTTGCCATCCTTTCCCACACTTTCTCCTACCCCAACATGTAGTGGGGTTTAGATATCCATAGGTAATCTCTCTAAATACAGTTCCACCATCAAGATCTTGATAGCTAAAGGGATAATGTGTAAATAAGATCCTCTGGGTTTGCGCAAGATCCTAAAATCAACTTCCTCTAGACAAAAATAAGTGGAAATCATGTACTCAAACATATAATTTCACAACACACTAGCCTACCAATGGTCTAAAACTCTAGTTCATGCTTCATTTACATCAAACATCATATGATAACACTATGGCATCCAAACCCTTGGCCTAAGATACTAAGATTTTTTTGATGTGTATGCTACCAACCACTGATATAGCTCTATTGGAAAGAAGATGAAGAAGGCATCATATAACTCATGATAAAGATTATCTTCTACCCACTTGCATGCATTAAAACAAGGACAATTATTATACCTCTGCGCAAACCTATCCTATCCATCTTCCACCTAGCTCTCAATACTCTCTAGAGATAGTCAACATGCCATCTGCAAGCAACATCCTGGTAGAAAAATTGAAAAGAGGTCCTAGCAATGAAACCAAAATGTAGTCTTCTTATTTCACTAGAATGCTTTGCGCACTGACATCTCATTCTATCTAGCTAAATACTCACCTGAAGCACTTGCAACTACCATGTCCCTCATTTGTGTTTAATTGACAAGATGCTAACATGCATAGTTTTCATATTAATCAACCAAGTATTCATTCATACATAAACAAGTCATTCACATCATCTTAAAAAACATATAATAAGGAAATATTTAAGTTAAACAATTACCTAGATCAATTGCACCATTACATCACCATTTTTAGATATATTAATGATCATAATCCATCCACCATAATCTATTATAAAAAAATTATTACATATCAGAAAATAAATATATAACTAGTATAAAGAACGTTGGTCCTTATGCACAAATGTCAAAACCCTAGGCCTAGACAACATGAAAGACACCAAGAAATAAGAACTAAAGAACGATACCAAAATAATGTGATAAAACATGTTTATATAGGGGTGGGGACTTTCCCTTCACCGCGTATGCACTTCCTAATCATAGACATGCCCAAGAAATAAAATTCATGCATGCTTTTTCACAATAACTAATAATATATTATCCTATTAATAATACCTTCTTTAATCCTATTAATAACCTCCATGTGCATGCTTGATCTGCATGTTAATCCTCCAAAATAGCCTTTACTTGGCTGCCAAGTCATCATGCTTTATCTCTTTTCTTGGTCGGCAATCCATCCTGATTTTCTATTTTTATCTTGTGATCAAAAAAATTGGCTAAGTCTTGAATTTTGTGTATATAGGCACGGAACTCCCCACACTATTTAAACCATGCATGTGCGTGCCTCCACACCATCTTGATGTACCCTAAACCTTTGTGTGATCTTCATACTTGGGAATTTTATCTTCTCAAAATTTTTGATTTTCATTATACTATCCATAGGTACAAAGCCCTTTTATCCTTACAAAATTCACATATGTCAAGCTGAGTGAAAGAAGGATAATGGAGGAAAATTACTAGGTGTTGGGCCCTAGAATATTAACTAAGTACAAGAAGGCATATAGACACGTGGGACCCGTTTAAAGAAGGGCGCACATGTTGAAGGCACGTAGGGAAGGATTCTATTAGGGTTTAACACAACACATAGTGTGCGCGTAAGACAAGATGGATTTTGGGACTTACCCATATTCAGAGTTCCAGGAAGCACATGAGAAAAGTGTGACCCATCTAGCATGTAGAGTGGATAAGGTGCCAACCTAGTAGCTGTAGGATAAAGAATGGAATATTCCATGCATGTGATGGAAGGATCCAAAAGGACATCATTGCAAAGAGTGGAGAGCTTGGATCAAAGGAGGCATGCTCCATTAGAGGACCACTTGGACACTTGGCTACCATTAGTGCAAAATCACAGCACCCCCAAATGAGTTAGGGATCTACTTTTCTAAGGCAGGGTCATTTGGTGTGATTTGTATAAAATTGGATCATTCCCCAAGTTGCGGGACTTGCAAATGGGAATGATCCTCCAGAGAAGGTTGGTTCCTCTTCCTAAACTACCTGCCATAAGCTATTCTAGTGCAGGAAAGCTAATCTAATCCTAATCTAACTTCTAAGGAGAAGAGGAGAGAAAGAAAATTGAAAAAAATAGAGCCTAAACTAAAATGGTGATACACTAGAGAAGGAAAATGTTGATCATCTATCAAAACTACCATGGAAACAAAGAGAGGTGAGCAATGGAGAGGATGGACAAATGCATCACAGACCAGAGATGGACTTCTCACAAAAAATGTTCCAAACAACCAAAAATGAGCAAAGGATGGACTTCTCTGTGTTGTGTTCTTTATTATGCACATTTATTTGAGATCTATAATATTTTCTACATATTTGTTTCTACTGTTGTGATTATATAAGGGATTATTCCACATAATTTATCTTTTATTTCCTAACATTTGGTATCAGAGCCTGGTTTGGTTTGCTGAAGTGTTGAATCGTAGGGAAATTTTTTTAGCTTGAGTGGAAGCTATGACAGATGATGGAAGATCTAGGGTTGATAAATTCAACGGGAAAAATTTTAGTCTTTGGAAGATGCAGATGGAAGATTACTTTTATCAGAAGGATCTTTATGCTCCGCTGTCTGAGAAGGTGAAAAAACCCTCGAGTATGACAGATGTGGAATGGGATTTGTTGGATCAAAAGGCACTTGGAATGATCCGGCTGTGTCTTGCATCTTTGGTATTATTTAATGTTTCAAAGGAAAAGACTACAAACGATCTAATGGATGCATTAGGGAAGTTGTATGAAAAACCCTCTACCTCTAATAAGATATTTTTAAAGTTGTTTAATATGAAGATGTCTGAGAATAGTTTAGTAGTAGATCATTTAAATGATTTCAATATGGTTGTGAATATGCTAGCTTCGGTTACAATAGAATTTGATGAAGAAGTTAGGGCTTTATTAATTTTGTGCTCTTTACCTGAGAGTTGGAATAGCCTGGTAATGGCGGTAAGTAACTCGGTTCCAGCTAACTCGAAGTTGAAGTTTGAGGATGTTGTAGGGGTGATTCTAAGCAAGGAAATGTGAAGAAAAAGCTTTGGGGAATCTTCTACTTCAGGGAATGCTTTGATAGTGGAAACTAGAGGGAGATAGAAGAATAGAGGAAACCGTGGAAAATCAAAAGATCGGGCAAGGTCAAAATCCAAGAACAAGATTGTATTCTGGAATTGTGGAAAGCCTGGGCATGCAAAGAAGGACTGTTGGGAGCTTCGGGATAAGAAGAAACAACAGGAAGAAAAAAAGGAGGTATATGTGGCAACGGGTAATGTATGTCAGGATGCTTTGATTCTTTCTTTGCACAATATTACTGAATCTTGGGTTTTATATTTAGGGGCTTCATTCCATGCTTCTCCACATAGGAATTATTTTGTTGATTATGTTCAAGGAGATTTTGGGCATGTTTTTCTTGGTGATGATGAGCCTTGCAGCATAGTTGGAAAAGGTTCTGTTCAGGTTAAGATGTAGAATGGGAATACATGGCTATTGAAGGATGTCAGACATGTGCCTACATTAAGACAAAATTTTATATCGGCAGGGTAGTTGGGAAGTGATGGTTGTACTGTGATATTTACAGCAGACTCTTGGAAGGTTACCAAGGGTGCTCTTGTGGTGGTAAGAGGTAAGAAGGTTGGAACCTTGTATTTAACCACTGATAGTACTAATGATTGTAATCTTGTGGCTTCAGATGTAGATATAACATTATGGCACTATAGGCTCGGTCATATGAGCCATAAGGGCATGAACATCACAAAGAAGAATTTATCTGGATATACAGGAACAAGTTTGGATTTCTATGAGAACTGCATATGTGGGAAACATAAGCGAGTAAGGTTTCTCAAGGTTGGACCTACAAAGAAAGAGAGTAAGTTAGAGATGGTGCATTCTGATGTGTGGGGGCCAGCTTAGGTATCATCTCTTGGGGGTTCAAGTTATTATGTTACTTTTATTGATGATGCAACAAGGAAAGTTTGGGTTTATTGTATTAGAAACAAATCTAATGTATTTGACACTTTTGTTAAATGGAAAGCCTTGGTAGAGAATGTAACAGGTCTTAAGCTAAAATGTCTCAGGTCAGATAATGGAGGGGAGTATTGTAGCAATGAATTTGATGATTACTATTCTAAGAATGGAATCCACAGGAAAAAGATGGTTCCAGGAACTCTGAAGCAGAATGGGGTATCAAAAAGGATGAATAGAACAATAATGGAACGTGATAAGAGCATGAGGTTACATGCAGGACTGCCTCTTTCTTTTTGGGTAGAAGCGGTGAGCACATATGTGTACTTGATAAACAGAGGACCCTCAAGTGCCTTGGATGGAGGCATACTTGAGGAGGCTTGGTATGGTAAGAAAGTTGATTATTCATTTCTTAGAGTCTTTGAATGTGAGGTGTTTGTTCACATAGACAAGGATGATAGGACTAAGCTAGAGGCTAAATCAAAAAAATGTACTTTCATTGGTTATGGTGGTGATGACTTTGGATATAAATGTTGGAGTATTAAGGACAAGAAAATCATTCGATCTAGGGATGTGGTCTTTAATGAGAAAGTCATGTATAAGCAGCAGTTACAGGAAAATAGGGAAGAATCCAAGAAAGAATATGCAACAGTAGAGGATCTTCTGGATGGGAAAGTGACACATGAATCAGTTCAGGAACCCCCTCAATAGGAACCCCAAACTCCTATATTGAGGAGGTCTTCTAGGGTAAGAAGAGAACCTGAACATTTTTCTCCTTCTCTTTTTTATTTATTACTCACTGATAGTGGAGAACCAGAGAGCTTTGATGAAGCAATGCAGGTAGATGCCAGGAAGAAGTGGGAGCAAGCCATGGATGAGGAGCATCAGGCTCTCATGGAGAACCAAACATGGGATTTGATAAAGCTACCTGAAGGAAAAAGAGCATTGCAAAACAAGTGGGTGTACAAAGTTAAAGATGAAGAAGGAGGAAAGAAAAGATATAAGGCCTAGTTGGTGGTCAAGGGGTTTGCACAAAAACAAGGTATAGATTTTGATGAGATATTTTCTCCTGTAGTAAAAATGACTTCTATTAGAACTGTTCTAGGAATAGTTGCAACAGAAGACTTGCACTTAGAACAACTTGATGTAAAGACTACATTTCTCCATGGTGATTTGGAGGAGGAACTATATATGCAGCAACCAGAGGGCTATGAGGTCAAAGGTAAAGAGGAGATGGTGTGCAAACTGAAGAAGAGCTTGTATGGCCTGAAACAAGCTCCACGTCAATGGTATAAGAAGTTTGATAGCTTCATGATGGAGCAAGGTTATATTAGATGTCATTATGACCATTACATGTATACAAAGAAATTTCAAGATGGAAGTTATGTTATCCTATGTTTGTATGTTGATGACATGTTGGTTGCAGGTAAAAACATGCAGGAAATAAAAGTACTTAAACAACTAAGCGAATCCTTTGATATGAAGGATTTGGGGGCAGCCAGAAAAATTCTTGGAATGAGGATAACTCGGGATAGGAAGGAACAGAAGATAACTTTATCTCAGGAAGAGTACATTAAGAAGGTATTGGATAGGTTTAAAATGCAGGATGCTAAACCGGTTGGGACTCCTTTGGCAGGCCATTTTAAGTTATCAAAGGAGTAGTGTCCCAAAAAAGAGCAGGAAAGAAACTAGATGTCCAAAGTACCTTACTCTTCAGCGGTTGGCAGTTTGATGTATGCTATGGTGTGCACTAGGCCTGATATTTCCCATGCAGTGGGAGTTGTGAGTAGATTTATGAGTGATCCAGGTAAAGAGCATTGGCAAGCAGTAAAGTGGATCCTTCGGTATTTGAGAGGGACCATGGGGACAGTTTTGTGCTACAGTGGATCAAACACCACTTTACGTGGTGATGTAGATTCAGATATGGCTGGAGATGTAGACAGCAGGAGGAGCAGGATAGGTTATATTTACGCTGTAGGTGGGACAACAGTAAGCTGGATTTCATGACTACAGAAGCTGGTGGCTTTGTCAACCACGGAGGCTAAGTATGTTGCTGCAACAGAGGCAAGCAAAGAGATGATTTAGTTACAACAATTTCTTGAGGAGTTGGAGCATAAGAAGGAGGAATGTAAGCTGCATAGTGATAGTCAGAGTGCTATACACCTAGCTAAGAACTCTGCTTTCCACTCCAGGATGAAGCATATACAATTAAAGTACCATTTCATTAGGACAGTTTTGGAGGAAGAGAAGTTGAAGTTTCAGAAGATTCATACCAGTCAGAATCCTACAGACATGATGACCAAGGTGGTCACAAGGGAAAAACTAAAGTTGTGTTCAGCTTTGGTTGGTCTTCACAGAAACTAGTGAAGGGTTGAGAAGCTTACTTAGAGGAAAACTAGTCTCCAAGTGGGAGATTGTTAGGTTGTGGAGCCTATTTTCATGTGTGAAAGTGTTGAAGACTGTACACTAAGAGTATTGTATAATTTTCATGTATCCTCGCCGGGGTTTGGGGCAGGGCTGGGCCCCGAGTGGAGGTCCAGGGGCGTCAACCCTCGGTAGTAGGGGTTCAGGGGCGTAACCCTCGATTTTGTTTTTGGTGTAAATTTTTTTGGCCTCGAAAAATGCACCCGACATATTAGAAAACGTGCTCTTCTCATATGGGCAAGTTTTTGACCCATAGGTTTATGGGACAGGTTTTGCCCATGGTTTTGATACCCACGGTTTTGTAAAACTGCTTAAGCAGTTGTCTATTTATATGGTCTTATGCATATGATAGATGTACAAGCAAATGTATTGCAAATGTGTTTTGAATTCAGGTGTGAATTCTATAGAGTTTGTTGAGCATAGCTCCAAATGGATATGGGTATTGTATTGAGAGAGTGGAGGCTTGTAATAAAATATGAGCAAGTGATTCTTGGTGGATGTAGCCCAAATTGGGTGAACCATGTTAAATCTTGTCTCTCTGTGTTGTGTTATTTATTCTGCACTTTTATTTGAGATCTGTAATATTTTCTGCATATTAGTTTCTACTATTGCAATTCTATGAGGGATTATTCCACATATTTTATCTCTTATTTCCTAACATTTGGTGACTCATAGGGGTCATCTTCCTACTAGATGAATGATCAGTGGAATTTTTTGCATCCATTAGGCATAGAGTCAAGCCTGATAACCAATTCTCTGATCTAACTCTAAAAATATGACCTCTGAATCACTTGGAAACTGCTGAAACTTGAAGTTGAACTTCACCAAAAGCCAACTGAATGCACTGTGCAAGAGCAATACAACAACACCAAAAACTATGTACACATTGAAAATCATACATGCTCCAAATGGAACATGCAGACTGTGAAAAAGCACTTCTTCTACCAAAAACAAACCTACCTACACTACTCTAACCAAGAGCAAAGGGATCTCAAACAAAGCCTGCAATTGGTAGGGACAAATAGTTTCCCTTCCTCAAAAATGGCAGCCATGCAACTAATTTAGCACTGAACATGGCTGGTTGGATGAGTGAAAAACTAACTACAAGCTGATCTTCCACCCAAATCACCAAAGTATCAACTAAAGACAAAACCAATATCTCTTTTAGTTTCTTTTCATTTGGATTGAAGAGGTATGGCAGCTGATCCTTGGTACTTTGTAGCTCATCCTCATGCCCTGAAATGGGCATGACTAGATTTGGCTTCTCCTTTGGCTCTAATGAAGCTAAATACCTAATTGGGAAAGGTCTGATCCATTTGATATGCCCATTTATCTAATTTTCCACTCTAAAAATGGACTATTCTTCTAGAACTCTTTGGGTAAATGGTGTGGAAGGAATGGTGGAACTCTTCTACTATTTCTCTTCTTCCTCTTGTGAAGAGCATGGAAGGTTTGAGTCTCCCAAACTAGATTCCAAAAGGCTGCTATAAAGTACAGACTGCTACTAATGAGTGCTCTCCTTCATGATAGTAGGTTCACATATTTGAAGGGTGAATGAAGAAGAAAACAATAGAAACTCAACCGGTTCTTCTCCATCAAAACAATCCTCCAAATCAGACAAGTACTCTGCTTTATTGTTGTCCTGCTGCAAATGTTGAACCTTTTCCATGGTGTGTTTTTGGTTTGCAACTTGTTCACCATGGTTTCTTTCATCCTCCAACATGAATTTTGAAAGATCAAACTCTTTTCCAACGTCAGAGCTCGAGAAAGATGAAGTGGAAGGAAGAACTGAAGGTTTTTCTATAGCTTGTTTTGTGTTCAAAGCCTTTAAATCTGCATTTTTTTCCTCCACAGTTGGAATGTACTCCTCTTCTTTTGGATTTGGAGAAGCTTCTCCTTCCTCTACTATTTGAATACCATCTTGCTCTTGATTGAACTCTTCCTCTAGCATGAAGTTTGACATATTAAACTCCTCAAACTGCTTCTCTAGAGGACAAGTTTGGACTGTAAGATTTCTTTTAGAGCTTTCCTCCAAAATGGATTCATCAACCAAAATAGGCCCTTCGAATGAAATCAAGAAAACACCAATAATTTCTTCTTCTTCTGCTGCTACAAACTTTGATTTGGTCTCATCCACTTGCTCCTTTCCAATGATACTTTGAGGTGATTTGTTTTCTCCTTCCTTGGCTAATTGGGCAGTTTGAATTGGATTAGAATTCTCTTCACTTAAAGTGCCAACATGGACTCTACATTCTAAGTAAACTGACTGTTGATTTTATTCTCTTTGTCTTTGTTCTTCTTATGTTACAACAAACT
Source organism: Taxus chinensis (assembly GCA_019776745.2). NCBI lineage: Eukaryota > Viridiplantae > Streptophyta > Pinopsida > Cupressales > Taxaceae > Taxus > Taxus chinensis. The sequence goes on from CM034151.1 coordinate 84,065,514, forward strand.
CAGCCTTGACCACCTTTGGTTCCTCAACTTTTACCTTCTCTATAGGCTTAACCAGCAAAGGAATCTCTGTTATCCCAAACCTAAGAGCTAAGATCAATAAGCTCTTAACCATTTCTTCTTCTTGCTGTCCTTGATTGATTTTTGCAATCTCTTCTTCCCCACATGGAATTGGGAAGCCAAAAGGAGAAGCAAGGTGGGATTCAATCATTTGTGCATTTTTTTGTGGTAGTGGGAAGAATGGAACTTCTTATTTCTTTGGAGGGGAATGTGTTTATTTTTTCTCTTGTGGAGGGGGTTTGGATTTGGAAGAGAAGAGGGAAGAAAAGATGAGATGAGATGGAAGACTAGGGGATGGGGGGATGGTTTTCATAATTGGAGCAACATTGGAGAAAATTGAAACTTGACATTCAAATTGAGATGGTGCTTCTTGAGGAATGGAAAGAGAAATACTAGATGATGGTGTATAACTTACCCATTGACAAGGCCATTTAGCACCAAATTCATAGGCCTCTATCTCTTCACTCCATTGTGCAAGTTGAGGTAGCATTCCAATCATGAAGTTCAACTTCTCTTGAGGGCTGTAGTGTCTTGGAAAAGGGCCTTCCCATGGGCAAGGTGTCCTAAAACCAATCTTGAATGCCTTCATTTGAGCTATTTCCCTTGAATGCACCATGCCAATCTCCATTTTTTGGATCTTCTCTAATAAACTAGCATCTTGCATTTGATTTTCTTCATTGTTTGCATACCCCTACTCTTGGAAAGCTCCATAGCCAAACTGATTTTGGCACTGCTGCTCATAGGGGTAAACATGCTGATTTTGAATTTGCTCAAAATGCTGATTTGAAGGAGTTGTAGAAAGCATTGGAGTTGGAATGTATTGTTGCTGTTGTTGTGAATTCCATAGTCGAAATGAAGTCATGATTGCACAAATTCATGGAATGGAAAATAATGAAAGATATGGAAAGAAGAATGAAATGGAAATGGATGGAAAACAGTCATGCAACTCAGAGATGGGTTGTAAACCAGATGGAGTCACCGAATATGAAAATTGAAGCTTCTCATAAGCTAGAGATTGCAAAAAGTGCACATCAACCTTGTTGCAATGAAGTGAAGACCTCTAAGGTTCCACCGGGTGTGCCAAAACTATTAGTAAAAAATCACAACACCCCCAAATGAGTTATGGATATGCTTTTCTAAGGTAGGGTCATTTGGTGTGATTGCATAACATTGAACTTTTCCTAAGGTGTGGGACCTTGCGAAAATAGAAAATGTCTCCAGATTAAAGGCTGGTTCCTTATCCCTCTGTTTAGGTGCATACGTAAGAATTTGTAGAGGATCTATTTTTATACCTAATCTAAAACTTTCCAAGGATACATGTATAAAAGAGTATAAGAAATAAGAAATAACTAAACTACTAGGTGATGTACCAAAGGATTGATGAACACTTATTTTTCCTATAGACACAAACTAACAAAATGCATATAAAAAAAAGCACAGATAGCCAGATCTGTAATGGAAGACCAAATGGAAGCAAAAGAGACAAGGAAGGATCTAAGTTTGATCACAGACATGTTTTATTGCTCTATGGATTGATACAGTTCATTACAAAGTAGCCAAAAGATAGAAACATATTATAATTTTAATGGAATGTACAACCCTTTACAATGAATCCTACCCCTGTATTTATAGATTTGATTAGAGAGAAGAAAGAGAGAGGGAATCAGGAAAATTGGGTTGAAGCTCAACCACTACTGTTAATGCTTCTAATAAAATATGCCCCAAATCCATCTTTACTATATGATTCCTTGATTCGGTGCCTTGAAAGAAGAGGAAATGATGGAAATAGATCGAATCCGATCTGGTTGATGAGACAGATGGATCCTGCATTAAAGGCCCGAAGATGTTTCTTCCATTTTCCTTTACCTAACCTCCTCAAAATTAAAGTCTTAGACCTCCATGGCGTAGGTGAGGCTGAGATCTTTCCAATTGTGTCAGATTCCTAATATTTCGAGCCCTGAGTTGAAAGATATGCCCCTTCAAAGCTTGTATCGAATCCATACAAGTGGGAGAGAAAACAATTTGAAAAATGGGTCCCCTTTTTGGTTTGGGACACGTGGTAGCTAGATTAGAACAAAAAAATTAGGTTTGCTGGTTCGTAATTTATCTTTTGCCCTTTGAATGAAAGGAAAAATTTCACCTTTCCCTTCGACTCCCCACCTTGGCTTTGACTCGGGTTCTAACACTGACTTTTTCCCTGGGTGGAGTTGCGGGCCATTTTGCAACTTTTATCCCTTTTGTGATAACAAGGGGCAAAGAATCAACTTTTCCCCCAATGCCCCACTTGATATAACATGTGAAAGCACCGCGCTTGCTTGAAAACCTGACCCAAATTTTTCCTTTGGAGGAGCATCGAGTTGACACTTGTCAGCCTCTGCTAATCTGTGGACTTTTCAATGGTCCCTCTTACTTTTAGACTTTGGGTTAGATGGCGAGCTCACGCTCATTTACGTCTCTACCTTGGGACAAAATCTTGGAGATGCACCACGCTGACACTTGGCGCTCTTCACTTACACTTTTATACTTAGCCAATTTTGAAGCCCGCTTTGTCTGCCTTTTGACTCTGTCTGACCATTTGCAATGTGGAGGGTTGGTGCAAGTTGGAGTCTCCGAACTGTGCTTCCTTTTTGATTTTGTGCCAAGTTGACAGCTGACACCTTCTTTCTTTGTTGAAGACTTTTCAACGGCCGCAAAATTTTTGGGATTTTGGACGCATGGAATCCTGGAGCTAGTTTGGGCTTCCCCTTTTTTGGATTCAACTTTGGAGAAGCATCGTTAGGACATGTGGCCTCTCCTGCTGCCTCTCCATACTTAATTATTTATGGACCCTTCTTATTTTTGGTTCCTCCATGGCATTGCCCCTTCTTGTTTGACCCTGCTATCTCATAGTTGAGTCTTCCTATAGCTTGGAGAATGGATTTAAGATGTGGAAAGAACCTGAAAGAGTCGTTTCTTTTGCACAAGGTCCTTTAGTCTCTCTTGGCCTCTACCACTCCATGGTTGAGTCCTTCTGCGACCAATTTGTAGGATTTGAATGGGTTTTCTCCGGTTCCTCTTATGCAGGGTTATGGCCGATCCAATATTTGACGCGGGGGAGAAATATGGATAACAACTACCAATCTATTACTTAGAAGGAATGGCGGTGAAGGCAAAAAGCTATATATAGAGATGCGTGAGTAGTAGAAAGGGAGGTGTGGTAGAGTAACAAAGGTGGTGGAAGAGAGGTGAAGCTCTATAGAAATATCATGGAGGATTCTATGGGTTGGGATTAGAGGAAATATAGGAATGATGGCATATTTATAGGGATGGGTCTGTGTTTATCCTTGTAATGTGAAGGATGTAGTATAGTTTTTGATGATTGACCTTTCTCTGCATTATTATATGGGTCTATTATGACCTCAATGAATGCAATGTGGTTACTGAACTCATTAATATGAATATAAGGTTATGTTCTAAAGCATATATGTGTTCATGAGCATAATTCTAATGCATTTCCTTTGTGTTATGAATCATTTCTATATGATGTTTGATACTCCTCTTTTACTATATGAATGGATGCATTAATATGATAACTCATCCTAGGTTCTTAGAAGGAATGCATGGTTTTTTTCCATTCTTTTACACTTAAGTATCTATCATAGATGATGTATTCTAAAAAAAATCACATAAAGGAGGAGCTCGACACCTGCGCATGCCTCGGGTGAGCACCCAGTGCCCACTGGGTGATAGGCTAACACACATGGGATTATACTATTGTTTTAAGGGTATAAAAATGAATACATCTTGGTTATGTTACCAAGACTTATTTTTGACGTTGTTGTGAGAAATGTCATACATCTTGGTCCCTATGATGCGTGATGACATAACGTCTAACCTTGGAAAGTGCTGAAACATGGTTCAAGAGCATGAAGGATGAGTTTTCTCAAAGATTCAGCATTGGACCTAAGTTCAATGCATGTAGATGGGTAGAAGAGAACCTATACCATGAGTTGTATGAGACATTCTTCTACTATTTTCCAGTAGAACTATATAAATGGATTTCAACATATGTATCTAGATTGAGCTGGTACTATAGATCGAGTGTATGGACCCAAGATGATTACCAGAGGCTGCAAGATGCAGATATGACTTGGACGCATGCTGTTGATCACTAGTGGAAAGGAGTGCTGACCAGTTATACCTTAGAATATGACATTTAGACGTATTCTTTCCCAGAAGTTGCTGAGTTCGAGTTTCTGAGGGAACTCATAGGATCATTTTTGTGTGCTATTCCTTTGGATATGAATATCTTGGTCATTACCCAGATTTTAGAGGCATTTCCCATGGCCAAATAAGCTTATTTGAGTGCTGGTAGAGGAAGCTAGTGTGGAGGAAGATGGTGGAAATTGCGGCTGAGAAAGAAAGGGAGGAGAGATGACTCAAGTATAGTGAAGCTCATGAAAGGGAGATGACTAGACAACATGAGGTTGCAAGTGTGATGGATCTATAGAGGCAGACATTGTGGGAAGGAGTTGAGATTCACATAGAGGACATGGAACTTGAGAAGTCTATGCTACCTCATCCTAGAAAACATGAGAGAGAAGCCCCTTAAGCTTTTGATGAGAGTTTGTCGTATGGAGAAAGGAGATATGCCGGCATGCATCTAAACCTACTTGGTGACCAACCCATGGCACTTAGTTTTCTAGATCAAGGGAGAAGTATTGTTAACCCAGTTGGTATCAGTGGAAGTAATTGATCTATGCCTAGGAGATATAATTTCTCGTTTGGAACATCCATGGCTGCGCAAACCATTACGGTATTTGGAGGAATTTTCAGACAAGGTGAAAATACAAAAGGTTTGGGTATCACATTTTGGAGTGGCACGGGAAACACAACTAGTAGTGGGGAAATTTCACAAACCATCGGCGCCTAGTTTAGTGAGATGTTGGGAACACTAGGCGTGACCACTTCAGGACATTTTTTGGCTCCAGGAGGTGGATCTTGTGGTATAGGGGTTGGAGGACTTGGTGGATCTAGTAGATCGAGAGGATTTGGTGGATTAGGAGGAATAAGACCTAGTGGATCTAGTGGATCTAGTGGAGGAGGAAACACCAGAGGAAACAAAGGGTCTGGATCAGGAGGACAAGGGCCTCAACCACCTCCACAAGTATTTTTTGATGTCTTTTCACTATGTAAACTATAGGGGTATTGAATATGCTGCAGAACATGTGCACAAGTGTGAATTACTATGGCTCACAAAAGGGATCACTACCTCAAAGTGGAAGGCAAGACAATTTGTTATGGCACGTGTATAGTTAGTGTTGGTGCTCAAATTAGTCTCGCCTCGTTTGTCATCGAAATTCTTCAGTTTGTTGGATCTCGTCATGTTTTCTATCTCCTCGTATTGATGCATGCAAAATATGTCCTCCATTTTGGTTACCATTATTAGTCCCTTCCTTGGTCAAGGATCACTTATAAGTCCAAAGTTTGTTTTTCGTTGCTCTTTCCATACTGAAAGAGTTTGTAACTTGGGCGTAAAATGGTCTATTCCTTGTTATTCCATTTTCCATAGTCACATTTTGTTGTCCCTGTTATTTTTGTCCCAAATATTTGTGAAAACGTGATTAGATGCAGCTCGAATGGATCATATTTGGGCCTTATAACATTTCCAAGTTCTCTTTCCTTTAAGAAAGATTCACTTCCGGGCTCAAATAATGATTTTCCTGCTTTTTACGGTTTGATGTGTGGTTTTTCCCGTCAAAATTGCATCTTAGCATCTGTTGAAACGTGGAAGGTCTGTGCTTGTTTGGGGTCTCTATTTTTAGGGACCATCTCAAAATGCGCTATTAAGACACGTGGAGGTTTCTGCTGCCTTGCCCAGACTTAGATAATTTTTTCATGTAGCCAGTACAGTTTTCACTGACCATGGACACATGGAGGGTTGACGCTCATTTGAGGATCTACCTCAGAGTCCCACCTTAGTAGTCATTCCAAGGGGACATGTGGTAGGCTGACGATTGTTCAAGGTCTCCGCTTTCGGGCGCCATCTCAAAGTTGCGCCAGGGAGACACGTGGAGGTTTCCGTGGCTCTGTCCATACTTAGAATTTTTAAAGCGACTTTCTAAGGCCTGGGACACGTGGAGGGACCACACCTGTTTGGGGACTGACCCCTAAGTTTTATTTTGAAGAAGCGCTAGGAGGAAACTTGGAGGCTTCCGCTCGCTCTGCCCTTTGCTTGGACTTTTCAACAACCAAGGAAAACTGTCACGGACCCTAGACACATAGAGCCTTCTGTTGATCCTTCAACTTTCTTAACAATTTTGCCGAACTGAGACACGTGGTGAACCCGTGCTTGTTTGGGGTCTTTATTTTTGGGGACTATCTCAAAATGCGCCATTGAGACACGTGGAGGCTTCCGCTGGCTCCTTTTTACTGAGACTTTTTCAAAGGCCAAAAGGCATTTTTCTTGGGCCCAGGGCACATGGAAGGACCGCGCTTGTTTGGAAACCTACCTATGTACCTCACCTTTCCTATTGCGCCAAAGTAACATGTGCACGGCTATGATATAAAGTAGAAAAGGGGCAGAATCGACGATTGTTGTCTATTACGTGTTTGTTTTTCTGCCATTTTTTCTCCAAGACTCTTGGAGATGCGAATACGCATTGTTTTTTCATCATTTTTGATGAAATTCCTTATCGTCTCTATCTATAAAGTGCCATTGAATGGATTCAAAACTTAATTTGTGAGTCCAAGAATTGTTAAGATTGATATTTTGAAGTTGGAATTGCTCGGGCACTTGCAAAAATGGGAATTACCAGAGAAGCTGGATGCGGGATAGAGTTGTAGAGGGAAGAATGGGAAAAGATAAAATGATGAAGGTTACAGGCGCAAAAGGTGAAAAAGGTGTTGCCTCGAGAACGAAAAAGATTACCTATCAAATCCAGCTGTGCAGAGCCTCAGAAAATGATTAAAAAGGGGATTTCTTGCATGACAGAATCAAAATGATTAAAAGGAGTGTCAAAATGGTTGTGGCATGGCATCCTAGTCATTAGTCGAGGGTCTGAGAAACGTGATCAATTCATGATTTGTCCACCTGGCAGATGCGGGTGTGAATTTGTTAAACGTCACTTTCTGTAACAAATTAGTAGCAAGCAAAGGTCCCTCGAATATTCTTCTTTTTGGGGGAAAAATTTGGGATGAATGAAATGTATAAATGCAATGAGAATACTCTTGCAAATGGTCAGGGGTTGAATTCTTGAGAGAAAAATTGAGAAAAGCCGTCTTCCTGAGAGACCAATCTGAGATAACTTGTTAATTTATTCTGTGTTAGATTTTCTATCATGTCAAGTTGGTTGTGAGTGTACAACCATTGACAAGCTCTGAGACTGTTCTGTGTAACTTTCCCCTGCTAATGAATCTAAGCAATTTTGAAATCAATTTGTGTTCATCTTGGAGCAATTAGTGTCTGCTTTGTTTTAGAATGTCTGCAAGTAGTTTTACTCATTCCTATTGCAATCTTTCATTGAAATATTTTGTGAAATCACACAAGATCTCGTCCCTATGATAGTTTAGTGGCATTTGCAATTTCATTTCAAGAAGAGCCTTCATCCTGTGATGAGATAAACAAATTTAAATTCACTGCACTGTCATTTGTTGATAAATATTGTTTGTAAGTCTTTGGGTGTACCTTAGGCATGATTGATAAGAGATTTTTGTGTTTAATTGAGTCTTTTAACTCGAGCCTTCGTGTTAGATTCTCAAAGGTTGTGTGAAAACGTGCTGATCTGGGCCTCCATTGAAGCACACCTTCTGGTTGAAGGAACGTCTTAACTATCCTGAAGCTTTCTGTTGTTGAGTTGTCCATTGTTGTGAATTTTCTCAAAGGTCTGGTATAATCAACTTTATCTTGCTCAATCTCCCACCAAAATCATTCAAAAAACCATGAATCCATCTGAACTACCCCTGTTTTCCCTATATATCAACAAAGGAACAACATCTATTTACTAAAATATGCAGAAAAATCAGGATTCCATAATGTCTTTAGTAACCTTAGCCTTGTGTTGAAAATATCTCCATAGTCTGGAAGTGACAACTCGTGAGAGTCATATTTGGTGTGTTGATCATATTTTCCCAAGGTTTTCTTTATAAAATTTGTGCAAAAGAAAGGTATCTATGTCTCCTTCAATAACAAAGGTTACAAAATAGGTTCTCTTACCTTGGTTGAAAGGCACAACCTAAAATAGTTAGGATAAGGTCAAATCCTTTTAAGGTGTTACCGACTTCTTCAAGGTATGAGTGCTAAAAAGTTAGATAAATTGCTTCCCCGGCTACAAAATGACATAAATAATCATTTATCTACTTTTGAGTGTTCTGTCAAATCCATGATGCCGCTCAGTTTGTGAAGAAGATTAAATCTGGGTACCAACACTCTTCTGGCGCCACTGCCAGGGACTCTTTGAAGAATTTAGAGTTTTCCAAACCCTGGTAAAGTTTCTTGCAGTTTTGTGTGCAAATACGTTTTGTAAACATCATTCTTTGATCAGATATGTAAAGATTGAACAAAGTTATAAGTTCTGTGTGTAGTATTTCCAATTTTCCAGGAGTTATTGTACTAAGTTTGCCTCAGCATTGATAAATTTGGGTGAAGGAAGGTCTGATTTGTAAGGCTTTGCATGATTTTTAGTGCTGACATACATTTGACATATTATTTTAGTGCATTTGCACAACTAGGGTGAAAATCCTTATTGGTGACTCCGTGTTGATTTATTTTGGATAAATGCCGATGTCTTGATCTCTGTCAATGTGAATTTGTTACTAATCTTTGCAAAGTGAGAAGGAAGAAGATCTTTCTTTATTAAGGACCCTGCTAGAAGGTTGTTTCCAAAGCTGGGAAAATCAAATTCTAAAGGAAGGGGAATTTTGAAAGTGGTTGGAGATCAGACTTCAAGAAAAGGGATCTCCATAGTTGAAAGTGATCATCCTGTATTGAAGTTTGCAGTTCTTCGTCAAGTGTTTTTGAATGAGGTAGTTTCTTTGTAAATCCTGAATTATCCAACTGGAGAGGGTCCTTTCTTTTGTATTTGAAAGATTTGCATCTCATTCTAGCCATGTATTTTCCAAATCTGATAGTGTCTGCCGTGAAAAAGAGCCATTAGGGGATATTAATTTTTAAAATCACATTCCTATTCCTAATAGAACCCTCAGTCCTCATCATCTTATAACTCCTCCAAGATCACCTCCATAAAACAACATGGCTTAGCCTCCACCCTATACCTCCATTTGTTTTTAATACCTTTGGTCCTATCAATTTTAGAGGGATGGCTGGTTACCCAAATGTATTTGCTCAAGATGCAAGAAGTAGATTACCAAATTTCTAAGGAAATAATGCAATAACTAGTCATCAACACTTGAAGCTCTTTGTCAATATGATGGAGGAATTTGAAATAGAATTTGAGGATGTGTACATTAAATTGTTTATCCATACACTAGAATAAGATGCAAGGGATCTGATACAAATCTTTGCTAGATAATTCCATTGATTCTTGAACATAAATGAATAATGCATTTTAGACTGCAGTATGGTGATAAAATAGATCCTAGGTTTGTTTTATCAGAGTTTGAAAACATTAAGAAGAATCCTAATGAATTAGTGCATGATTTCAATACAATATTTAACAAAACATCGAGAAGACTGCCTGTTAATTTTAGGCCATGTGATCAATCATGTTTGATAAAGTATTCAAATGCATTTGATAAGAAAAATGATAACTATTTGAGGAATAAGAACTCTTGGAACCTTGAGGCAGGCCTTTACCATGGTTCTACAAATTAAGAACAACATTAAAACAATTGAGAAACCTCCTAAGAGGGAGGGTGTTAAACTAATAAACCCAGAGAAGCTTCAATAAAATAAGGTTGTGGATCGTGAGGAAGTTGTAAATACTTTGGCAAGGGTTGTCAAAGAAATCTCATACAAATTATCCCAGGCAGAGAAAGGAATTGGGCAAATTTCAGAAGGTTAGAAAAAGGCATAAAATCATGAAAAATTTGGCAATCATCCTAGGGGTGATCAGAGATCTCATGACAGAGATAAAAGACCCATGGGAAATAGACAACCCCAAGCATGTGAAAGTAGAATGGTGCCTGACCCTCTAACTGCCAAGGTTGCTATTGTTGATGAAGCCAATGCAATTGATTGGTATGATAGATGTTTTCTGCCCCATCCTCCATGTAAAGTAGATCAGCAAGTTGAAGAAGCTGATAATGGTGATGATACTGATGATGATGTTTACATGATGGGTTTCTCCACAAGCTCACAACAAGGAGAAACTTCAACTGAAGCGATAAGTTCTCGAGCTGCTACAAGTTTTTGGGATTACATCCACCGGGTACCATTTCTTCCTCCCTTTCATACTTTTGAAATAGATACAGTAAAAACTTTTGAAATACCTAGTAATGAATTTGAATACTTAAGAGTTTTAATGATAAAGAAGTAGGATGGAGGAATCCCATCTGAGGAGGATAGGTAGTTATTGATGAATGTTGTTGTTGCCCAAGAGAAAGATTATAACACTAGGAGTAAAGTTGTCAAAGGGGTAGGACCTCAGGCCAAACCCAAAACTTCATTGCTTACTAGTGTTCCTAAAGAAGTTCCTAAGAAATATGCATCTGCCAAAGGCCTTGCTTTCCCAGACAAAATTCATACTTCTCCTCATACCCAAACTGTCAAGAATCCCATGCCATCTGATGAGTTTGTCAATCTCCCTCGCAATGCTGCCTTGCCCAAGTATGTTCCATATGACATTGCCCAAGTTTTGAGTCAAATCAAATTTAGTTATCCAATTGTTGAGCTGCTTAGGATTCCTGAGCACAAGAAGAGGACATTTGAGCATTTGGGATTGAAAGAAGAGAGAAATACCCCAGGCAGAAATGTAAACATTACGGAGAACTCCTCCAATCATTGAAGAACTAGAAACACCACCAACATTGGAAGATCTTGGGGAAGCACTTGAGGTTTATTTGGAAACATATTTGGTTGAGTCTCAATTAAATTTTGATCCATTTTTTACAACTTTGATCATTGAGCACATATTGCTGCACAATTGTATGTTTGATTCGGGAGCATCATGAAATGTCATGCCTCTTGAGGTCATGAATGAATTGGATATCGAAGTGACAACAACATATGGAAGATGTACTACCATGGACTTTAGAGAGGTGCCAGTTGTTGGATGTGTTAAATGATTGGTGGTACAACTTGCAGCTTATCCTGGTAAGAACTTGAAACTTGATGTTATTGTGGATTGCCCTGCCAAATGGGGTATGCTGTTGTTTAGAAAATAGGCTACAAGTGTTGGTGGGAGTGTTCAAATGGATATGTGATATGCCACCATCTCGATTGAGGGCAACCTTGTCAAATTGTATGGAGAAAATAAGATGTTGCATCTCATAGAAGATCCCAATAATGCCTCTTATGAAGTGTTGTACACTGATGTTGACGTTGATAATTTTGTTGGATTTTATGATGGTAAAGAACAAAAAATTGATCAATGCAAGTGTCTTGAACAAGTAGGTTCTCCTTGGACTTTTTTGTTTGATGGAGCTTTCTCTAAATTTGGAAATGGTGTTGGTATTGTTATGATTTCTCCAAGCAAGGAAGAGTTTGTTTTTTCTTTTAAACTTAACATTGAATGCACTAACAATATTGCAGAGTATGAGGAATTGTTGTTAGTATTAAGAATCACTTGGAAGTATGATGTTAAGGATATTATTGTCAAGGGAGATTCAAAACTGATTGTCAAGCACATTCAAAAACTGTATGCTACTAAAAATGATAGAATGAAACAATACAAGCATGTAGTATGGGATTTTATTGAAATGTTTAAATCTTTTAATATTGTGCACCATGATAGAAAGTTTAATACTTTTACAGACAAGTTAGCAATGCTAGGATCCATATTTCGGAATTGTTCAGTGTCTCCATTTTGTGAGTATGATGTTAAAATACTAACAAGGCCATCTGTCCCTGACAACATTAAAAATTGGCAAGTGTTTGATGATGATGCCTAGATAAAACAGTTTCTACAGAACCAAGGTGAGTTTTTTGACCAAAGCATTGATTGGGAACCAATGGTGTGTTCAGCTGAGGGAAAAGAAACTTTGTTTGGCAAAGATATCATTCAATTAAAAACTAATACCATTCCTAGAGGGCTAGTTGCTCTTGAATTAAAATTTAATAATGCTGATTGCATTATTAACAGAAGTATGTCAATTTCAAGAGATGTTGAGGAGCATGACCTTGGCACAAAAGAGAAACCAAGGAAGATCTGGTTGGGAAGCAATCTAAATAAGGAGGAAAAATAGTCCTATGTCTAATTGTTGAAGAAATATCAAGACTTCCTTGCTTGGTCTTATTCTGAACTGAAAGCATAAAAATAAGATTTGTTCCAACATGAAATTCCTCTTGAAACAAATGCCAAGCTGTTTAGACAAAAGTAGAGGCCGATTAATCCACTCCTCTCCATGAAGATGCAAGAAGTATTGAAGAAGCTAAGGGATGGAGGTATCATTTAGCCAATAAGGTATTATTCTTGGGTTACAAACTTAGTGCCAGTTAGAAAAAAAAATGGTGATATCAGGCTATGCGTGGATTTTAGAAATCTGAATAGAGCATCAATGAAGGATAATTATCATCTCCCAAACATGGAAAATATGCTGCAATTGGTGACTGGTTCTGAGCTACTTTCTACCTAGGATGGTTTCTCTGGATACAACTAGGTAGTTGTGACAGAATTAGAGTGACTTAAGAACGCCTTTACCACTCCTTGGGGTACGTATGTTTATGTTAGAATTCTTTTTGGTCTGATGAATGATGGAGCTACCTTATAAAGAGAAATGGATGTTGATTTTGCTGGCTATATTAGTGACTTCATTGCTGTCTATCAAGATGATGTGACTGTGTTTTCTAGGAAAATAAATGATCATTTCCAGCACCTGGAAAAAATACTAATGAGGTGCAGAGAATTTGGTATTTCACTTAATCTCAAGAAGTACCATTTGGAGTGCAAAAGGAAAATTTTCTGGGTCACATTGTGTCAAAGAAAGGGGTCATGATTGAACTCGAGAGGGTAGAAGCCATCAACAAGGTTCCAATTCCAAAGACTAAGAAGGGAATCCAATCCTTCTTTGGGCAAATCAATTTTATCAGAAGGTTTATATATAACTTTACTGAGATAAATATCCCAATTACAAGCATGCTAAAGAAGGATTGAGTTATCAAATGGGAAGAGGATGCCTTTCAGGATTTGGATGGGTTCAAAGAAGCATTGAAACATGCCCCTGTTTTAGCAGCTCTAAATTATAAGAAGCCTTTTCAAATGTTTTCTTTTGCTTCAGAAAACACCATTGCATCTGTTTTATTGTAGAAGGATGATGAGTGGGCTGAGTGAAAAATTGCTTTTTTTAGTAAGGCATTGCAAAGAGTTGAGTTGAAGTACACCATCATGGAGAAGCAAGTATTTTCCTTGGTGAAAGTAACAAAATTTTTCAGGCCTTATATTATGAGTTCCAAAGTTGTTGCTTATGTTCCCCACACCATGGTGAAAGATATCTTATCAAAGATGGAGGTCTCAAGCAAAAGATGCAGATGGGTGAACAAGTTATAGGAGTATGACATGGATATCCAAACCAAAAAATTGGTAAGAGGCTTGGGCTTAGATAATCTTATGGCTGAGATTAACTTGCAAACCATCGAGGTGAATGAAGTAGATGAAGAAAGGATTAATGTCCTTAAAAAATTGATGAGCTTTGAATGGTATAAAGATATAATATTTTATCTCAGACATCTATGCTTCCCTGAACATTTGAGTAAAAATAAAAAAGAGCTCTTGAGTTAGCCTCTCAAAAATATGTCATTACTAATTTTGGGTTAGCTTGGAAGAATTCAGAGGGAGCTATCTTAAGATGTATTGTTGAAGATGAAGCCCTAAGAATCATTTCTGATCTCCATGGAGGAGTTTGTGGGGGACATTTTGCTGGAAGGGTCAGAACTCATAAAAGTTTGAGAGATGGCTATTGGTGGCCCATCCTTTTCAAGGATACAACTCTACTGGTTAGAAAATGTGAAATCTGCCATTATTTTTCTGGAAGAATGAAAGCTTTAGGCTCCCTTCCTTTGTATTATGTGTCAGTTGAAGATCCTTTCAAACAATGGGGAATGGACTTCATTGGTGAAATTTCAGATCCTTCCAGTGCTAGTCCTAAGTTGATTCTTGCAGCTAATGACTACTTCACTACGTGAGTGGAAGCAATGGTCACCAAGAAAACAACACACCAAGTGGTCATGGACTTCATGCTGAATCACATCATCTACATATTTGGAGTGTGAGCTAAGGTTGTTGCTCATAATTCCATGAGTTTCAGAGCCAAACCTTTGGAAGTAATGTGCAAAGAATATGGAATCAATTTGACATATGCTTCTAACTACAATCCCTAAGGAAATGGACAAGCTGAGTCCAAAAATAAAAAATTGTTGAAGATCATTAGAAGAACCTTGGAGCTGAATAAAAAGAAGTGGGGTGAGAAACTAAATTTTTTTGTTTGGTCTGACAGAATCACTGTCAAAAGAGCTACTAGTAAGAGCCCATTTGAGTTGGTATATGGAACTCAAGCTTTGCTGCCCCTTCATTTGAAATTGTCTTCATTTCAGTTTGTTCAACAAATTGAAGATCAAGAAGTTAGTCCATATGATGCTCGAATCAATCAGATTATCGAGTTAGATGAAGAAAGAAGAGCATCCCATCAATGACATGTGAAGTTCAAAGAAAAATTGAAGAATTTATTTGAAAAGAAGGTGACTCACAGAGCTTTCAGTATTGAGGATCTTGTGATATTATGGGATAATAGGCATGAAGATAAGGGTAAGCATGGTAAATTTGATGCATTGTGGATGGGCCCTTATTCAATTAAAATTTGAATTAGTGAAAATGCCTTCTTTCAAAAATACTTAGACGGGGAACTGCTTGAATTTCATGTTAATGGCAGGCTTTTGAAACATTTCCTTGATTGATTTCTCAGAATCAAGGTATAAGGTCAAAAAGGTTGAAGGCAAGAAATGAGCCCATGATCCCATCAGCGAATTGGGAAGCACCACTTGTCTTTAGAGGAGTGGGGCGTGGAGAGTTTTTGGGAAATTTTCCCAATTTGAAAAAAGAGGGAAAAAATTAGGATTTTGCCCTGCGAACCCATTTTTGCCCTAATTTTCCCTAATTTGGCTGCAGAATTTCAAAAGGTCATATCTTTCAATCTAGTGGTCAAAATTCATCAAATTTGGTAGCATTGGAAATATATCAATGCCCTCTACACAATGGACCCCTCAATTTTGAATTTTGATGGAGTTTGATGGGAAAAATTTGAAGAAATGTCTCTAGGATGGGAAAAAATGTAGAACTGACCCCCAACCACCAAAATTGATGAGGTATGGCATCTGTTTCTTCTCCAGCATGGCCTAATGCATCGAAAAATTGATTTGCGAGGGTGCCCTTGCTGTTTTAATGAATCTTGTTGGTGGTTGGAGATGTCAAATCAATTTGCGCACATTTTTCACCTTTCTTTGTTCTGCTTCATCGTTTTTTTTTTTTTGATTGTTAAACGCTTTTGACCGGAGCTATGAACCGGTGGGGAGGGGGACCCCAACCCTACAAATACGGAAGAAGAAAGAAGAAGAATGAGAAGACGAGAAGGAGAGAAGAAGATAAGGAAAAGAACTGAAGCAAAGAAAAGAAGAACAGAAGAACGAGCACGGACAGAGGAGGCTCCAACGAAATGAAGTACCCGAAGAAGACGCTACCGGCCTGCGGGGCACCCCGCCCGTGTGGAAGCGGCCTGAAGCAACTTGTTCTGCTTCATCGTTAAAAGCCAGTTTTGGCTCATTTTATAAGGGTTGGACTTCATTTCTCTTGAAAGCTCTTCTTTTCTCCTTAGTAGGTGGATTTGAAGGATTTTCAGACCTCCCATATGGACTGCATCATGTTTTTTCCTCCTTTCTATTGTAATGTATCATATTAAATCTGGAACTAACAATGCATGCTCTGTGAATGATTTTTCAATCCTCTCTTGTGTTGGTTTGTTTCCTTATGATATTTCATTTCATTTTGGTAATTTGTGCATGTTTTGATGATACATTCTCATGAGCTATGTCTATTTTTACAAAACAAGAAGTCCAGTACTCCTTTGGTGTATCACCATTTTGTTTATTGCTTAGTTTTGTTTCCATTTCCATGTTTTCTATCAACCCCGTCTCCTTGGTAGTTTTAGAGTAGGAATTTTGAATCAGAACCTCTACAAAAATTACATTCATACACCTAAACAGAGGAGTAAGAACCATCTTTCTCTGGAGAGTTTTCTCACCTTGCAAGGTCCCACACCTTGGAGAAAACTCAATGTTGTGTAATCACACTAAATGACCCAATTTTGGACTGTAGATCTGAAGGTCATTTAGGGGGTGCTGTGAATCTGCACTAAGAAGTCCCTAAAAATATCTTCTTTTTGGGGAAAAAATTTGGGATGAATGAAATGTATAAATGTAATGAGTATACTCTTGCAAAATGGTTGTGGGTTGAATTCTTGAGAGAAAAATTGAGAATATCCGTCTTCCTGAGAGACTGATCCGAGATAACCTGTTAATTTATTATGTGTTAGATTTTCTATCATGTCAAGTTGGTTGCAAATGTATAGCCATTGACAAGCTCTGAGACTGTTTTGTGTAACTTTCCCCTTCTGATGAATCTAAGAAATTTTGAAATCAATTTGTGTTCATCTTGGAGCAATTAGTGTCTACTTTGTTTAAAAATTTCTACAAGTAGTTTTACTCATTCCTATTGTAATCTTTCATTGAAATATTTGTGAAATCACACAAGATCTCGTCCATATGATAGTTTAGTGGTATTTGCAATTTCATTTCAAGAAGAGCCTTCATTCTATGATGAGATAAATAAATTCAAATTCACGACACTGTCATTTGTTGATAAAGATTGTTTGTAAGTCTTTGGGTGTATGTTAGGCATGATTGATTAGAGATTTTGGTGTTTAATTTAGTACTTAAGTCGAGCCTTCATCTTATATTCTCAAAGGTTGTGTGAAAATGTGCTGATTTGGGCCTCCATTAAAGCACACCTTTTGGTTGAAGGAACATCTTAACTATCCCACAACTTTCTATTGTTGAGTTGTTTGTTGTTGTGAATTTTCTCAAAGGTCTGGTATAATCAACTTTATCTTGCTCAATCTCCCACCAAAATCATTCAAAAAACCATGAATCCATCTTGAAGTACACTTGTTTTCCCTGTATATCAACAAAGGAAAAACATATATACAATAAAATATGCATAACAATTAGGATTCCATAATGTCTTTAGTAACCTTAGCCTTGTGTTGAAAATATCTCCATAGTCTGGAAGTGACAACTCATGAGAGTCAAATTTGGGGTGTTGATCATATTTCCCAAGGTTTTCTTTATAAAATTTGTGCAAAAGAAAGGTATATGTGTCTCCTTCAATAAAAAAGGTTAAAAAATAGGTTCTCTTACCTTGGTTGAAAGGCACAACCTAAAATATTTAGGATAAGGTCAAATCCTTTTAAGGTGCTACCCAGTTCTTCATGGCTTGAGTGCTAAAAAGTAAGATAAATTGCTTCCTCAGCTACAAAATGACATACATAATCATTTATCTACTTTTGAGTGTTCTGTCAAATCCATGATTCTGCTCGGTCTGTGAAGAAGAGTAAATATTGGTACCAACAGTTGGTACTAGAAATATTACCCCCATCCAATAGTGGTAGACTACACTGCATTGAAGAACACCTTCCTAGCAAAATTCCATATTCTAGAATTTGAACAGAAGAGCATCAATGCCATGAAGGAGATCCAGAAAGGAATGACAGAGAGTGTGTAGGAGTATAACACGTGGTTCAAAACTCTCTTGTCAAAACTATCTTATGACATTCACCCTTCTCAACATGCTCAATGGTTTGTTGGAGGATTAATAACACTGTTCAGAAGGGCACTAGCACACAAGACTTTCATAGACCCACACGAGGCCTTGGAAGCTGCCTTGCACACTGAGGCTGTTGAGAGCATTGATACTAGTGTTAGCCCCTTTCTGTAGGCTCAAATTTCTGCAATGGCTAAGCATTTGGAGAAGATGTCTGTAAACTCAGCGCATGATGTTCATAGTGGGCTTTGGTGTACAGACTGTGAAGTGGAAGGGAATGCAAAGGATAGTTGCCCTCAGAAGTCGGTACACACCATGATGGTAGACTGTGATATTTTTCATGGGGATCATGACACAAATAGGTGTCCTTTACTACAACACGCAATCCACAAGAACGTTTCTTGCTATTGCAAGATCTATACCTCTACGACCCATGATACCAAGGATTACATATTGATTGATCAGATTCATGATGCTATTGATCTTGGTTTGCACCTTACTAGTCTTGCAAGTAGTTCTAAGGATGATGACCAATGCTATGAAGGGCACATAGATGGAGGAGCACATAGAAGAATTTTTCCATGAGGATTTCGTGGTTGTAGTAACCGTGCGAAGGACGTAGTGAATTCCTGTGAGGAACCTATTATACATGTGGATCTACAGAGCATTACAAGCGTGAGTGTCTTGATCTGTTGTAATGGTCGTGGTGCAAAAAGAAACATAAGTATGAAGATTTTCCAGAGCTTTATGAGCATATGAACCAGTAACACTAGAAGGAAAAAGGTGCTGGGATGGTGAGCATCAAGAAAGCTGATTCACATTGAATGCCAAGAGCAGCACAAGAGTCAGGTGAAAATGTGAGCAGAGGTCGTGCATGCCAAGGAAATGCCAGGAAAAAGGACACTAGTTTCAAGAGAGGAAGTTGTACATGGAAAACATCTAGATCCTACTCATTAGAAGGATGTGTATCAAGAGACTATGGATGTGATTCGGAGTTTGCAAGGGGAGATCCAATGTCTAAAGGAGCAATCAAAGCTGTTGGATCAAAGGAAGAATTCTGAGGTTCTAAAGGAGGACCTGGATGAAGTCAAGGAAGTATGTAGGATGTTAAGGAAAGTGAATATTATTCCCTTGCTAGGAGAATGGCTGAGGGAGAAGGTACCACATGCTAGAACCGAGTGCAAAAGGTAGGCTTTATATGTAAACCTTCCTCCTCACAGCCTTGACTATGATAAGGATATTACTTTGAATGCAGTCATTGATGGGTGGATTCTGAGTAATATTCTCATTAACACGAGAGTAGAGCTCAATTTTCTCACCTTGAATGCCTAACATCAAATCGGAAGACCCACATTATAATCATCTTCAAATTTTTTATA
Source organism: Taxus chinensis (assembly GCA_019776745.2). Classification (NCBI taxonomy): domain Eukaryota; kingdom Viridiplantae; phylum Streptophyta; class Pinopsida; order Cupressales; family Taxaceae; genus Taxus; species Taxus chinensis. Next base: position 84,084,913 of record CM034151.1, read on the forward strand.
TATGGCAAAAAAGACAAAGGCAATGCCCATTAGAGTCCTAAAGGATGCAGTTGTCACTATTCAAGGGGCCAAGTTCACTGGAGATTTTGAAGTCTTGGTGCTCATTGAGGAAGAAAAATTTCCAACATTACTTGGGTGCCCTTGGTGTTATAAGAATAATTCCGACCTTTGTTTTAACAAGGGGTATATCAATTTCAAGAACAAGGAAGAAAGGGTCATTATCCCTTTGACAGATGGGAAGAAAACACCCTATATTAAGCCCTTAGGAGAGGAAGTCCTCGATAGAATCTATGTGTGCTCCATCAGAGATCCTAAGATAATTCATCCCATGGAGGGAGTCATCCAGTTTGAAGATGCTCAGTCCTTGAGTGTAGTCATTTTTGTACCCACCAAGAACAAGGGAACCTCATGCGCATTAGCCTATCACCCAACGGGCACTGGGTGCTCACCTGAGGCGCGCGAGAGGGAGCCGAGTGTATCTTTTATGTGAGTCTAGTGGAAGGCATAGTTCATGATTATGACTTAGTGATTTAATAAAAATGAAGAAGCTATAGAGCTCAGGATGAATTCTACACCCCTTCAGTCATAATAGAAACCAAGCATGCCACAGAAATAACAAAACCAAGAAGTTGTAAATTCACAAATATACTTAATCATTCAAGTAAGGTCCATGATTATACAAGATCAAAAGCAGAGTAAAAACATGTAGATAATACAGAAGGATATATTAATGTAAACATAGTGGTAACCTTATCATATTCATTCATAGTCTTGCTACAAAGTATCATAGAGAGGTAGACCATAGTCATGTGCCATATCTGGATCCATACATGTATTCTCACAAAACAAAATTTTCATTCCCCATTTCCCCATTACATCCTTACTAGAATCATCTACCCATTTTCATCCCATAGTTCTCGCAGTAATTATACAGAGCTCCGCTACCTCTCTTATGCCTCTCCCCATTCTTTGCCAAGGGCATGCGTATAAATAGGCCTATGAGCTCTAACAAACTCCTTTACAACCTCAGATATGGCCCCAAGTGTCAAGGTGTGGGTCACCCCAGGTGCATGCCTCTCTATGTCATGATTAGATTTTTAGATCTTCCTATTGCAAGGTATATTCCTTCCAAGACACCCTGTCACCAGGCTGGAACCTTATCCAAATGGAACACGTTCTTTATGTGTTCTATCCAAAAGGCTAAAAATGGCTAAGTCCCAAATTGTTCTTCGTGTGACGTGCTCCCTTGGTTCTCCAAGAACCCTTTTTGAATCCTACCTTGTGCACCTTCACTTGCAAGCTTCCTCCGGTCATATGTGCTTACGCGCCTTTTAGATTTGGAAGTTTCATTAGGGGCCCAACATTGAGTGATACCACTAGCATGACATGTGACAATTGGGCACATGGGACTTATGAGTTGATTGGGTGATAGTTGAGAGGATTTGTAACAAGGGTAATAAAGGTGCATTTGGTCAAGTGCTTAGGAGGAAAGAAGTTTCCAAGTTACTCTGTAGGGGCATAGCCTGAAGCCTTCTTGCAAGAAATGGATGCCTAGTGGAAGAATGAGGATGCGATAAGGGGAATGTTCAGTTACAACCTGCTCAGAACTGTAGTGTGCTGGTAGGCTACACATCAAGAGAGCCTCCTAGAATGGCGCAAGGTAAAAGTAACATTCTTTATAAGGTTTTCCAGGAGTAATGTGTCCATTGTAATCCAAGACTACCATGGTAAAGAGACTGCCTCATTTCATATCCAAGCATGTGAGAAGGCCTGGATGGGAAGCGTAGAAGTGTTACCGACTTCATTATGGGTGCATAAGTTATATTCCACCTTACAAGGCTATGCACGTACATGGTATTTTCATTTGGAGATGTGCCGTCAAATAGGTAATTGACAGGAGTTGGTGGCTAATCTCATTCAAGCTTTCGAGTATAAGAGTACTAAACCATAAGTGGATAAGGCATTGTAAGTAATCAAGCACCTTACAATGGGATATAGTGCTATGATAGAAGAAAGGCTACTGGAGTTGCTGGGTGAGCCTTATTTAGAGACACACCTCAATAAAGAAGAATAAAATGAAGTACAGTTTGAGAGTGCATGCATGGAAAAATAAAAAGGAAAAATGGTCTATGTAGTAGATGGTGAAGAAATGGAAAGTTTGGATGTTAACCATTTTGAAGGTACGCGTGAAGTCATAAATAGCACTAATGAGTGAGATTGCACATACTATGAGCCATTGAAAACAAAGAAGGTTAACATTGGGAAAGAGACAAAACCTAAGGAAGCTATCATTGGGGACTATTGGTTGGAAATAGAAGTTTCAAAGGTCATTGATCTATTGGGTGAGTTCTGAGATTTTCTCCCTCGTGGGTACCATGAACTCAAAGGCATCCATGATTCCTTGGGGGAGATGAAGATAAATTGAAGGATGGTACGCACCTAATTCAGAAGAGGCCTTATCAGATGAATCCAAATTTACGCATACGGGTCAAGGAAGAAATAGACAAGATGATAACATCTGGTATTATTGAGGCTATAGAGGAATCATAATGGATAAACCTAATGGTTATTAGTATTAAGAAGGATGGAAGAATAAGGATCTATGTTGACTACATGGATCTTAATGCAGTATGTGTGATCGATCCTTTCCCAACCCCATTTACCAAAGAAATTTTGGAGGGTGTATCCGGGCGTGAAGTCTACTCTTTCACGGATGGGTTCTTAGGGTATCAAATTGCAAAGGAAGACCAGAGAAAGACAAATTTCACCACTGAATGGGGAAGGTTTTCCTACACAGTTATGCCTTTTGGATTGAAGAATGCGCCTGCTGTGTTCTCACGTATCGTGGTAAAAATGAGATAACCATATGAAAATTTTAGGAAAATCTGTTTAAAATTCCCCCTTGAAGGATATTTTAGGTTTTTTGGTTTTCATTGCATGAACACATGTTTCTTGCATGTTACATGTCTGATGTTCCCCAAAACCTAAAACTCAATTGTCTTAGCAATGTTTTGGGTTTTCAGAACTCCCAAACATCGAAACATGCTTTATCCAATGCATGTTTCGTGTCATTTGTTTCCCAAAACCTAAAACCTGAAAGAATCCTTTGTGTCGGGATTTTGGGACTTAGAAACATCTAAAAAAGGTTTGCATCATGTCTGATGTTTCCTCGAACCTGAAACCCGAATTGATTTTTTATCCATTGTATTGGGTTTTCACAAGCTCTGAGCATGATGACATGTCATTAATTTCTAGTTGTCTGGTATTTGGAACACATGTCAAGTGAGGTGTAATTAATGTTAGGGTATTATAAATAGTTTGTTTTCCACGTCATTTGTTACCTAGTATGTTTTTGCTACGTCGGATTTCTGTGTGTGCTTCTTCTACCTCCAAACCTGATTGAGCTTCCCGGTCGATTTTTTCATCCATCTTTGATCATGTTTTGAACTTTTTAAAGGTATTCTTCTCTTCTTTATATTTCAGAGATTTTTGAGTTATTTATGAGGTGTTTTGTTTGTGTTTCCATTTCATTTCCTCTTCCATTACTAGTTTCAGGTTTTGGGTCTTTCTCCTTGGTTCTTGTCTTTTTCCCAGTAGGGTTCTTATTTGAAATTTATTCCTTGGTTATTTAATTTTTTTTTATAAGTTGTAGATTTCAAAAGAATCTAAAAGTAAATAAGTGAAAAATTCAAGAAATTCTCATATTCTGATATATCAGAAACCTGATATATTGATTTCAAGTTTTAGTAGGGTGTTGTACATCTCGTTTCTTCCACTTTGTGTCAAGTTTTGTAGATTGATCGACACCTATCAAGTTCCACCACATATCAGGATCTTCCGCTGGCTCAACATCCTTTTACTTCCACAGTGTGTCAGGTTTTCATCAATGCGCAACAAGCCCCGACATACACCCCACTAGTGTTTCAGGTTTCTCAAGGTGCTCAACATCCCCCAAACTCTGCCAATGTTTTGGGTTTCCATTGGTGTTTTGACATGGCCTAATTTCTAATATACAATCTAGTCTGTTTATGTGGTTTGCAAGTTTCAAAATCTGAATAGTGTGGCAGGTCTGTGCACTTGTCCAACAAGCTTTCACACCTGATTTCTCTTTTAGAAATCATCAAGACATTTATTCTTAGAGACTCCTCATGTCATACCCTAGCCAATATAAGGATAAGTCAGATACATTAGGAAAGATGAAGTATAAGTATCAGAAGATGGAGTCTTCTTCTTGTGTAAGTTGTAATTATGACATCTGGGACACAAAACTTGGCAATATAGATATGGAGGACTTCTGGAAAAGAATTGAGGATTCTTCTCAGAATTCATGGATGAAGTCAATAGCTGGCAGTGGTCTCCCTCTTGCATCAGGATTTCTAGTATCAGCTCAATGCCCTGAATTCATCCTGGCCTACGCTTCCAACTATGACTCAACCTCCCATTCAGTAAGAAATCAAGTAGGGGAGTCTATAGTGAAATTCGACAGAGATTACTTTGATCAACTCCTAAAGTTGCCTAACTTTATGGAATATGTTAATTTATACCTTAAATCAGCACAAAAGGCCAAGGATAAAGATAAGGAAGATTGCATCAACCACGTAAATAAGAAGTTCATGATTAAGGCTAAGCTGAGTTGTTTTTAGGTTTCCTAAGTCATTCCCTAGAAGTGATTTTATTCTTGAAGTTAGTGATATCATCACCTTACTAAGCTAGTTATTTGGACTCCCAGACTCAAAAGAATTCCAAGGGTGGATGTACCAGTTCATGGTCTTCACAAAGAATAATGACCAAGGGATTGATTGGGGTAGCCTAATAAGTGATGAGATAGACTCCCAAATGAAAATGGTCTTATCTACCAAAAAATTCTATATAATGTCATACGTCACCTATACAGTAGTAGGCATGAGGAAATCCCCAGGGCTAGATGCAAAGGGAAACCAAGAAATGGAACACATTTATTAGTTCTTCACTCAGCTGAAAATAAAAGGATCTGAAGACCAATATAGAAGAGTGAATGACACCTTCTTCTATGAAAACATTTTCAGATTGGATCTTGATATGAGGAAGAGAAGGGTTTCTAATGAAGCATGGGCTGAAGTGTCAAAATGGAGTTGCATTTTCTTGTAATTCAAGAAGTTAACTTATATTTGGGTGGTAAGGTTCCATGGTAATCCTTTCCATATACCCAGGTTCTTAGGTGAGAAATTAATCCTTATGGAGTTAGTAAAACAATTGTTGGATTTTCACAAATTCCAAAAAATCAGGCACAAATTCGTCATCTCCTTACCCATTTCCATTGGAAGGTATACATGTTCTATTGTGGTAAATTCCAACAACTTGGTACATGAGCTTTAGGAAAAATTAAAGAAACATATGAAACTCAGGGAGGGATTCAACAGCTAAGGAGTCCTCAAGTCATATGGAACCTTGTACCTGTATGTGCCCACTGTGGAAGATATATGGGTTGATCTTCGGGATGAAGTTTCCATTTGAAAAAAAGACAACAACAGAATGACACTTGAATAAATTCAAATTTTAGATCTAGCTGATATCCCAGAAGGCACTGTGGACAACGAAAGTGTTCTAGATAATAGGTACGAACAGTCAGATGGAGACCAACTCAGATTCCTAGCCATTGATTGGTTTGTTGCTAAAAAGGCTTCTATCACTGAAAGAGTTGTTCAGACGCTTGTCCATACCAAGGCATGGCTCATTTCTTGGGGAATGAATTATAAGGAAAAGAGCTTTTCAAAAATAGATACTCTAGAAGTGGGGACCCTCCAAAGGAAGAGAAGGAAAAGGATAAAAGCCCTACCAAGAGGCAAATAAAGTTTAGGTTTGTCAGAAAAGGAGAAAATCAAGGGGCCAAATCATCTGCTACTCCTACACAAATAGTTGAAATATTGGATTCACCTCCTCTACTAAAACAAGGAGAAATTCTTTTAGAAATCAAGGTTGGTCAACCTCTTGTTTCTCCTTTTTTTGATTGCTCGTCAGAAGTAAGTATTTCTCTTGCTTCTCAAGCTTTGACTTTAGATTCTTTACCTCCTCTCTCTCAATCTTCCTCATCTCATATTTTGATGCCACTCTCATCAGCCATGGGCAGCATCTTCTCTTACCTTTCACCTCTCTCTACTAGACCTAAGATGGCCATAGAAATGCCTCCTCCTTTTGCACCTTCATTCCCTGAATCTATCCCCATAGTCACCACACTTGCAGTCATCACTAACTCCATAAGTAAACCTTCCCCCACCTGCAGATACAACCATAAAAAATTCTATTAGGAGAAACTTCTTCCACTGTACCTCAATGGTTAATTGATCAGACTTCAAGGAAAAGGAAAGTAGTAGTTCCCCTACCATCCTTCAACTTCAATTCACTCAAGGCCTCTCCTACCAAATCTTCCAAGAAACCTAAAATGGTTTCAAGGGTTTTAGTGGATGCCTCAAGGCATAAGTTTATAGAGATTTCCACTCCCATGGCCGAAAAAGCCAAGAAGGATATAGTGGTTACTAATTATCATATTACTAGGGTTGATCTAGGAAAGGTAACAATAGAAGGGGCACAACAAGATACGCAGGATGCCATGAACATGCTTATGACAAAAGCTGAAGGGAAACAAAGGTGAGCAAGAGATGAGATAAAGAAGAAATTTGAAGAGTTGACGAAAGTATTTCTCAAGCTCTCAAAGCCCTCTTAGTCAACACTGTCATCTTCTACCCCTACTCCTATCAGGTTCTATTTCTCATCGGTACCTATGATTGAAAAGATCAATGAGAAGGGGAGAATGGTTGAAGAATGGATAAAGAGGCTACTCCTACAAGGAAGAGAGGTCATTGATGACACAGTGGAGGTTTATAAATCCTTGGAGGAAATAAAGAAGGATGGTGACAAAATGGATGATGAATTTTCACAGGAAGTTGGGAACCTTGAATTAAATTTAGAAGCTCTCAATGCACTGAAACATGTTCCATCCCAGATATTAATGGAAGAAGGAATCATTCCACATGGGGATAATCATTTCTAGCTAGCCAAATCCATCAGATTCAGGATAAATATTCTCAGTGAAGCTTGCAGCAAGTTGAGGGAATCTAGAGATCAGTTGGTTGATGCCACCAATGACATAGAAGAGGAACTGTCTAGGATCATTACCAAGGTTTTCGGATGAAAGCTCAGAAGATTCTACCTACTGAAAATCTCTACAAACAAATTTAGGAATCAATTCATCATGAACCAGCTTCCATCTTTGATCTGATAACCATTGATAAATTCATAAGGATCAAGAACATTTTAGAATCACTAAGGAAACTCAACAAGAGGTTGAAGAAACTTCTTGGCAATGCAAGTGACACTCAGGAAACTTGCGAGGTTCTAAGTGATTATTCTAGTGTGCCAGATGAAGTTGAGATGCAGGGAATAATCTAGAAGTTCCAAGAATTTCAAGACAAATAGGCTTCACTGGAAGAAGACAAGGACAACGAAGTATAATAAACATAATGTTCCATGTCATTTCTATCAACAAATTTTCATGTATTTTTCATTTTCGTTTTGTCACATAGGAACAAAATTTTGACTTGTTCTCCTACATGAGAGTCAAGAAAAATAGGAATCTCATTAAGTGACTATTTTCTAGGATTTATCCTATTTTCTCTCTACTCTCTCTATTATAAATGAGGGATGCTTTTGCATTCAAACAGAGAGAAAGGTTTTTAGAATATTAAGAGCTATTGTGAAGAAGAAGAAAAAATCTGTATTTTCTTTTTAATTTTTGAGGAATAGGAAACGTGTTATTTTGCAAACTTTGTGTTATGGGATTCATATATCTTGAGAGATTGTTCTTACATCCAAGATCTTAAGCTATTCTTTGTTTAGTGTTCTTGATTATTTTAATCATTTTGGATATTACACTCATTTTCTAAAACTTGTATAAATATTTCTTGATATGTGTTTACTTAAAAGAAACTATGTTCCTCTCATTCATTTTCCACTTTATTTCATCTTTAATAAGTTTCCTTTCTAATCCATTCCATTCCTAAAGCTGTGACATCTCCATCTTGTATTGATATGGATTTTATGATTGTATCCCAACCCTAATGACTAGAATAGTTTGGATATTGTATATATTATTTTTGTTGTGTTTTAGATTAGTAATAAACATTTTGCCTCACCTATCTTTGAGGAGGGATTTAATCCCATGTACTGTGGCTGAACCTCATATTTTGGTCTAACACAATATCCAACCAACATTACTTGTAGGGATTTTGTGGGAAACCATCTACCAAGATTGTATTGAGTTTTGCAAGGCCTGTGACCATTTTCAGTGCCTTGGAAAACCTAGGAAATGAGATGAAATGCCCTTGTGACCAATAACCAATGCTGAACCGTTTGAAATATGGGAAATCAACTTTGTAGGGCCAATTTATCCAGCTATGAAAAGGACTGGTTCATGGTATATCATTACTTGCATTAATTACTTGACATGATGGGAAGAAGCAAAGCCTATGAAGGATTACACTGTAGCGAAAATTGTTAGATTTTTATGGGAGAACATAATCAGCAGGTATGGTTGTCCTTTAAGCTTAACTAGTGAAAGGGATACACACTTTCTCAATGAAACGGTTAGGATTATGTTAGTAGTATTCATGGTGACCCATTATAAGACTACCCCTTATCACCCTCAAGAAAATGAAACTACTGAGGCATTTAACAAAATTCTAAGTCACATGTTGACTAAGATCTGTGATGTTGGAAGACAAGATTGGGATGACAAAGTATCAACCATCCTATGGGCATACAAGAAAACCTACAAGAGATTGAAAAATGCCACACCATTTGAATTGGTGTTTGGCACAGAGGCTGTTTGACCAGTAAAATTCATGTTACCATCAATGCATATAACACACGTAGGAGGGTTGGATGATGAACAAGCATTGGAAGAGAGGATTGATAAATTGATGCAGTTAGATGAAAGGTGATCACTTGTTAGATGGAGTTAGAAGAAAGAAAAGGAAAGACAAAAGGCATGGCATGATCATCATATTAAGAATAATCAGTTTGAGGTTGGGTAGATAATGTTGTTATCTGAGTCCAAGTATCTGCGCCATCCGGGGAAGTTGAAAGTCCATTAGTTGGGACCTTACATCATCTCATACATCCTTGATTGAGGATATTTCTAGTTACAAGTGCTAGATGGGATGAGATTACCGGGTCATTTCAATGGGAGTAGGCTAAAGCCCTATTATAAATAAGTCTTCTTGGTGTTTGTAAATAAGGCATTATTGCTAGTTAGCTTAGAATTTCCCATTTTTGCTTTTTTATTTTCTTGTGTTTCCCTTTCTCGTTGCTTTTTCATTTCTTTTTGTTTTGTCTTGTGCCTTATGAACTAATAACCAGATTATTTTTTCCAAGGTTGTGTATGTGCAAAGGATCGTGCATATGTTTTAGTGTGGGGTGGAGTAATGCAAAGAAAAATATAAACCGGTAGAAAAATTTGAGTGGCCCAGTAGAAGGAAGTGCGTAAGATCAAGACAACACATGGGGAAATGGTGGATAATTAATTATGGTGTCAAGAAGGCTATAAAAAAGACCACATACAAAGGATGAAGAACGCAGGAACAACATGAGGTAGGCAATGACAAAAATATGAGGTAGGCATTTAAGGTCGGATTAGTGGAAAAAGATGCATTTAATGTTAAGTATGTTGGTAGGTGGTATAACATATATTGCTGGAGGGGAGAAAAAACTATAAATATGAGGTCAGGAAAGTCATTATTCGACCTTGCTATTACGAAGTTGAAGCACTCTTGCAAACTAGGGCATCCAAAGAGATTTATGCGTTGGAAGAAGAATCCTAGAAATCTAAGAGTGTGATTAGAATAGATCTGCAGACCAGGTGGAAGGAGTACACGGGTGTGAGAAAAGGTTGTTTGAAGTGAGCTGTCTTGTGGAAGGATTTCTCCTAGTTAGGGTTTAGAATCTAGGGCACGAAGATAGAAGGATTTATTCCAAGAGTTAAGTTTTGAGATTGAGCAGAGTAATAGAGAAGAGCAAGGAGTTTTAAACTTTAAACCGACAGAAATAATGGCACCAAAGAAGGTGACCATTTCACCAAATAAACAAAAGGGCAAGGGAAAAGGAGAATAAACCAATATCATCGCAAGCTCCAATGAGGAATGGTATGAAGAAATGTAGTACCCAGATGGAGTGTTGCTAGGAAATGAGTGGGTATCATACTTGAGATAGATGGCTATGAGCGATTAAAACCATCACATGAGCACTATAGAGAAAGAAATAACACTGGATCTGGTTTGTTTAACTAAAAAAAGGATACTAGATGGGATGCCAATTTACAACGATGGGGGTGAAAGTTAACGCTAGA